>SRLM01000387.1:42180-114198 GCA_015708895.1 Populus ilicifolia | reverse complement strand
ACACCTGAGCTATGAAAGGAACTTGATTTGTTGTTAACATAAGTTATAATCATGAATGCTTGACGAAATTTACAAGTATTAGCATTAATTGAATAAGATGACTAATGTAATCATGTTAACAATCTATAATCTAATTGGAACCTCCTTTATGTATGGTTTCCAATTGAGTAATAAGAGTTTATACTATACTTGTTTGACATACCATTAGTGGAACCTCTAACCTTGACATTTGATATTATAACTGTTTAATCCTTACATTAATATTCTATCTCCAAGTTCTCATCATCATCATCATCATCATCTTCTTCTCTTTCTTTATTACTCCTACTACTACTACTAGTATTATTATTGTTGTTGTTGTTGTTGTATCATTGTTATTTATAATTTGTACAATAAACTCTTTGTGGTTCGACCTCGGTCTTACTGGGTTATTTATTACTTCGACACTCCTGCACTTGGGAGAAGACATCAATCTTTTCGTCGTGTCATTGGGTTGTATGTTTCTAAGTATGAGTTGTGGTTGGCCATTTGGAAATTGTTTAAAGCATGGGCTTGTTCATGGAGACATTCCTTAAAAGAAGGCAAGGTTGGATAGTTATTGGTTGAGTGTGCATTTGTTTCACATATTTGACACATAATGTTTTCAACAGATTTTAATTGACCACTCTTTTTCAATTCTAGTGCCTCGACTTTTCTAGCTAAAGATGCAAACTTGACTTTTCTAGCTTAGTTATCTGCCTTAAGGTTGTACATACCTCCATTACATATATGAGGTTGAGTTTTACTCGGTACCTCATAATTACCCGGAGTGTCCCAATTTTGAGCCTTTTCAACTAACAAGTCTAAGTACTCCATTGCTTTATCAGGATCTTTATCTTCAAAAGTTTCATTGCACATCTATTTAACCATTTGCCTATCTTTAGGTGTTAACCCTTTATAAAAATGTGAAACTAATCTCCATGTTTCAAAACCATGATGAGGGCAAGTACTAAATAAGTCTCGATACCTATCCCAACATTTGTAAAATGTTTCTCGTGGTTTTTGAGTGAAAGTGGTGATTTGTCTTTTGAAAGAGTTTGTTCTATGAGATGGGAAAAACGTTTTTAAAAACTGTTGTTGCATTTTATCCCAAGCACGAATGGATCCTAGTCTCAAATTTTGTAGCCATGTTTTAGCTTTATCTTTTAATGAAAAAGGAAAAAGCTTTAATCTGATGTTGTTCATGCTACATTTTAAATTATTTTATGTGTTACAGACCTCCTCAAATTCCCTTAAATACAAGTATGGATTTTCCTATTCTAAGCCATGAAAAGAAGGTAAAAGTTGAATAATTCCTGGTTTAAAATTAAAATGAGATGCACCGGGAGGAAAAACTATGCATGATGATGCACTTGTTCTTGTGGGTTTTATGTGGTCTCTAAGTGTTCTAGCACGGTTATTCTCATTATTCTCATTATGAAGTGATTGATTATCTTCTTCGGCCATATTTTTTTGAAAATGATAAGGATACCCTACAAAGTCTACCACTTGATGTACGTGACCACACTCTCATGCACGTGTAGGAATAAAATAAAAAGAAAAAGAAAACAAAAGAAGAAGAAACAAGAGAAAAGAAACAAAGGTATATACAAGAAAAGTGAAAATAAAATAAATACTATAATTTGTACAAGAACTTACCTCCTCGACAACGGTGCCAGAAACTTGACATGACTAAAAGATTGATGTCTTCTTCCAAGTGTAGGAGTGTCGAAGTAATAAATAATCCGGCAAGACTGGGGTTGAACCACAAGGAGGTTAATTATACAAATTATAAACAACAACAATAGTAACAATAACAACAACAATAATAGTAGCAATAATACTAGTAGTAGTAGTAGTAGTAGTAGTAGTAGTAGTAGTTGTAGTAGTAGTAGTAGTAGTAGTAACAATAATAATAATAATAACAACAACAATAATAAAGAAGAAGAAGAAAAATTGATGAGAACTTTGAGATGGAAAATTAAAATAAAGATTAAACAACGATAACAAACAATGTCAAGATTAGAGGATCCACTAATGGTATGTCAAACAAGTATAGTATAAACTTTTATTTTTCAATTGGAAATGACACACAAAGAAGGTGTCAACATGATTACATTAGTCATCTTATTCAATTAATGCTAATACTTGAAGATTTCATTAAACATTCATGATTATAACTTATGTTAACAACAAATCAAGTTCCTTTCATAGCTCAAGTGTCGGTTATACCATATAGCATGGGCTATGAAAGTGTCAAGCATTTGTTGTACCAATTGTTATACAACATAAATCAAGATTAGTCATTTAACAAGGAAAGTATTAAAGAGTGAACAAGATAACAAATATAAAACATGCTAGTCACATATATTAAAGTCCATGTTAAGTTTATACAATATTTATTCTTACACCATTAGTGTAACCTTTTCAGCTTGACATAACAAACTTAGCTAGACATAATCAAAGAAAGAAAAATAGATAAACAAAATAAGAACATAAATAAGGTAAAAGTTAACTAAGTAAAGGAAAGGAAATGAAAGGCATAAATATGATATTAGTGAAAACAAGACATAAACATTACAAAAAATACAAAGAGAGAAAGCAAGAGCATAATATTGATCTGGAGATCAAGATGCCTAAATGCATGGCAAATACCTCCTTTTATAGACCAAAATTAAGAACTTTGATTTGATGACTAATTAATGAGTGGGTGACCAACTCTTGACTTGGTGACAATTCTTATGTTTTCTTTTCTACCCAAAATGTCATTGATAACGTCAAAATTGGAGCTATTTACATGAAAGTTGTAGGAAATTATCTCAACTTTCTTGTGTAAAACATTCAACTCATTTGGACTTCTAGAACTCTAGATATGGCCAAAATATTGAACAATGCTCGGGCTGGAGGATAGATTCGGGCTTCTTTATTGTTGTAATAATTTGTACTTGAACATGGTCTTTTTAGATCTTGGGCTCCATATGAAAGTTGTAGGCCTATATCTTACCTTTACATCTATATAAAGTAGACCTAAATTTGAGATCTATAGCTCTAGATATGACCTAATTACCGAACAGTGTTCCGGTTTGGATTGCACCTATATCTCTTTTCTAAGTTTGACCATCTCTTTATCCTTTCAATTTCAGATTTTAAATTTATTAATCAATCATTTCTTTTATGTAATAGGCCTGCATTTAAAATGAATATTTACCATAAATTAAAGGTATCTTATATTATTAGATATATTATTATAAAACATGCTTTAGTTAAGGAGTTATTGATACTTCAAGTGCAAAATGATGATATAAAACCTTGATAAAAATAATAACAATAGTATTAGTAGTAGTCGTAGTAGTAGTAGTAGTAATTCTAATAATAATAGTAGTAATATTAATAATAATAACAATAATAAATAAAAAGTTAGAGAAGAAGAAGAAGAAGATGATGAGAACTTTGAGATGGGATATTAATGTAAGGATTAAACAATGATAATAACAAATGTCAAGGTTAGAGGTTCCACTAATAGTATGTCAAACAGGTATAGTATAAACTCTTATTATTCAATTGGAAACCACACATAAAGGAGGTTTCAATTAGATTATAGATTGTTAACATGATTACATTAGTCATTTTATTCAATTAATGCTAATACTTGAAAATTTCCAGATTATAGATTTGTGTTGTATAATAGTTAGTACAACAAATACTTAGCACATTCATAGCCCAACTGTTTGGTATAACTGATAATTGTGCTATGAAAGGAACTTGATTTATTATTAATATAAGTTATAATCATGAATACTGACACGACTAAAAGATTGATATCTTCTCCCAAGTGCAGGAGTGTCAAAGTAATAAATAACCCGGCAAGACTGAGGTCGAACCATAGAGAGGTTAATTATACAAATTATAAACAACAACAACAATAATAACAACAACAATAACAACAACAATAACACCACCACCACCACCAACAACAACAATAACACCACCACCACCACTACCAACAATAACAACAACAATAATACTAATAGTACTAATAATAGTAGTAGTAGTAGTAATACTAATAATAATAATAAAGAAAAAGAAGAGGAAGAAGAAAAAGATTATGAGAACTTTGATATGAATTATTAACGTAAAGATTTAACAACAATAACAATAAATGTCAAGGTTAGAGGATCCACTAATGGTATGTCAAAAAAGAATAATATAAACTCTTATTAGTCAATTGTTAACATGATTACATTAGTCATCTTATTCAATTAATGCTAATACTTGTAAATCTCGTGAAGCATTCATGATTATAACTTATGTTAACAACAAATCAAGTTCCTATCATAGCTCAGGTGTCGGTTATACCATACAGTATGGGCTATGAAAGTGCCAAGCATTTATTGTATCAAGTGTTATACAACATAAATCAAGATTAGTCATTTAGCAAGCAAAGTATTAAAGAGTGAACAAGATAACAAATACAAAACATGTTAGTATCAAACATTAAAGTCCATATTGAGTTTACACTATACTTATTCTTACACCATTAGTGTAACCTTTTTACCTTGAAATAATTAACTTAGCTAGACATAATGAAAGAAAGAAAAATAGATAAACAAAATAAGATAAGAGTTAATTAAGTAAAGGAAAGGAAATGAAAGGCATAAACTTGATATTAACCAAAGTAAAGTATAAACATTACAAAAAATACAAAGAAAGAAAACAAGAGCATGATCTTGATCTGGAGACCAAGATGCCTAAATACATGGCAAATGCCTCCTTTTATAGGTCAAAATTGGGAACTATTGATTTGATGACTAATTGATGAGTAGGTGGTCAACTCTTAACTTGGTGACAATCCTTATCTTCTCTTATCTGCCCAAAATGTCATTAATAACATCAAAATTGGAGCCTCTTGAAAACATGAAAGTTATAGGCAATTGTCTTAGCTATCTTGCGTAAAACATTCAACTTATTTGGACTTCTAAAACTCCAAATATGGCCAAAATACTGAACAGTGCTCGGGCAAGAGGACAGATTCAGGCTTTTTTGTTGTTGCAACAATTTGGACTTAAAAATGGCCTTTTTAGATCTTGGGCTCCTATGAAAGTTGTAGGCCTATATCTTACCTTTCTATCCATATAAAGTAGACCTAAATATGAGATTTATAACTTTAGATAAGACCCAATTACCGAACAGTGTTGCGGTTTGGATTACACTAACATCTCTTTTTTAAGTTTGGCCATCTCTTTATCCTTTCAATTTCAGTTCTTAAATTCATCAATCAATCCTTTCATTTATGTGATAGGCCTACATTTAAAATAAACATTTACCACAAATTAAAGGTATCTTATATTATTAGATATATTATTATAAAACATGCTTTAGTTAAGGAGTTATTGATACTTCAAGTGCAAAATGATGATATACCTTGATAAAAATACACTTTTAAATATCAATCAAATACCTGACAATATTTACAAGTATTAACATTATTCGAATAAGATAACTAATATAATCATGTTAACAACTTATAATCTGATTGGAACCTCCTTTGTGTGTGATTTCCAATTGAGTAATAAAAAGTGTTTATATTATACTTGTTTGAAATATCATTAGTGGATCCTTTAACCTTAACATTTGTTTTTGCCATTGTTTGATCCTCACATTGATCTTTCATCTCAAAGTTCTCATCAATTTCTTATTATTATTATTAGTAATAGTTATAGTAGTACTATTATTACTGTTGTTGTTGTTGTATTATTGTTGTTTATAATTTATACAATTAACCTTCCTATGGTTCAGTCATGATCTTGCTAGGTTATTTGTTACTTCAATACTCCTACACTTAGGAAAAGACATCAATCTTTTGATAGTGTCAAGTTTTTGGCACCGTGCCAGGGAGGTAAATTATTATACTGATTATAGTATTTATGTTATTTTCTCTTTTCACTTTTCTTATATCTAACTTCGTTTCTTTTCTTTTGTTTTGTTCTTCCTTTTATTTTTTTATTCATTTTATTAAATTCCTACAAGTGCATAAGAGTATGGTCACATATATTAAGTGGTAGACTTTGTAGGGTATCCTCATCATTTTCAGAAAATATAGCCAAAGAAGATAATCAGTCACTTTATAATGAGAATAATGAGAATAACTGTGTTAGAACATTTAGATACCATATAAATCCCATAACAACAAGTGCACTGTCATGCATAGTTTCCCACTTATTGCATCTCATTTTAATTTTAAGCTAGGTATTATTCAACTTTTACCTTCTTTTTATGGCTAAGATTTAAGCAATCCATACTTGCATTTAAGAGAATTTGAGGAGGTCTCTAACACTTATAATGACTTATATTGTAACATGAACACCATCATATTAAAGTTTTTTTCTTTTTCATTAAAAGCTAAAGCTAAAACATGGCTATAAAATTTAAGACCAGGATTCATTTATGCTTGGTATGTAATGCAACAACAGTTTTTAAAGAAGTTTTTCCCGTCTCATGGAACAAATTCTTTCAAATGACAAATAATTACTTTCACTTAAAAACCAAGAGAAATATTTTACCAATATTGGGATAGGTATTGAAACTTGTTTAATACTTGCTGACACGACGAAAAGATTGATGTCTTCTCCCAAGTGCAGGAGTGTCGAAGTAATAAATAACCCGGCAAGACCGGGGTCGAACCACATGGAAGTTATTGTACAAATTATAAATATCAACAATACAACAACAACAACAATAACAATAACAACAACAACAACAACAATAATAGTAACAACAACAAAAACAACAACAACAACAACAACAACAACAACAACAATAATAATAGTAATAATAATAATAAAAAAAAAAGAGAAGAAGATGATGATGATGATGAGAACTTGGAGATAGAGTATTAAAGTATAGATTAAACAATGATAATAACAAATGTCAAAGTTAGAGGTTCCACTAATGGTATGTCAAACAAGTATAGTATAAACTCTTATTGTTCAATTAGAAACCACACATAAAGGAGGTTCCTATCAGATTATAGATTGTTAACATGATTACATTAGTCATCTTATTCAATTAATGCTAATACTTGTAAATTTCGTCAAGCATTCATGATTATAACTTATGTTAACAACAAATCAAGTTCCTTTCATAGCTCAGGTGTCGGTTATACCATACAGTATGGGCTATGAAAGTGCCAAGCATTTGTTGTACCAATTGTTATACAACATAAATCAAGATTAATCATTTAACAAGCAAAGTATTAAAGAGTGAACAAGATAACAAATATAAAACATGTTAGTATTAAACATTAAAGTCCATATTAAGTTTATACCATACTTATTCTTACACCATTAGTGTAACCTTTTCACCTTGACATAATTAACTTAGCTAGACATAATGGAAGAAAGAAAAATGGATAACAAGCAAAGTATTCAAGAGTGAACAAGATAACAAATATAAAACATGTTAGTATTAAACATTAAAGTTCATATTAAGTTTATACCATACTTATTCTTACACCATTAGTGTAACCTTTTCACCTTGACATAATTAACTTAGCTAGACATAATGAAAGAAAGAAAAATAGATAAACAAAATAAGAACATAAAAGTTAACTAAGGAAAGGAAAGGAAATGAAAGGCATAAACTTGATATTAATGAAAACAAAGCATAAAGAATACAAAGAGAGAAAACAAGAGCATGATCTTGATCTGGACACCAAGATGCCTAAATGCATGGCAAATGCCTCCTTTTATAGGCCAAAATTGGGAACTATTGATTTGATGACTAATTGATGAGTAGATGACCAACCCTTGACTTGGTGGCAATCCTTATCTTCTCTTGTCTGCCCAAAACATCATTGATGACTTTAAAATTAGAGCCACTTGAAAACATCAAAGTTCTAGGCAATTATCTCAGCTTTCTTGTGTAAAAAATTCAGCTCATTTCGACTTCTAGAACTCCAGATATGGCCAAAATACTGAACAGTGTTTTGGTTTGGATTGCACCGACATCTCTTTTCTAAGTTTGATCATCTCTTTGCCTTTGCAATTGAAGTTCTTAAAGTCATCAATCAATCCTTTCATTTATGTGATAGGCTTGCATTTAAAATGGACATTTACCATAAATTAAAGGTATCTTATATTATTAGATAGATTATTATAAAACGTACTTTAGTTAAGAAGTTATTAATACTTTAAGTGCAAAATGATGATATAAAACCATGATAAAAATGCACTTTTGAGTACTAATCACTTGCCCTCATCATGGTTTTCAATCATGGAGATTGGTTGCACATTTTTATGAATGGTTAACACTTGGAGATAGGCGAATGGTGGAATTGATGTGCAATAGAACTTTTAAAGATAAAGATCATGATGAAGCAATGGACTACTGAGACTTGTTAGCTGAAAATGCTCAAAATTAGAAAATCATAAGTACTTATGAAACACTAAGTAAAACCAAATCTCATACATCTAGCGGAGGTATGCACAACCTTAGAAAAGATCATGACCTTCGAGGCAAGTTTGCACCTTTAGCTAGAAAAGTCAAGGCACTAGAATTAAAAAAGAATGGTCAATTAAAATATGTTCAAGACATTACATGTCAAATCTGTGAAACCAATGAACATTTAACTAATAATTTTCCAACTTTGCCTTCTTTCAAGGAATGCCTTTATGAACAAGCTCATGCTTTAAATAGTTTTCAAATGCTTAATCAAAACCCATACTTGTAAACATACAATTCTAGTTGGAGAAATCATTAAAATTTTAGTTGAAAGAGTGACAATAATAATATACAAATTTTACAAACACTGTTTCAAGCACACTATAATTTCCTAAATTATTATGGATATGCACCTCCTTATGCTCCACCTACCAGAAGAAATATTAAGAAAACATTGTATGCAATCATTAAAAAGCAAGAAATAATCAATACTCAATTTGCCTAAAACATGACAGATTTTAAAGATACTCTTGCAAAATTGACATCTGCTCTCAGTTTTCAAGAAAAAAGGTAAGTTTCCATCTCAACCACTACAAACTCCTAAAGGGTAATACAATGCAAATGCAAGTAGTTCTAGAAACTAACATATAGATTAAGTCAAATTAGTCATCACTCTTCACAGTGGTGGTAAGGTTATTGAAAAACCCAATATTGAACCTTATGAGAAAAAAGATGAGTCAATCTGTGAGGGTAAGAAAAAGGTTGAATATGAACATTACTAAGAAAAGACTGATTCCTTACTAGTACATTTATTTGCTCATGTCATGACCAAACAAAGGAAATTTAATCATGATATTGAATTCTTTGAAACTTTTAAATAAAAAGGAAATCAAGGAAAAAAGGCATCGAAAATGTTGTCACGGATCATTTGTCGAAATTGACAATAGATTTGATATCCAATATCACACTAATCGATGATTACTTTCCCGATGAATCTTTAGTTTCTCTTAGTTCAATGCCTTTATTTGCTAAAAATATCAATTTCTTGCTTTAGGATTTTTGCCAGCTTATTTCGATAACCAAAATAAAAGAAAGTTTTTAAGCGATGTGCAAAACTTTTATTGGGATGACACTTACTTATTCAAATATTGTCCTACTCAAATATGTCAAAGATGCATTCCTGACAATGATGTAAGTAGTGTCATTAAATTTTATCACTCTAAGGCATGTGGAGATCATTTCTTAGAGAAAAAAAAGGACTGCAAAAATCTTATAAAGTGGAATTTATTAGCCTACCATGTTCAAGGACTCACATGCATTCTGAAAAACTTGTGAAAATTATCAAAAGGTGAGATTTATTTCAAAACATGGAAAGTTTTTAAATAATCTTCTATTCACTCTTAAGTCTCATCATAGTGGAGATATGTATCATGCAATTCATGACTTATGACCTCATTTTCATAAAGAATATATTTGATATAGTCTTGAAAATCTGACTAAAAAAAACCTTATTTGGTAGTATTTGTTTTAAATAGATAGGAAGCCTATCACTAATCTATAGAGAGTGTTTAAGTTGTTCTTAGATGTAGAACCAAGAAAAGTGTAAGTCATAATCATAACTATCTGTACATGCATATGTTTTTTTTTAAATATAAATAAATAAAGAGAGTAAGACTCCAACTAGCCTATATATAGGTGATTTGATTGCATTTTTAAGTTCTCATCTATAAAATCTTCTCTTCCTTCTTTTCATTTCTACTCAACCTATACATTCAACAAATATAAAAGTGTGTAGAAATGGCAAGTTCCTCAAGTCATCACATAATAAACATTTGTGTTTTCGGTGGATTAGTCCTGAGAAAGAAATAAAGTTTTTAAAATTATTAAATCATCTTGATTAAGAACTAGTTGAGAAAAAGATTTATTTAGTGTATTTTTCTGTTTTGTTTTTGCTGGGCACATGTATAGATTGGGACCTTAAAGCTTCCTAATAGTGTGATTTTTTAGCACCCAGAAGTCGTAGCATTTGTTACTCGTAACTTTTGAAAGAATACTACTGATAACGTCATATAAAATAATAAAAAAAATACTACATTAAAATAATTTAAAAATAAAAAAATTAATTTAAAGTAAATAGATAAATAAATAAATTTAATTTTTTTAAAGTATTTTTAAAATAAAAAAACAAACAAACTCTAACTTCAAAACATTTAATTGCATTTAGCAGCATGATATAATAAATGTTCATTTTCATTCAGATTTGAGACTATGAAACCTGTAATCTTGAACTTTCTTCGGATGGCTAGCGATTTCTCCTCCTACTCTAATGCGGTGGTTTATGGTTCGGAATCTTGAATCATCGGCAAAAAAAAAAAAAACTTGCACTCAAACTTTAATGTTGTGCCAGCTGGAGCCCGAACCTAACAATAAAGGAACCTATAAATTCGGCTGTTGCTTTTAAATATATAAAAATTCCTTAAACATTGTTTGAAATAATAGTAGGAATTATTTTTTAAAATATATTAAAATAATTTTTTTATTAATTTTATTTTTAATATTAAAACGATTACAAAATAAAAAGAATAATTTAAAGCAATTTTATTTTCAAAAAATAACAAAATAGCAGTTCAATTGTTGTTCCAAATAATCCCTAAAAGATTAACCAGTACCGGACAAAAAGGCTCTCCCTCTCCNTATATATATATATATATTAAATGCAACTAATAGTTATTAATTAAAATGATATAAACGAAAAGGCACCCTTAGGTTAATAGGGAAAGTGTCAATAACTGTATTTTTAGGAGGTAGTCAAGTTTTGGGGCTTATCCCTAAAGTTTTATGACACGACTAAAAGATTGATGTCTTTTTCCAAGTGCACGAGTGTTGAAGTAATAAATAACCCGACAAGACTGGGGTTGAATCATAGGGAGGTTAATTGTATAAATTATAAACAACAATTATAAACAATAACAATAGTAACAATAACAACAACAATAGTAGTAACAATAATAATACTAATAATACTACTACTAGTAGTAGTAGTAGTAACAATAACAATAACAATAATAAAGAAGAAGAAGAAAAATTGATGAGAACTTTGAGATGAAAAATTAAAATAAGGATTAAACAACGATAACAAACAATGTCAAGGTTAGAGGATCCATTAATGGTATGTCAAACAAGTGTAGTATAAACTCTTATTATTTAATTAGAAACCACACACAAAGGAAGTTCCAATCAGATTATAGATTGTTAACATGATTACATTAGTCATTTTATTCAATTAATACTAATACTTGTAAATCTCATCAAGCATTCATGATTATAACTTATGTTAACAACAAATCAAGTTCCTTTCATAGCTCAGGTGTCGGTTCTACCATACAGTATGGGCTATGAAAGTGCCAAGCATTTGTTGTACCAAGTGTTATACAACATAAATCAAGATTAGTCATTTAGCAAGCAAAGTATTAAAGAGTGAACAAGATAACAAATATAAAACATGTTAGTATCAAACATTAAAGTCCATATTGAGTTTACAGTATACTTATTCTTACATCATTAGTGTAACCTTTTCACCTTGACAAAATAAACTTGGCTAGACATAATGAAAGAAAGAAAAATAGATAAATAAAATAAGAACATAAATAAGATAAGAGTTACCAAAGCAAAGGAAAGGAATTGAAAGGCATAAACTTGATATTAATGAAAGCAAAGCATAAACATTACAAAAAATACAAAGAGAGAAAACAAGAGTATGATCTTGATCTATATACCAAGATATCTAAATGCATGGCAAATGCCTCTTTTTATAGGTCAAAATTGGGAACTATTGATTTGATGACTTATTGATGAGTAGGTGGCCAACTCTTGACTTGGTGACAATCCTTATCTTCTTTTGTTTGCCTAAAACGTCATTGCTAACGTTAAAATTGGAAACCACTTGAATAGATGAAAGTTGTGGGAAATTATCTCAGCTTTCGTGTGTCAAAAATTCAGCTCATTTCGACTTCTAAAACTCTAGATATGGCTAAAATATTGAACAATGCTCGGGTTGGAGGACAGATTAGGGCTTTTTTGTTGTTGCAATAATTTGAAGTTGAATATGGCCTTTTTAGATCTTGGGCTCCATATGAAAGTTGTAGGCTTATGTCTTACCTTTCCATTCATATAAAGTAGAACTAAATCTAAGATTTATAGCTCCAAATATGACCCAATTACTAAACAGTATTCTAGTTTGGATTGCACCGACATCTCTTTTCTAAGTTTGGCCATCTCTTTATCCTTTCAATTTCTGTTCTTAAATTCATCAATCAATCATTTTATTTATGTGATAGGTTTGCATTTAAAATAAACATTTACTATAAATTAAAGGTATATTATATTATTAGATATATTATTATAAAACATGCTTTAGTTAAGGAATTATTGATACTTCAAGTGCAAAATGATGAAATAAAACCTTGATAAAAATACATTTCTAAGTATCAATCACACCCCCTAACTAGCTTATTACTAGTCCCTAGTAATCAAAATGTTAAAATAGAAAAATACTTTGCAAATTCCACAAAACAAGGTAGTCATCATTTAAGTTCTATTAATCTATTCAGATAAACAAACTCTTGTTAAATTTATGTACCTGCTCAATAGCTCTTAACAAAATATTCATAAACTTTTTTTTATGCTTAATGTTTCAACACATAATTATAGGACTTTTTTTGGAAGAAAATAAAATTTTTGTTCTAATATTTAAGGTTAACTTTCTTGGGTTGGGATTATTATTTTTGTTTTTTTAATATATATGCATATAATTAAAAACACCATGCATCTTTAACCCATGTAACGAGCTTTTAACTAATGACTCCCAAACTAGTTGGTCTTAGGACATTAGGTGTTAAGACACCCCTACGAGCTTAGTAACTCGGGTGACAAATACTAATATGTAGATAGTGCAATGTTTGATTCCCTTAAACTTTTCTCCTTAACCCATGTAACAAGCGTTGGGCCAATAGCTCCCAAGTTAGTTAACTTTAGGGTATTAGGTGTTAAAATACCCCCTCGGGCTTAATTGTTTAAGTTAGGGAGGCTACGAAACCAAACTTATTTATATATTTTTTTATTTTTTTCTTTTTTTTGTTTGTTTTTTTTATTTTTTTTATAATTATATACTATCATTTTCTCTTAGTTGTTACCTTTAACAAAAGAACATAAATAATGTAATAATCCAATATGCAACTCACAATCATGTGTTAAAGTGTGTGTGTGTGTGTGTGTGTAAATTAAGGTTTAAGAATACATCTTAAATAAGTATATGAGTAGAATTAAGTGATAACAATGTGAGAGTTTGTTAATCTGAATATTTCAAGAAGTATTATGATAGACCATGTTACAAATGATTACTAAGATGCGTCCCAAGAGTCATAAAAAGTTCTCCTTACTCTGCCATCTTAGTAACAACAATTTTGCACATGCTTTATAAAATAAAAAACACAGTTACTTTTTTTTTTAGCTACTACCCTCTCCCCCAACTAAAACGAGACATTGTCCTTAATGTTTAAAGGTAGAAAGATAGATTATAGAAGATATCACTTAAAAGAACAAACACTAACAAACCTAAAACACACTGAAACAAATATAAGAAACAACAAAACATAATAATAAAACCAAAAGACACAAAGATTCATAAATGGTGGCTCAAATCCAATCTAAGTTTTTTACGGCTTTCCTTAGTTGACCAATTTATACGACTCATGGAAGGATCAATCACAGGAATGAACGATTGTAGTTGGTCAATCAATTGTTCAACAATAGCAGTAGAGATTATGATTTGTCATGCAGAAGATGTTAAAAACTCTTGATCCATAGCATGATCAAGAAAAGACAACAACTTATCATAATAACCATTAACATTTAACAAACCTATGGGTTTATGGTGAATGTGCAGTTGGGTATAAGAGAAAATATGAAAGATCTCTTCCAATGTACCTAGACCACCTAGTAAGGCAATGAAGGCATCAACATGGTTAAATATTGCATTCAGTCGAGTAGACATTATGGAGACCTGTAGTTCCTCTCTAATTGTTTTTCCAATGATATCCCCTTGTGCTAAAGTTTCGGGGACGACCCCCAAAACTTGACTACTTTCTAAAAATACAGCTATTAACACACCTCCCATTAACCCAAGACTACCTCCCTCATACACTAAATGAATCTTTCTCTTAGCTAGCATTTGACCAAGGTGATTTGCTGATTCTAAAAACTCTTTTTCTTTCCCAAGACTAGATTCACTGAAAACATAAATATTTCTTATATGATGACCTGAGGAACTTGCTATTTCTACACACTTCTGTATTTGTTGAATGTACGGGTTGAGTAGAAATGAAAGGAAGAAAAAAAGGATTTTATAGACGAGAAATTAAAAAAGCAATCATACCACCTATATGTAGGCTAGCTAGAGTCTCACACATACACTCTCTTTTTTTTATGTATTTATTTATTTACTTTTGAAAAAACATGTGTACGTACAGGTAGTTGTGATTGTGGCTCACATCTTCCCTTGGTTTTACGTCCAAGAACGGCTTAAATGCCCTCTATAAGTCGAGGATAGGCTTCCCATCTAGTTTTCTTAAAAAACGGGCAAACAAGGTCTTTTTTAATAAGATTCTCACGACTAAGTCGATCATGTTCTTTATGAAATAGTGGTCATAAATCATGAATTGCATGATGCATATCTCCACTAGGATGTGTCTCAAGAGTCAATAGAAGATTATCTAAAGACTTACTCAGGCCATCCTTAATGAATTGTATTTTATCTTCAGGGTTTATAGATACCATTCCTAAAGAACGATATTGTGCATTACAAGTCCATCTAGCACATCGATGACAAACTTTCAATCGTTTTACACGACGTTTCTTTGCAAAAGTGCTTTTACCTGTTCTAGGCATGTATGAAAGAAGGAGTTAGAGGACTCACCTGATAATCAAACTTTTGCTTCAATCAACTAGGGAATATCTTCAGGAATTCTATGATTCATTAACAATCTCAATCTTGCACATCTAGCACGGTAAAGTTTTGTAATTGCATTCAAAGAATTGCACAAATATATACATAAATATCAGTTATTGTAGGAAACTAAAAGAACCGACTTAAATTACAGAGTACCGTCATCCCCTATTTGACCAGGGTAAGAGAAACTAGCAAAAATCATTCAAAAAGAAACATAAAAAAATCAATCGTTATATGTAGGATCACTCAATTCAATAGAGTCATGTTCATCTGAAAAATTATCAAAGTAAACTTTCAAACGATGTCCATTTACCTTGAAAACATTGTCATTCTTTGGATTCTCAATGTTATAGGTCTCATATGGATACACATATTTCACAATAAAAGGACTGCTCTATCTTGATCTTAATTTTCGAGAAAATAAATGCAGTCGAGAATTATAAACCAAGACTTTTTGACCAACATTGAATGTTTTTCTCAGTATATTCTTGTCATGAAACTCTTTGATTCTTGCTTTATAAATTCTTGAATTTTCATATGCATCATTTCTTATTTCCTCAAGCTCATTTATTTGTAATTTTCGTAGTTGACTAGTATTATCCAGATTTGAATTGAAAGCTTTAATAGCTCAATAAGCTTTATGTTCAAGTTTCACAGGCAAGTGACTAGGTTTTCCATAGACTAGTCTATAAGGTGACATACCTAATGATGTTTTATAAGCAGTTTGATAAGCCCAAAATGCATCATTAAGTCTTAAAGACCAATCTTTCCTATTAGGGTTCACTGTTTTCTCCAAAATGTGTTTGATCTCCCTATTAGTAAGCTCTACTTGTCTACTTGTTTGAGGGTGATAAGGGGTGGCAACTTTGTGTGTGATTCCATATTTCTTCATTAAAGACTCAAATGGCTTGTTGCAGAAATGTGTTCCACCATCACTTATTATGGCTCAAGGGACTCCAAATCGACTCAAAATATTTTCTTTCAAAAACTTTATCACTGTTTTGTGATCATTGTTTCGACTTGGAATTGGCTCTATCCATTTTAAAACATAGTCTACTGCAACTAATATGTACAAGAAACCAAATGATGGAGGAAATAGACCGATGAAATCTATACCCCAACAGTCAAAGATCTCAATGACAAGAATAGGATTTAAAGGCATCATGTGATGTTTTGAAATTGATCCCAACTTTTGACAATTTTCATAAGACTTGTAGAATGCATGTGAATCTTTAAACATGGTGGGCAAATAAAATCCACTTTGTAAGATTTTTACAGTTGTTTTTCTTGATGAGAAATGGCCTCCACATGCCTCAGAATGACAAAATTTAATGACACTACTTACCTCATTGTCAGAAACGCATCTTTAAAATATTTGATGGGGACAATATTTGAATAAATAAGGGTCATCCTAATAAAAGTTCTTCACTTTATTCAAGAACTTTCTTTTATCTTGGGTACTCCAATGAGATATCAAATGTCCTGAAATAAGAAAATTAACAATATTAGCAAACCAATGCATTATAAAGACAAAAGGTAAAGATTCATCGGGAAAGTAGTCATCGATTGGTGTGATGTCAATTTTTGAATCTGTTGTCAATCTTGACAAGTGATCTACGACAACATTTTCGCTACCTTTCTTATCTTTGATTGTGATATCAAATTCTTGAAGTAACAAAATCCACCGCACCAATCTAGCCTTAGAATCTTTCTTAGAAAAAAGATATTTCAATGCTGCATGATCACTAAAAACAACAACAAGTGAGCCAACAAGATAAGACCTGAATTTTTCACATGCAAATACTAATGTAGGTAATTCTTTTTCAGTGGTGGTGTAATTCATTTGAGCACTATTTAAAGTTTTACTTGTATAGTAAATTACTTAAGGTTTCTTATCTTTCTTTGTCCCAAAACAGCATCTACGACATAATCACTAGCATCACATATTATTTCAAAAGGTAATGACCAATCAGGAGGTTGAATGATAGGAGCACAAGTTTTTAAGTTTAACAAAGCCTTTTTTCAGAATGTTCAGTCAATTCAAAAATATTATCCTTTGTTAGAAGGTTACTTAAGGGCTTAGATATTACGCTAAAATCTTTGATGAACCTTCTATAAAAACCAGCATGTCCTATGAATGATCTAACATCTTTAATAGATTTTGGTGTTGGCAAGTTTGCAATTGGCTCGATTTTAGATTTGTCAACCTCAACTCCTTTTGATGAAACAATGTGACCAAGTACAATGTCGTTTGTTACCATAAAGTGACATTTTTCCCAATTCAGCAGAAGATTCTTCTCTTCACACCTAGTCAAAACCTTTTCTAAGTTAGTGAAACAATCATCAAATGAATCGCCAAAAATAGAAAAATCATCCATGAAAATCTCAAGAAAATGTTCAACCATATCATTAAATATACTAAGCATGTATCTTTGAAATATGGCTGGCGCATTACATAATCCAAAAGGCATCCTTCGATATGCAAAAGTACCAAATGGACATATGAAAGTAGTTTTCTCTTGATCTTCCTATGCAATTTCAATTTGGTTGTAACCTGAACAGCCATCTAGGAAACAATAAAATTCATGACTTGCAACTCTTTCTAGGATTTGATCCATGAAAGGTAAAGGAAAATAATCTTTTCTAGTCATTGAATTAAGTTTTCTATAGTCAATGCACATGCGCCAACCAGTAACAATTCTAGTGCGAAGAGATTATTACCGGAAAAGTTTCATTTTCTCCCAAAAATGAGTATTTGAGATTAGATGGCAATGACTTCAGATTAGGTTTGGGTGGTTGAAAACTTGAAGGTATGGATTTAATTGATCGTGGTGGCAATTTCTTAATTTGTGGCCTCCAATTACTTGTCTTTGATTCTTCCTGAAAATAAATCATTTGCAAATCATCAAATTCATCATCTCAATTTCACTGGAAATGGTTGGAAATTGATCATGAATTAATTTTTCAGTAAAGTCCACTTCCTATAAATCATTATCATCTCTAGGTTGTTTGCAAATGTTGAAAATATTCATTTCCAATGTCATGTTTCTAAAAGATCGCTTCATCAGTCCATTCCTCCTACAATTAATCAATGCGATAGAAGTTATAAGAAATGGACGTCCTAAAATAACAAAAAATGAATTACATACTTCAACAGGTTGTGTGTCCAAGACAATAAAATCCACAAGATAAATGAATTTATCGACTTGTACTAACACATCTTCAATTATTCCTCTAGGCACTTTTATAGATCTATCGACAAGTAAAAGAGTTATAGAAGTTGGTTTTAACTCACCTAGATTGAGACTTTGAAAAACTGAATATGGAAGTAAATTCACATTAACACCGAGATCAAGTAAGACTCTTTTAATTTTATGCTCTCCAATAAAGCAAGAAATTGTAGGACAACCAGGGTCTTTATATTTCAAAGCATTATTGTTATGAAGAATAGCACTTGTTCGGCTAGAAAGGCTTTCTTTTTCACATTCAGTTTCCTCTTTACAATGCATAGATCTTTTAAAAATTTAGCATAGGAAGGAACCTGTTTAATAGCATTCAGTAAAGGTATATTGATTCTTACTTGTTTGAAAATTTCAAAGATTTCAGAGTTGTAATTGACTTTTCTTCGTTTGGTCATGGCTTGAGGAAATGGAAGTGCTGGCGCAGAATCAGTCTTTTCTTTGTAATTTTTAGATTCAACCCCTTCCTTACCCTTAGAGATTGACTCATCATCTTTCTCATAAGGTTCAAGAGAGGGTTTTTTTAATAACCTTACCACTACGAAGAGTAGTGACTGATTTGACTTGATCCATATATTGGCTTCCGGAACTACTTGCTTTTGCATTGTATTGCCCCTTAGGATTTTATTGTGGTTGAGATGGAAACTTACCTTTCTCTTGAAAACTAAGAACAGATGTTAATTTTGCAAGAGTATATTTAAAATCTGTCATGTTTTGAGCAAGTTGAGTATTGATTGTCTCTTGCTTTTCAATGAATGCATGCAATGTTTCCTCAAGATTTCTTCTAAAAGGTGGAGCATAAGAAGGTGCATATCCATGAGAATTTTAGAAATTATAGTGTGCTTGAAACAGTGGTTGTGAAGTTTGTGCATTGTTGTTCTCACTCTTTCAACTAAAATTTTGGTGATTTCTCCAACCAAGGTTGTATGTTTGTGAGTATGAGTTGTGGTTGGCCCTTTGGAAACTGTTTAAAGCATGGGCTTGTTCATGGGGACATTCCTTAAAAGAAGGCAAGGTTGGACAGTTATCAGTTGAGTGTTCATTTGTTTCACATATTTGACATGCAATGTTTTCACCAGATTTTAATTGACCACTCTTTTTCAATTCTAGTGCCTCGACTTTTCTAGCTAAAGATGCAAACTTGGCTTGAAGGTCATGATCTTTCATAAGGTTGTACATACCTCCACTAGATGTATGAGGTTGAGTTTTACTCGGTGCCTCATAAGTACCCGCAGTGTCCTAATTTTGAACATTTTCAACTAACAAGTCTAAGTACTCCATTGCTTCATCAAGGTCTTTATCTTCAAAAGTTTCATTGCACATTAATTCAACCATTTGTCTATCTTTAGGTGTTAACCCTTCATAAAAATATGAAACCAATCTCCATGTTTTAAAACCATGATGAGGGTAAGTACTAAGCAAAGTCTCAATCCCTATCCCAACATTGGTATGTTTCTCCTGGTTTTTGAGTGAAAGTGGTGATTTGTCTTTTGAAAGAGTTTGTTCAATGAGATGGGAAAAACTACTTTAAAAACTGTTGTTGCATTTCATCCCAAGCATGAATGGATCTTGGTCTCAAATTTTGTAGCCATGGTTTAACTTTATCTTTTAATGAAAAAGGAAAAAGATTTAATCTGATGGTGTTCAGCTACAATTTAAATTATTATATGTGTTGCAAACCTCCTCAAATTCCCTTAAATGCAAATATGGATTTTCTAATTCTAAGTGATTAGTACTCAAAATTGTATTTTTATCATGGTTTTATATCATCATTTTGCACTTGAAGTATCAATAACTCCTTAACTAAAACATGTTTTATAATAATCTATCTAATAATATAACATACCTTTAATTTGTGATAAAGGTTCATTTTAAATGCGGCCTATCATATAAATGAAAGGATTGATTGATGACTTTAAGAACTTCAATTGCAAAGGCAAAGAGATGATCAAACTTACAAAAAGAGATGTCGGTGCAATCCAAACCGGAACACTGTTTGGTAATTGGGTCATATCTAGAGTTATAAATATCACATTTAGGTCCACTTTATATGGATGAAAAGGTAAGACATAGGCCTACAACTTTCATATGGAGCTCAAGATCTGGAAAGGCCATTTTCAAGTTCAAATTATAGCAACAACAAAGAAGCCTGAATATGTCCTCCAGCCCGAGCACTATTCAGTATTTTGGCCATATCTGGAGTTCTAGAAGTCCAAATAAGTTGAATGTTTTACGCAAGATAGCTAAGACAATTGCCTATAACTTTCATGTTTTCAAGTGACTCCAATTTTAACGTTATCAATGATGTTTTGGGCAGACAAAAGAAGATAAGGATTGTCACCAAGTCAAGAGTTGGCTACCCACTTATCAATTAGTCATCAAATCAATAGTTCCCAATTTTGGCCTATAAAAGGAGGCATTTGCCATGCATTTAGGCATCTTGGTGTCTAGATCAAAATCATGTTCTTATTTTCTCTCTTTATATTTTTTGTAATGTTTATGCTTTGCTTTCATTAATATCAAGTTTATGCTTTTCATTTCCTTTCCTTTGCTTCGTTAACTCTTATCTTATTTATGTTCTTATTTTGTTTATCTATTTTTCTTTCTTTCATTATGTCTAGCTAAGTTAATTATGTCAAGGTGAAAAGGTTACACCAATGGTGTAAGAATAAGTATGGTAGAAACTTAATATGGACTTTAATGTTTGATACTAACATGTTTTATATTTGTTATCTTATTCACTCTTTAATACTTTGTTTGTTAAATGACTAATCTTGATTTATGTTGTATAATAATTGGTACAACAAATGCTTGGCACTTTCATAACCTATATTGTATGGTTTAACCGACACCTGAGCTATGAAAGGAACTTGATTTGTTGTTACCATAAGTTATAATCATGAATGCTTGATAAAATTTACAAGTATTAGCATTAATTGAATGAAATGACTAATGTAATCATGTTAACAATCTATAATATGATTAGAACCTCCTTTGTGTGTGGTTTCCAATTGAACAATAAGAGTTTATACTATACTTGTTTGACATACCATTAGTGGATCCTCTAACCTTGACATTTGTTATTATCATTGTTTAATCCTTACTTTAATATTTCATCTCAAAGTTCTCATCTTCTTCTTCTTTATTATTGTTATTATTATTATTATTATTATTAGTATTATTGCAACTACTATTATTAGTATTATTATTATTATTATTGTTATTACTATTATTGTTGTTATTATTATTACTGTTGTTGTTGTATTATTGTTATTTATAATTTGTACAATAACCTCCCTATGGTTCAACCCGAGTCTTGCTGGGTTATTTATTACTTCGACACTCCTGTATTTGGTAGAATACATCAATCTTTTTGTCGTGTCAAGTTTTTGGCGCTATTGCCGGGGAGGTAAGTTTTATATAAATTATAATTTTTAGTTTATTTTCTCTTTTCACTTTTTCTTGTATATAACTTTGTTTTTTTTTCTTGTTTCTTCTTCTTTTGTTTTATTTTTCCATTTATTCTATTCCTACACGTGCATGAGAGTGTGGTCACGTACATCAAGTGGTGGACTTTATAGGGTATCCTCATCATTTTCAGAAAATATGGCTGAAGAAGATGATCATTCACTTCATAATGAGAATAATGAGAATAACCATGCTAGAACACCTAGAGATCACATGAATCCAATAAGAATAAGTAGGACAACCAATATTTCAAATCGAACTGTTATTACTATTAGAGAGCATAAAATTGAAAGAGCCTTACTTGATCTTGGTGCAAGTATGAATTTACTTCCATATTCAGTTTTTCAGAGTCTCAATCTAGGTGAGTTAAAACCAACTTCTATAACTCTTTTACTTGCTGATAGATCTGTAAAAGTGCCTAGAGGAATAATTGAAGATGTGTTAGTACAAGTCGATAAATTCATTTATCTTGTGGATTTTATTTTCTTGGACACACAACCTATTAAAGTATGTAATTCATTTCTTGTTATTTTAGGACGTCCATTTCTTGTAACTTTTAACACATTGATTAATTGTAGAAATGGACTGATGAAGCTATCATTTGAAAACATGACATTGAAAATGAATATTTTCAACATTTGCAAGCAACCTAGAGATGATAATGATTTACAAGAAGTGGACTTTACTGAAAAATTAATTCATGATTAATTTTCAACCACTTCCAGTGAAATTGAGATTGATGAATCTAATGATTTGCAAATGATTTATTTTCAGGAAGAATCAAAGACAAGTAATTGGAGGCCACAAATTGAGGAATTGCCACCATGATCAATTAAATTCATACCTTCAAGTGTTCAACCACCCAAACCTGATTTGAAGTCGTTGCCATCCAATCTCATATACTTATTTTTGGGAGAAAATGAAACTTTTCCGATAATAATCTCTTCCAAACTTAATACACATCAAGAAGGAAAGTTATTACAAACTATGAAAATGCACAAAAATACATTAAGATTGACCATAGCTAATATAAAAGGAATTAGTCCTTTGATTTGTACACACAAAATTTATTTGGAGGAAAATGCTAACCCTCTAGAGAAATGCAACAAAGGCTAAATCCTAATATGAAAGAAGTAGTGAAAAATGAAGTCATTAATGTTCTAGATAGTGAAATCATTTATCCTATTTCTGACAGCAAATGGGTAAGTCCTACCCAAGTTGTACCCAAGAAGTCTAGAGTCACTATGATAACAAATGAGAACAATGAGTTAATTCCCACTAAAACTGTTATCGGTTAGCGCATGTGCATTGACTATCAAAAACTTAATTCAATGAGTAGAAAAGATCATTTTCCATTACCTTTCATGGATCAAATCCTAAAAAGAGTTGCAGGTCATGAATTTTATTATTTCCTAGATGGCTATTCGGGTTACAATCAAATTGAAATTGCATTGGAAGATCATGAGAAGACTACTTTCACATGTCCATTTGGTATTTTGCATATCGAAGGATGCCTTTTGGATTATGTAATGCACCAGCTACATTTCAAAGATGAATGCTTAGTATATTTAGTGATATGGTTGAATATTTTCTTCAGATTTTCATGGATGATTTTTCTATTTTTGGCAATTCATTTGATGATTGCTTGACTAATTTAAAAAAGGTTTTGGCCAGGTGTGCAGAGAAGAATCTTGTGCTGAATTGGGAAAAATGTCACTTTATGGTAACAAACGACATTGTACTTGGTCACATTATTTCATCAAAAGGAATTGAGGTTGACAAATCTAAAATCGAGTTAATTGCAAACTTGTCAACACCAAAATCTATTAAAGATGTTAGATCATTCTTAGGACATGCTGGTTTTTATAGAAGGTTCATCAAAGATTTTAGCGTAATATCTAAGCCCTTAAGTAACCTTCTAACAAAGGATAATATTTTTGAATGGACTAAACATTGTGAAAAAGCTTTTGTTAAACTTAAAAACTTGCTTACTTGTGCTCCTGTCATTCAACCTCCTGATTGGTCATTACCTTTTGAAATAATGTCTGATGCTAGTGATTATGCCATAGGTACGGTTTTGGGACAAAGTAAAGATAAGAAACCTTATGTAATTATGTAATTTACTATGCAAATAAAACTTTAAATAGTGCTCAAATGAATTATACCACCACTGAAAAAAAATTACTTGCAGTAGTATTTGTATGTGAAAAATTCAGGTCCTATCTTATTTGGCTCACCTGTTGTTGTTTTTAGTGATCACACAGCATTGAACCTTCTTTTTAAGAAAGATTCTAAGGCTAGATTGGTGCGATGGATTTCGTTACTTCAAGAATTTGATATCACAATCAAAGATAAGAAAGGTAGTGAAAATGTTGTCGCAGACCACTTGTCAAGATTGACAACAGATTCGAAAACTAACATCACACCAATCGATGATTACTTTCCTGATGAATCTTTACTTTCTGTCTCTACAATGCCTTGGTTTGCTAATATTATCAATTTTCTTGTTTCAGGACAATTGCTAGCTCATTGGAGTACCCAAGATAAAAGAAAGTTCTTGAACAAAGTGAAGAACTTTTATTGGGATGACCCTTATTTATTCAAATATTGTCCCCATCAAATATTTAGAAGATGCGTTCCTGACAATGAGCTAAGTAGTGTCATTAAATTTTGTCATTCTGAGGCATGTGGAGGTCATTTCTCATCAAGAAAGACAACTGCAAAAATCTTACAAAGTGGATTTTATTGGCCCACCATGTTTAAAGATTCACATGCATTTTGCAAGTCTTGTAAAAATTGTCAAAAATTGGGATTAATTTCAAAACATCACATGATGCCTTTAAATCTTATTCTTGTCATTGAGATTTTTGACTGTTGGGGTATAGATTTCATAGGTCTATTTCCTCCATCATTTGGTTTATTGTACATATTAGTTGCAGTAGATTATGTTTCAAAATGGATAGAGGCAATTCCAAGTCGAAACAATGATCACAAAACAGTGATAAAGTTTTTAAAAGAAAATATTTTGAGTCGATTTGGAGTCCCTTGAGCCATAATAAGTGATGGTGGAACACATTTCTGCAACAAGCCATTTGAGTCTTTAATGAAGAAATATGGAATCACATACAAAGTAGCCACCCCTTATCACCCTCAAACAAGTGGACAAGTAGAGCTTGCTAATAGGGAGATCAAACACATTTTGGAGAAAATAGTGACCCTTAATAGGAAAGATTGGTCTTTAAGACTTAATGATGCACTTTGGGCTTAACGAACTGCTTATAAAACATCATTAGGTATGTCACCTTATAGACTAGTCTATGAAAAACCTTGTCACTTGCCTGTGGAACTTGAACATAAAGCTTATTAGGCTATTAAAACATTCAATTCAAATCTGGATGATGGTAGTCAGCTATGAAAATTACAAATAAATGAGCTTGAGGAAATAAGAAATGATGCATATGAAAATTCAAGAATTCATAAAGCAAGAATCAAAGAGTTTCATGACAAGAATATACTGAGAAAAACATTCAATGTTGGTCAAAAAGTCTTGCTTTATAATTCTCGACTGCATTTATTTCCTGGAAAATTAAGATCAAGATGGAGCGGTCCTTTTATTGTGAAACATGTGTATCCATATGGGGCCTACGACATCGAGAATCCAAAGAATGGCAATGTTTTCAAGGTAAATGGACAACGTCTGAAAGTTTATTTTGATAATTTTTCAGTTGAACATGACTCTATTGAATTGGGTGATCCATTATATAAAGATTGATTATTATTATTATTATTATTATTATTATATTCTTTTTGAGTGATTTTTGCTAGTTTCTCTTACCCTGGTCAAATGACGGATAACGGTACTCCATGACTTAAGTCGATTCTTTCAGTTTCCCATAATAATTGATATCTGTATATACATTTCTGCAATTCTTTGAATCTCTCTTCCAATTCTCATTTGAAAATGGACACTAATCTTGCAAAATTGAAAAAGTATTTTCCCGCTCTGCCTTAGAATGCGATTACAAAAATTTACCGTGCTAGATGTGCAAGATTGAGATTGTTAATGAATCATGGAATTCCTGAAGATATTCGCTGGTTGATTGAAGCAAAAGTTTGATTATCAGGTGAGTCCTCTAACTCCTTCTTTCACACATGCCTGGAACAGGTAAAAACACTTTTGCAAAGAAATGTCGTGCAAAACGTCTGAAAGTTTGTTATCGATGTGCTAGATGGACTTGTAATTCACAATGTTGTTCTTTAGGAATGGTATCTATAAACCATGAAGATAAAATACAATTCATTAAGGATGACCTAAGTAAGGAGTCTTTAGATAATCTTCTATTGACTCTTGAGACGTATCCTAGTGGATATGTGCATCATGTAATTCATGATTTATGGCCACTATTTCATAAAGAACATGATCGACTTAGTCTTGGGAATCTGACTAAAAAAGACCCTGTTTGCTAGGTTTTAAGAAAACTGGATAGGAAACCTATCCCTGACCTATATAGGGCGTTTAAGCCATTCTTGAACGTAAAACCAAGGGAAGATATGAGCCACAATCACAACTACCTGTACATATGTTTTTTTCAAAATTAAATAAATAAATAAATAAAAAGAGAGAGTGTGTGTATGAGACTCCAGCTAGCCTACATATAGGTGTTATCATTGTCTTTCTAATTTCTCATCTATAAAACCCTCTTTTCCTTCCTTTCATTTCTACTCAACCCATACATTCAACAAATACAGAAGTGCATGGAAATTGCAAGTTCCTTAAGTCATCATATAAGAAATATTTGTGTTTTTGGTAGATCTAGTCTTGGAAAAGAAAAGGAGTTTTTAGAATCAGCAAATCATCTTGGTCAGGTGCTAGCTGAGAGAAAGATTCATTTAGTGTATGGGGAAGGCAGTCTTGGATTAATGGGAGGTGTGTCAATAACTGCATTTTTAAGAGGTAGTCAAGTTTTGGGGGTTATCCCCGAAGCTTTAACATAAGGGGACATCATTGGAAAACCAATTGGAGAGGAACTTCAGGTCTCTACAATGTCAGCTCCAATGAATGCAATGTTTAACCATGTTGATGCCTTCATTGCTTTACTAGGTGGTCTAGGCACATTTGAAGAGATCTTTCATATTTCCTCTTGGACCCAACTGCACATTCACTATAAACCCATAGGTTTGTTAAATGTTAATGGTTATTATGATAAGTTGTTATCTTTTCTTGATCACATTATAGAACAGGAATTTCTAACATCTTTTGCACGACAAATCATAATCTCTGCTGCTACTGCTGAACAATTGACTGACCTACTACAATATTTCATTTCTGTAATTGATCCTTCCATGAGTCGCATAAATTAGTCAACCAAGGAAAGCTGTAAAAAGCTTAGATTGGATTTGAGCCTTCATTTGTGAATCTTTGTGTCTTTTGGTTTTATTATTGTGTATTTGTTTCAGTGTGTTTCAGGTTGTCAGTGTTCGTTATTTCAGGTTATATCTTCTATACTCTATCTTTCAACCTTTAAACATTAAGGACAATGTCTTGTTTTAGTTGGGGGGAGAGGGTAGTAGCTAAAAAAAATAATTGTGTTTTCTATTTCATAAAGCATGTGTAAAATGGTTGTTACTATGATGGCAGAGTAAGGAGAATCTTTTATGACTCTTGAGATGCATCTTAGTAATCATTCGTAACAAGGTCTATCATAATACTTCTTGAAATATTCAGATTTACAAACTCTTGCATTGTTATCACTTAAGTCTGCTCATATACTTATTTAACATGTATTCTTAAACCTTAATTTACATACACACACTTCAACATATGATTGTGGGTTGCATATTGGATTATTATATTATTTATGTTCTTTTGTTAAAGGTAACAACTAAGGGAAAGAGATAGTATATAATTAAAAAAAACAAAAAAAAAGAAAAAAAATAGAAACAAAATGATAATAATAAAAATGTAGATAAGTTTGGTTTCGTAGCCTTTCTAATCTAAGCAATTAAGCCCAAAGGGGTGTTTTAACACCTAATACCCTAAAGTCAACTGACTTAGAAGCTATTGGTCTAACGCTTGTTACACAGGTTGAGGAGAAAAGCTTAAGAGAATCAAACATTGCACTATTTACATATCAATATCTGCGACCCGAGTTACTAAGCTCGTAGGGTTGTCTTAACATCTAAAGCCCTAAGACCAACTGGTCTAGGAGTCATTAGTTGAAAGCTCGTTACATGGGTTAAAGATGCATGCTATTTTTAAATTATATGTATATACATTTAAAAAAAAAAGACAAAAATAATAATCCCAACCCAAGGAAGTTAACCTTAAACATTAGAACAAGAATTTTGTTTTGTTCCAAGAAAAGCTCTATAATTATATGTTGATACATTGAGCACAAAAGAAAGGTTTATGAATATCTTGTTAAGAGGTATTGAGCAGGTATATAAATTTAACGAGAGTTTGTTTATCTGGATAGAGTAATAGAAGTTAAATGAGAATACCTTGCTTTGTGGAATTTGCAATTTGTTTTTCTATTTTAACACTTTGATTACTAGGGGCTAATAATAAACTAGTTGAGGGGTGTGATTAGTACTCAAAAGTGCATTTCTATCATGGTTTTATATCATCATTTTACACTTGAAGTATCAATAACTCCTTAACTAAAGCATGTTTTATAATAATCTATCAAATAATATAAGATACCTTTAATTTATGGTAAATATTCATTTTAAATGCAGGCCTATCACATAAATAAAAGGATTGATTGATGACTTTAAGAACTTTAATTGCAAAGGCAAAGAGATGATCAAACTTAGAAAAGAGATGTCGGTGCAATCCAAACTGGAACACTGTTTGGTAATTGGGTCATATCTAGAGTTATAAATATCACATTTAGGTCCACTTTATATGGATGAAAAGGTAAGACATAGGCCTATAACTTTCATATGGAGCTCAAGATCTGAAAAGGCCATTTTCAAGTCCAAATTATAGCAACAACAAAGAAGCCCGAATATGCCCTCCAGCCCGAGCACTATTCAGTATTTTGGCCATATCTGGAGTTCTAGAAGTCCAAATACATTGAATGTTTTATGCAAGATAGCTAAGACAATTGCCTATAACTTTCATGTTTTCAAGTGACTCCAATTTTGACGTTATCAATGATGTTTTAGGTAGACAAAAGAAGATAAGGATTGTCACCAAGTCAAGAGTTGGCTACCCACTTATCAATTAGTCATCAAATCAATAGTTCCTAATTTTGGCCTATAAAAGGAGGCATTTGCCATGCATTTAGGCATCTTGGTGTCCAGATCAAGATCATGCTCTTGTTTTCTCTCTTTGTATTTTTCGTGATGTTTATGCTTTGCTTTCATTAATATCAAGTTTATGCCTTTCAATTCCTTTCCTTTGCTTTGGTAACTCTTATCTTATTTATGTTCTTATTTTGTTTATCTATTTTTCTTTCTTTCATTATGTCTAGCTAAGTTTATTATGTCAAGGTGAAAAGGTTACACTAATGGTGTAAGAATAAGTACAGTATAAACTTAATATGGACTTTAATGTTTGATAGTAACATGTTTGATATTTGTTATCTTGTTCACTCTTTAATACTTTGCTTGTTAAATGACTAATCTTGATTTATGTTGTATAACACTTGGTACAACAAATGCTTGACACTTTCATAACCCATACTGTATGGTATAACCGACACTTGAGGTATGAAAAGAACTTAATTTGTTGTTAACATAAGTTATAATCATGAATGCTTGACAAAATTTACAAGTATTAGCATTAATTGAATAAGATGACTAATGTAATCATGTTAACAATCTATAATATGATTAGAACCTCTTTTGTGTGTGGTTTCCAATTGAACAATAAGAGTTTATACTATACTTATTTGACATACCATTAGTGGATCCTCTAACCTTGACATTTGTTATTATCCTTGTTTAATCCTTACTTTAATATTTCATCTCAAAGTTTTCATCATCATCTTCTTCTTCTTCTTTATTATTGTTATTATTGTTATTATTATTATTAGAACTACTATTATTAGTACTAGTACTATTATTATTATTATTGTTGTTGTTGTTGTTGTTGTTGTTGTTGTTGTATTATTGTTATTTATAATTTGTACAATAACCTCCCTATGGTTCGACCCCGGTCTTGCCGGGTTATTTATTATTTCGACACTCCTGCATTTAAGAGAAGACATCAATCTTTTTATCGTGTCACTAAGCCATGACAAAAAGGTAAAATATGAATAATGTCTGGTTTAAAATTAAAATGAGATGCATCAAGAGGAAAAACTATGCATGATGGTGCATTTGTTCTTGTGGGATTTATGATCTCTAAGCGTTCTAGCACATTTATTCTTATTATTCTCATTATAAAGTGATTGATTATCTTCTTCGACTATATTTTCTAAAAATGATAAGGATACCCTACAAAATCTACTACTTGATGTACGTGACCACACTCTCATGCACGTGTAGGAATAAAATAAAAGGAAAAAGAAAAAAAGAAGAAGAGGAAACAAAGTTACATACAAGAAAAGTAAAAAGAAAAAATAAAATAAATATTATAATTTATACAAAACTTACCTCCTGGCAACGACACCAAAAACTTGACATGACTAAAAGATTGATGTCTTCTTCCAAATGTAGGAGTGTCGAAGTAATAAATAACCCGGCAAGACTAGGATCAAACCAAAGGAAAATTAATTGTATAAATTATAAACAACAACAATAGTAACAATAACAACAACAATAGTAGTAGCAATAATAATACTAATAATATTAGTAGTAATAGTAGTAATAGTAATAATAATAACAACAACAACAACAATAACAATAATAAAGAAGAAGAAAAATAGATGAGAACTTTGAGATGGAAAATTAAAGGATTAAACAACGATAATAAACAATGTCAAGGTTAGAGGATCCATTAATAGTATGTCAAACAAGTATAGTATAAACTCTTATTATTCAATTGAAAACCACACACAAAGGAGGTTTCAATCAAATTATGGATTCTTAACATGATTACATTAGTCATCTTATTCAATTAATGCTAATACTTGTAAATTTCATCAAGTATTCATGATTATAACTTATGTTAACAACAAATTAAGTTCTTTTCATACCTCAAGTGTCGGTTGTACCATACAGTATGGGCTATGAAAGTGTTATGCATTTGTTGTACCAAGTGTTATACAACATAAATTAAGATTAGTCATTTAACAAGCAAAGTATTAAAGAGTGAACAAGATAACAAATATAAAACATGTTACTATCACACATTAAAGTCCATATTAAGTTTATACTGTACTTATTCTTACACCATTAGTGTAACCTTTTCACCTTGACATAATAAACTTAGCTAGACATAATGAAAGAAAGAAAAATAGATAAACAAAATAAGAACATAAATAAGATAAGAGTTACCAAAGCAAAGGAAATAAATTGAAAGGCATAAACTTGATATTAATGAAAGCAAAGCATAAACATTACGAAAAATACAAAGAGAGAAAACAAGAGCATGATCTTGATCTGGACACCAAGATGCCTAAATACATGGCAAATGCCTCCTTTTATAGAAAAAAATTAGAAACTATTGATTTGATGACTAATTGATAAGTAGGTGGCCAACTCTTAACTTGGTGACAATCCTTATCTTCTTTTATCTGCCCAAAACATCATTGATAACGTCAAAATTAGAACCGCTTGAAAACATGAAAGTTTTATAAAATTATCTCAGCTTTCTTGTATAAAAAATTCAGCTCATTTTGACTTTTAGAACTCTAGATATGGCTAAAATATTGAACAATGCTCGGGCTGGAGGACATATTCGGGCTTCTTTGTTGTTGCAACAATTTGGACTTAAACATGACCTTTTTAGATCTTGGGCTCCATATGAAAGTTGTAGGCTTATGTCTTACCTTTCCATCAATCAATCTTTTTATTTATGTGATAGGCCTACATTTAAAATGAACATTTACCATAAATTAAAGGTATATTATATTATTAGATATATTATTATAAAACATGTTTTAGTTAAGGAGTTATTGATACTTCAAGTGCAAAATGATGATACAAAACCTTGATAAAAATACACTTTTAAATATCAATCACTTTAGCAAATAGGGATATTCTTGGAAAAATAATTGGAGAAGAACTATAGGTCTCTATAATATTTGATTGAATGGATGCAATGTTTAAATACATTGATGCCTTTATTGTCTTACCAAGTAGTCTTGGTATATTGGAAGAAATCTTTTGTATTTCCTCATGGGCCCAACTTCACATTCAATATAAACCTATAGGTTTGCTCAATGTTAATGGTTTTTATGATAAATTGTTGTCTTTCCTTGATTATGTTGTGAAATAGAATTTTTTAACATCTTCGACACAACAAATCATAATCTCTACTGCTATTGCTAAACAATTAATTGATCAATTGCAATCTTTCATCCCTGTAATTGATTCATCCATGAGTTGAATTGAATGGTCGAACAAGGAAAGTCGTAAAAAGCTGAGATTGGATTTGAGCCTTAGTTTGTGAATCCTTGTGTCTTTTGGTTTTAGGAATAACATAATATTTGTGTTTTATTGTTTCTTAAAATTATTTAAATGTGTTTCAGGTTTGTCAGTAGTTCTTGTTTTAGGTGATGTCTTTTAAACTTTATTTTTCTACTTTAGAACATTGAGGATAATGTCTCATTTTGGTTAGTGGGAGAGGGTATTAGTAAAAAAAAGAAACTAACTACTTTTTTTTTTAATAAAACCATTTGACAAAACTATTATTACTAAAATGATAGAATAAAGGAGAATTTTATTGACTCTTGAGAAGCATCTTAGTAAACATTTTCTAATGGTTGTTTACAATATTCATAACAAGGTCTATCACATATTTCTCTTAAAATATTCAGGTTTACAAACTATCACATTATTATTACTTAATTATGCTCATATACTCATTTAAAAAGTATTCTTAAACCTTTATTTTTACACATACTTTAATATATGATTGTGGGTTGTACATTAAATTATTAATTTTTTTTTTGTTAAAGGTAACAACTAAGAGAAATAGATAGTATAGAATTTGTAAAAAAGTAAAATAATAACAATAATAATAATAAAAATATAGATAAATTTGGTTTCTCAACCTTCCTAACTTAAGCAATTAAGCTTGAAAGAGTGTTTTAACACCTAATACCCTAAAGTCAATTGACTTGGGAGCTATTGGTCCAACCCTTGTTACATTGGTTGAGAAGAAAAGCTTAATGAAATCAAACATTACATTATCTATGTATCAATATCTGCAACCTAAGTTATTAAGCTCGCAGGAAAGTCTCAGCACTTAATACTCTAAGACCAAGTGGTTTGAGAGTCATTAGTTGAAAGCTCATTACATAGGTTAAAGATGTATTGTGTTTTTAAGTTAAATGTATATAAATAAAAGAAAAATAATCCTAACTCAAGAAAGTTAACCTTAAACATTAGAAAAAAAATTATTTTCTTTCAAGTAAAGCCCCATATCTATATATTGATATATTGAACACAAAAGAAAGGTTTATTAATATCTTGTTTAACAGATATTAAACAAATATATAAATTTAATGAGAGTTTGTTTATCTAGATAGATTAATAGAAGTTGAATGATGAATGTTTTACTTTGTAGAATTTACAAATTGTTTTTCTATTTTAACACTTTGATTACTATGGACTAATAATAAGCTACTTGAGGGTTGTGATTAGTACTTAAAAGTGTATTTTTATCAAGGTTTTATATCATCATTTTTCACTTGAAGAATCAATAACTCCTTAACTAAAATGTGTTTTATAATAAAAAGTCTAATACCATAAGATACATTTAATTTATGGTAAATGATCACTGTAAATGTAGGCTTATCACATAAATAAAAGGATTGATTGATGAGTTGAAATTCTAAAATTAAAAAGATAAAGAAAGGGTAAAGCTTAGAAAATAGATACTAGTTTAGTCCAAGATGTGGCCACCTACTTAACAATTAGTAATCAAATCAATAATTTTCAATTTTAACCTATAAAAGGAGGCATTTACTATACATTTAAATATCTTAGTTTTCAAATCAAGATCATGCTTTCGCTCTCTTTTTATTTTAATATCTAAGTTTTACTTATATTAATCTCTTTTATGTTTCTCATTTCCTTTGCTTTACTTACTTAACATTTATTTTATTTATGTTCTTATCTTGTCTATTTATATTCCTCTCTTTTATTATGTTTAATTAAGTTTATTATGTCAAGGTAAAAAATTTTACTCTAATAGTATAAGAATAAGTATAGTGTAAATTTAATATGAACTTTAATGTTTAATACTAACATGTTTTGTATTTATTATCTTGTTCACTTTTAATATTTTGCTTGTTAAATGATTAGTCTAGATTTGTGTTGTATAACACTTAGCACAACAAATACTTGACACTTTCATAGCTAAACCATTTGGTATAACCGATACTTGTGCTATGAAAGGAACTTAATTTGTTGTTAACATAAGTTATAATCATGAAAACCTGACAATATTTACAAGTATTAGCATTGTTCGAATAAAATAACTAATGCAATCATGTTAACAACTTATAATCTGATTATAATCTTTTTTGTGTATGGTTTTCAATTAAGTAATAAAAAGAGTTTATATTATACTTGTTTGAAATACTATTAGTGAATCCTCTAACTTTGACATTTGTTTTTATCATTATTTAATCCTTATATTGATCTTTCATTAAAAAGTTTTCATCAACTTTTTCTTTATTATTATTAATATTATCATTACTACTACTACTATTGTTACTATTATTGTTGTTGTTGTTGTTGTTGTTGTTGTTGTATTATTATTGTTTATAATTTATACAATTAACCTCTTTGTGGTTCGACCCTGATATTGCCGAGTTATTTATTACTTTAACACTCCTGTATTTGGAATAATACATCAATCTTTTGGTAGTGCTAGTTCGTCATGAAGGCCCTTATTGTATGGTTGCTATTTCTTAACAACAGTGATTAGTACTCAAAAGTGCATTTTTATCATGGTTTTATATCATCAATTTACACTTGAAGTATCAATAACTCCTTAACTAAAGTACGTTTTATAATAATCTATCTAATAATATAAGATACCTTTAATTTATGGTAAATGTCCATTTTAAATGCAGGCCTATCACATAAATGAAAGGATTGATTGATGACTTTAAGAACTTCAGTTGCAAAGGCAAAGAGATGATCAAACTTAAAAAAGAGATGTCGGTGCAATCTAAATCGGAACACTATTCAGTAATTGGGTCATATCTGGAGCTATAGATCTCAGATTTAGGTCTACTTTATATGGATGGAAAGGTAAGACATAGGCCTACAACTTTCATATGGAGCCCAAGTCTAAAAAGGCCATTTTCAAGTCCAAATTGTTGCAACAATAAAGAAGCCCGAATCTGTCCTCCAACCCGAGCACTATTCAGTATTTTGGCCATATCTAGAGTTCTAGAAGTCCAAATGAGCTGAATTTTTTATACAAAATAGCTGAGACAATTGCCTACAACTTTCATTTTTAAGTGGCTCCAATTTTGACGTTATCAATGATGTTTTGGGCAGACAAGAGAAGATAAGGATTGTCACCAAGTCAAGAGTTGGCCACCCACTTATTAATTAGTCATCAAATCAATAGTTCCCAATTTTGGCCTATAAAAGGAGGCATTTGCCATGCATTTAGGCATCTTGGTGTCCAGATCAAGATCATGCTCTTCTTTTCTCTCTTTGTATTCTTTATGCTTTGTTTTTATTAATATCAAGTTTATGCCTTTTATTTCCTTTCCTTTGCTTTGTTAACTCTTATCTTATTTATGTTCTTATTTTGTTTATCTATTTTTCTTTCTTTCATTATGTGTAGTTAAGTTAATTATGTCAAGGTGAAAAGGTTACACTAATGGTGTAAGAATAATTATGGTATAAACTTAATATGGACTTTAATGTTTAATACTAACATGTTTTATATTTGTTATCTTGTTCACTCCTTAATACTTTGCTTTTAAATGATTAATCTTGATTTATGTTGTATAACAATTGGTACAACAAATGCTTAGCACTTTCATAGCTCATAATGTATCGTATAACCGACACCTGAGCTATGAAAGGAACTTGATTTGTTGTTAACATAAGTTATAATCATGAATGCTTGACGAAATTTACAAGTATTAGCATTAATTGAATAAGATGACTAATGTAATCATGTTAACAATCTATAATCTGATTGGAACCTCCTTTATGTGTGGTTTCCAATTGAACAATAAGAGTTTATATTATACTTATTTGACATACCATTAGTGGAACCTCTAACCTTGACATTTATTATTATCATTGTTAATTCTTCCTTTAATATTTAATCTCAAAGTTCTAATCATCATCATCTTCTTTATTGTTGTTGTTGTTGTTATTATTGTTATTATTATTATTGTTATTATTGTTGTTATTGTTATTATTGTTGTTGTGACTGTTGTTGTATTATTGTTATTTATAATTTATACAATAACCTCCCTATGGTTCGACCCCGGTCTTGCCGGATTATTTATTACTTCAACACTCCTACACTTGGGAGAAGATATCAATCTTTTCGTCGTGTCAAGTTTTTGGCGCCGTTGCCGGGGAGGTAAGTTTTGTATAAATTATAATTTTTATTTTATTTTCTCTTTTCACTTTTCTTGTATATAACTTTGTTTCTTTTCTCTTGTTTCTTCTTCTTCTTTTTTTCCTTTTCCTTTTATTCTATTTCTATACGTGCATGAGAGTGTGGTCACGTACATCAAGTGGTAGACTTTGTAGGGTATCCTCATCATTTTTAGAAAATATGGCTGAAGAAGATAATCAATCACTTCATAATGAGAATAATGAGAATAACCGTGCTAGAACACTTAGAGACCACATGAATCCAACAAGAACAAGTGCACCATCATGCATAGTTTTTCCTCCCGATGCATCTCATTTTAATTTTAAGCCAGGCATTATTCAACTTTTACCTTCTTTTCATGGTTTAGAATTGGAAAATCCATACTTGCATTTAAGGGAATTTGAGGAGGTCTGTAACACATATAATAATCTAAATTGTAGCATGAACACCATCAGATTAAAGCTTTTTCCTTTTTCATTAAAAGATAAAGCTAAACCATGGCTACAAAATTTGAGACCAGGATCCATTAATGTTTGGGATGAAATGCAACAACAGTTTTTAAAGTAGTTTTTCCCATCTCATTGAACAAACTCTTTCAAAAGACAAATCACCACTTTCACTCAAAAACCAGGAGAAACATTTTACCAATGTTGGGATAGGTATCGAGACTTACTTAGTACTTGTCCTCATCATGGTTTTGAAACATGGAGATTGGTTTCACATTTTTATGAAGGGTTAACACCTAAAGATAGGCAAATGGTTGAATTGATGTGCAATGGAACTTTTGAAGACAAAGACCCTGATGAAGCAATGGAGTACTTAAACTTGTTAGCTGAAAATGCTTAAAATTGGGACACCGCGGATACTTATGAGGCACCGAGTAAAACTGAACCTCATACATCTAGTGAAGGTATGTACAACCTTAGGGAAGATCATGACCTTCAAGCCAAGTTTGCATCTTTAGCTAGAAAAGTCAAGGCACTGGAATTGAAAAAGAGTGGTCAATTAAAATCTGTTGAAAACATTGTATGTCAAATATGTGAAACAAATGAACACTCAACTGATAATGATCCAGCCTTGCCTTCTTTTAAGGAATGTCTCCATAAACGAGCTCATGCTTTAAAGAGTTTCCAAAAGGCCAACCACAACCCATACTCACAAATTTACAACGCTGGTTGGAGAAATCATCCAAATTTTAGTTGGAAGAGTGATGCACAAACTTCACAACCACAATTTCAAGCACACCATAATTTCCAAAATTCTCATGGATATGCACCTCCTTATGCTCCACCTTCTAGAAGAAATCTTGAGGAAACATTGCATACATTCATTGAAAAGCAAGAGACAATCAATACTCAAATTGCTTAAAACTTGACAGATTGTAAAGATACTCTTGCAAAATTAAAATCTGCTCTCAGTTTCCAAGAGTTTCCATCTCAACCACAACAAAATCCCAAGAGGCAATACAATGCAAATGTAAGTAGTTCCGGAATCCAACACATGGATCAAGTCAAATCAGTCACTACTCTACGCAGTGGTAAGGTTATCGAAAAACCCTCTCTTGAAACTTATGAGAAAGATGATGAGTCAATCTTTGAGGGTAAGAAAGAGGTTGAACCTGAAAATTGCAAAGAAAAGACTGATTTTCCGCCAGCACTTCCATTTCCTAAAGCCATGACCAAATAAAGGAAAGTCAATCACAACTCTGAAATTTTTGAAACTTTCAAACAGGTAAGAATCAATATACCTTTGCTGGATGATACTAAACAGATTCCTTCCTATGCTAAATTTTTGAAAGATCTATGCACTGTGAAGAGGAAACTGAATGTGAAAAAGAAAGCCTTTCTAGCCGAACAAGTAAGTGTTATTCTTCAAAACAATAATGCTTTGAAATATAAAGACCCTGGTTGTCCTATAATTTCTTGCTTTATTAGAGAGCATAAAATTGAAAGAGCCTTACTTGATCTTGGTGCTAGTGTGAATTTACTTCCATATTTAGTTTTTTAGAGTCTCAATCTAGGTGAGTTAAAACCAACTTCTATAACTCTTTTACTTGCTGATAGATCCATAAAAATGCCTAGAGGAATAATTGAAGATGTGTTAGTACAAGTCGATAAATTCATTTATCCTGTCGATTTTGTTGTCTTGGACACACAACCTATTGATGCATGTAATTCATTTCCTGTTATTTTAGGACGTCCATTTCTTGCAACTTCTAATGCATTGATTAATTGTAGGAATGGATTGATGAAGCTATCATTTGGAAACATGACATTGGAAATGAATATTTTCAACATTTGCAAGCAACCTAGAGATGATAATGATTTACAGGAAGTGGACTTTACTGAAAAATTAATTCATGATCAATTTCCAACCACTTCTAGTGAAATTGAGATTGATGAATCTGATGATTTGCAAATGATTTATTTTCAGGAAGAATCAAAGACAAGTAATTGGAGGCCACAAATTGAGGAATTGCCACCACTATCAATTAAATCCATACCTTCAAATGTTCAACCACCTAAACCTGATTTGAAGTCATTGTCATCCAATCTCAAATACTCATTTTTGGGAGAAAATGAAACTTTTCTAGTAATAATCCCTTCCAAACTTAATGCACATCAAGAAGGTAAGTTATTACAAACTTTGAAAAAGCACAAAAATATATTGGGATGGACCATAACTGATATTAAAGGATATAGTCCTTTGATTTGTACACACAGAATTTATTTGGAGAAAAATGTTAAACCCTCTAGAGAAATACAACGAAGGCTAAATCCTAATATGAAAGAAGTAGTGAAAAATGAAGTCATTAAGCTTCTAGATAATTAAATCATTTATCCTATTTCTGATAGCAAATGGTTAAGTACTACCCAAGTTGTACCCAAGAAGTTTGGAGTCACTGTGATAACAAATAAGAACAATGAGTTAATTCCCACTAAAACTGTTACTGGTTGGCGCATGTACATTGACTATAGGAAACTTAATTCAATGACTAGAAAAGATCATTTTCCATTACCTTTCATGGATCAAATCCTAGAAAGAGTTACAAGTCATGAATTTTATTGTTTCCTAGATGGCTATTCGAGTTACAATCAAATTGAAATTGTAGTGGAAGATCAAGAGAAGACTACTTTCACATGTCCATTTGGTACTTTTGCATATCGAAGGATGCCTTTTGGATTATGTAAAGCACCAGCCACATTTCAAAGATGTATGCTTAGTATATTTAGTGATATGGTTGAAAATTTTCTTAAGATTTTCATGGATGATTTTTCTGTTTTTGGCGATTCATTTGATGATTAGTTGACTAACTTAAAAAAGATTTTGGCCAGGTGTGAAGAGAAGAATTTTGTGCTGAATTGGGAAAAATGTCACTTTATAGTAACAAACGGCATTGTACTTGGTTAGATTGTTTCATCAAAAGGAATTGAGGTTGACAAATCTAAAATCGAGTTAATTGCAAACTTGCCAACACCAAAATCTATTAAAGATGTTAGATCATTCTTAAGACATACTGGTTTTTATAGAAGATTTATCAAAGATTTTAGCGTAATATCTAAACCCTTAAGTAACCTTCTAACAAAGGGTAATATTTTTGAATGGACTGAACATTGTGAAAAAGCCTTTCTTAAACTTAAAAACTTGCTTACTTGTGCTCCTGTCATTCAACCTCCTGATTGGTCATTACCTTTTGAAATAATGTGTGATCCTAGTGATTATGCTGTAGGTACTGTTTTGGGACAAAGAAAAGATAAGAAATCTTATGTAATTTACTATGCAAGTAAAACTTTAAATAATGTTCAAATGAATTATACCACCACTGAAAAAGAATTACTTGCAGTAGTATTTGCATGTGAAAAATTTAGGCCTTATCTTGTTGGCTCACCTGTTGTTGTTTTTAGTGATCATGCAGCATTAAAATATCTTCTTTCTAAGAAAGATTCTAAGGCTAGATTGGTACAGTGGATTTTGTTACTTCAAGAATTTGATATCACAATTAAAGATAAGAAAGGCAGCGAAAATGTTGTCGCAGATCACACCAATTGATGATTAGTTTCCCGATGAATCTTTACTTTCTGTCTCTACAATGCCTTGGTTTGCTAATATTGTCAATTTTCTTGTTTCAAGACAATTGCCACCTCATTGAAGTACCCAAGATAAAAGAAAGTTCTTGAACAAAGTGAAGAACTTTTATTGGGATGACCCTTATTTATTCAAATATTGTCCCCATCAAATATTTCGAAGATGCGTTCCTGACAATGAGGTAAGTAGTGTCATTAAAATTTGTCATTCTAAGGCATGTGGGGGCCATTTCTCATCAAGAAAGACAACTGCAAAAATCTTACAAAGTGGATTTTATTGGCCCACTATGTTCAAAGGCTCACATGCATTCTGCAAGTCTTATGAAAATTGTCAAAAGTTGGGATCAATTTCAAAAGGTCACATGATGCCTTTAAATCCTATTCTTGTCATTGAGATCTTTGACTGTTGGGGTATAGATTTCATGGGTCCATTTCCTCCATCATTTGGTTTCTTGTACATATTAGTCGCAGTAGATTATGTTTCAAAATGGATAGAGGCAATTCCAAGTCGAAACAATGATCACAAAACAGTGATAAAGTTTTTGAAAGAAAATATTTTGAGTGGATTTGGAGTCCCTCGAGCCATAATAAGTGATGGTGGAACACATTTCTGCAACAAGCCATTTGAGTCTTTAATGAAGAAATATGGAATCACACACAAAGTTGCCACCCCTTACCACCCTCAAACAAGTGGACAAGTAGAGCTTGCTAATAGGGAGATCAAACACATTTTGGAGAAAACAGTGAACCCTAATAGGAAAGATTGGTCTTTAAGACTTAATGATGCACTTTGGGCTTATCGAACTGCTTATAAAACATCATTAGGTATGTCACCTTATAGACTAGTCTATGGAAAACCTTGTCACTTGCCTGTGGAACTTGAACATAAAGCTTATTGGGCTATTAAAGCTTTCAATTCAAATCTGGATGATGCTAGTCAACCGTGAAAGTTACAAATAAATGAGCTTGAGGAAATAAGAAATGATGCATATGAAAATTCAAGAATTCATAAAGCAAGAATCAAATATTTTCATGACGAGAATATACTGAGAAAAACATTCAATGTTGGTAAAAAAGTCTTGCTTTATAATTCTCGACTCCATTTATTTCCTTGAAAATTAAGATCAAGATAGAGCAGTCCTTTTATTGTGAAACATGTGTATCCATATAGGGCCTACGACATCGAGAATCTAAAGAATGACAATGTTTTCAAGGTAAATGGACAACGTCTGAAAGTTTATTTTGATAATTTTTCAGTTGAACATGACTCTATTGAATTGGGTGATCCTGTATATAAAGATTGATTATTATTATTATTATTTTCTTTTTGAGTGATTTTTGCTAGTTTCTCTCACCCCGGTCAAATGGCGGATAACGGTACTCCGTGACTTAAGTCAGTTCTTTCATTTCCCATAATAAATGATATCTGTATATACATTTGTGCAAGTCTTTGAATCTCTTTTCCAATTCTCATTTGAAAATAGACACTAATCTTGCAAAATTGAAAAAGTATTTTCCTACTCTGCCTCAGAATGCGATTACAAAAAATTACCGTGCTAAATGTGCAAGATTGAGATTATTAATGAATCATGGAATTCTTGAAGATATTCGCTAGTTGATTGAAGCAAAAGTCCAATTATCAAGTGAGTCCTCTAACTCTTTCACTTCACACATGCCCGGAACAGGTAAAAGCATCTTTGTAAAGAAACGTCGTGCAAAACGACTGAAAGTTGTCATCGATGTGCTAGATGGACTTGTAATACACAATGTCGTTCTTTAGGAATGGTATCTATAAACCGTGAAGATAAAATACAATTCATTAAGGATGGCCTGAGTAAGGAGTCTTTAGATAACCTTCTATTGCCTAGAACTTTCACATTTTCAAGTGGCTCTAATTTGGACATCATCAATGATGTTTTGGGCAGACAAGAGAAGATAAGAATTGTCACCAAGTCAAGGGTTGGCTATCTACTCATCAATTAGTCATCAAATCAATAGTTCTCAATTTTAGCCTATAAAAGGAGGTATTTGCCATGCATTTAAGCATCTTGATGTCCAGATCAAGATCATGCTCTTATTTTCTCTCTTTGTATTCTTTATGCTTTGTTTTCATTAATATCAAGTTTATGCCTTTCATTTCCTTTCCTTTCTTTAGTTAACTTTTATGTTCTTATTTTGTTTATCTATTTTTCTTTCTTTCATTATGTCTAGCTAAGTTAATTATGTCAAGGTGAAAAGGTTACACTAATGGTGTAAGAATAAGTATGGTATAAACTTAATATGGACTTTAATGTTTAATACTAACATGTTTTATATTTGTTATCTTGTTCACTCTTTAATACTTTGCTTGTTAAATGATTAATCTTGATTTATGTTGTATAACAATTGGTACAACAAATGCTTGGCACTTTCATAGCCCATACTGTATGGTATAACCGACACCTGAGCTATGAAAGGAACTTGATTTGTTGTTAACATAAGTTATAATCATGAATGCTTAACGAAATTTACAAGTATTAGCATTAATCGAATAAGATGACTAATGATATCATGCTAACAATCTATAATCTGATTGGAACCTCCTTTATGTATGGTTTCCAATTGAACAATAAGAGTTTATACTATACTTGTTTGACATACCATTAGTGGAACCTCTAAGCTTGACATTTGTTATTATCATTGTTAATCCTTACTTTAATATTTCATCTCAAAGTTCTTATCTTCTTCTTCTTCTTCTTCTTTATTGTTGTTATTATTATTATTATTATTGCTATTATTGTTGTTATTATTGTTATTTTTGTTGTTGTTGTTGTTGTATTATTGTTATTTATAATTTGTACAATAACCTCCCTGTGGTTCGACCACGGTCTTGCCGGGTTATTTATTACTTCGACACTCCTGCACTTAGGAGAAGACATCAATCTTTTCGTCGTGTCAAACAACAATTTCTGCAAAAAGATTAGAACAACTAGAACGAATAAGAGCTTTATGAGATCCCTAGAAATAACTTTGATTGATGAGGAATATGCATGAAAACTTGTATGAAAAACAAAGAAAATCCCTGGAACTTTAAGATATAGATGTTGGTTGATGTGTATGGATGAGGATATGACATGATTTTAGCCTAAATTGTTTCTAGAATGGTTAAAATAAATATGAAAAATATGTTTTCCAAGCATGATTACGTGATGTATGTGGATAAGATATGAAACAATCATATTTAAAAATTGTAAAATATATGTTAAATGTGGAACCGAGATATGGTTCCTAGGTTAAATGGATGTGATGATAATGTTTAGTAAATTCTAATATGACAAGAGAGATTTTAGAAGCTAGACAATAGATAAGAGGAGTGGGATTGTCAAAAGTAACAAGTGTTCAACACCATACACTAGTTTTAAATTTAATGACTTTTTTCATTATAGTTGTAACACCTTGTAGTTATCAATATTTTAATGATTGTTTGACCCATTAACTCAATGAAAATAGGGTAAATTCTTTTTTTATCATTAGTCTTATACTAACAAATCAACCATACAATCATATTCATACATTATTCACCAATTTTTAAATTTTATTAAAATTTCAATAGAGTCTTATATAAATCACTAAATAGTTATTCTTTTCACCTAAAATACATATGTAACAATTTATGAAAATTCAATTCTCATAACATAATAATTCATTCTTATATCAAGGCTTAGACTACTTAATTAACCAATTATTATTTCCATCCAACATATACATTTTAATGTTCATTACACATATAGACAATCATATATAACCTATCATTAAGGACAATTCCATAAATTACAATTCAGGTACATTCAAGTTCTACTTTCATTCCTAAATCATACTAATTACAATATGTTTAATTGTTATCTCTATTTACTATATTCCTTTTAGGACAATAATCCACTACAATACTAGTACTAGTTACTTCACAAGTTTAGACACAATCCAGCAGAAATGTATGTGATGCCTCTACAACTATAAAAATATTATAAACTTTCGATCTAATAACACAACAAAGGTCACTGACACGACAAAAAAATTGATGTCTTCTCCTAAGTGCAGGAGTGTCGAAGTAATAAATAATCCGGCAAGACCGGGGTCGAACCACAAGGAGGTTATTGTACAAATTATAAATAACAATAATACAACAACAACAATAATAACAATAACAACAATAACAACAATAATAGTAATAATAATAATAATAATAGTACTAATAATACTAGTAGTAATAATACTAATAATAATAATAATAAAGAAGAAGAAGAAGATGAGATAGGTCTGCATTTAAAATGGACATTTACCACAAATTAAAGGTATCTTATACTATTAGATAGATTATTATAAAATGTATTTTAGTTAAGGAGTTATTGATACTTCAAGTGCAAAATGATGATAGAAAACCATGATAAAAATGCACTTTTGAGTACTAATCACACCCCCTCAACTAGCTTATTACTAGTCCCTAGTAATCAAAGCGTTAAAATAGAAAAATAATTTGCAAATTCTATAAAGCAAGGTATTTATCATTTAACTTCCATTACTCTATCCAGATAAACAAACTCTTGTTAGATTTATATACCTGCTCAATACCTCTTAACAAGATATTCATAAACCTTTCTTTTATGTTCAATGTATCAACATATAATTATAGGGTTTTCTTGGAAGAAAACAAAATTTGTGTTCTAATCTTTAAGGTTAACTTCCTTGGGTTGGGATTATCATTTTTGTCTTCTTTTCTTTTCTTTTTTGTTTTTTTTAATATATATACATATAATTTAAAACATCATGCATCTTTAACCCATGTAACGAGCTTTCAGCTAATGACTCCTAGACTAGTTGGTCTTAAGGCATTAGGTGTTAAGAGACCCCTATAAGCTTAGTAACTCGGGTCTCAGATACTGATTTGTAGATAGTGCAATGTTTGATTCCCTTAAGCTTTTCTCCTCAATCCATGTAACAAGTGTTGGGCCAATAACTCCTAAGTCAGTTGACTTTAGGGTATTAGGTGTTAAAACACCCCTTCGGGCTTAATTGCATAGGTTAGGGAGGCTACGAAACCAAACTTATCTACATTTTTATTATTATCATTTTTTTCTTTTTCTCTCTTTTATTTTCTTTTTTTTGTTTTTTTAAATATATACTATTCCTTTCCCTTAGTTGTTACTTTTAACAAAAGAACATAAATAATGTAATGATCCAATATGCAACCCATAATCATATGTTGAAGTATGTATGTGTAAATTAAGGTTTAAGAATACATGTTAAATAAGTATATGAGCAGACTTAAGTGATAACAATGCAAGAGTTTGTAAATCTGAATATTTCAAGAAGTATTATAATAGACCTTGTTACGAATTATTACTAAGATGCGTCTCAAGAGTCATAAAAGATTCTCCTTACTCTGCCATCATAGTAACAATCATTTTGCACATGCTTTATGAAATACAAAACACAGTTTTTTTTTTTAGCTACTACCCTCTCCCCCCAACTAAAACAAGACATTGTCCTCAATATTTAAAGGTAGAAAGATATAGTATAAAGATATCACCTGAAATAACGAACACTAATAAACCTGAAACACACTAGAAAAAAATATAAGAAACAACAAATCACAATAATAAAACCAAAAGACACAAAGATTCACAAATGAAGGCTCAAATCCAATCTAAGCTTTTTACGGCTTTCCTTGGCTGACCAATTTATGCGACTCATGGAAGGATCAATTACAGGAATGAAAGATTGTAGTTGGTCAATCAATTGTTCAGCAGTAGCAGCAGAGATTATGATTTGTCGTGCAGAAGATGTTAGAAATTCCTGTTCCATAACGTGATAAAAAAAAGACAACTTATCATAATAACCATTAACATTTAACAAACCTATAGGTTTATGGTGAATGTGCAGTTGGGCCCAAGAGGAAATATGAAAGATCTCTTCCAATGTGCCTAGACCACCTGGTAAAGCAATGAAGGCATCAACATGGTTAAACATTGTATTCATTCGAGCTGACATTGTAGAGACCTGAAGTTCTTCTCCAATTGTTTTTCCAATGATGTCCTCTTATGCTAAAGCTTCGGGGATGACCCCCAAAACTTGACTACCTCCTAGAAATGCAACTATTGACACACCTCCCATTAACCCAAGACCGCCTCCCCCATATACTAAATGAATCTTTCTCTCAGCTAGCACCTGACCAAGATGATTTGCTAATTCTAAAAACTCATTTTTTCCAAGACTAGATCCATCGAAAACTCAAATATTTCTTATATGACGACTTGAGGAACTTGCCATTTCTACACACTTCAGTATTTGTTAAATGTATGGGTTGAGTAGAAATAAAAGGAAAGAAGAGGGGTTTTATAGATGAGAAATTAGAAAAGCAATCATAACACCTATATGTAGGCCAACTAGAGTCTCACACACACTCTCTCTCTTTTTATTTATTTATTTATTTACTTTTTTTTTAAAAAAAAGCATGTATATGTATAGGTAGTTGTGATTGTGGCTCACATCTTCCCTTAGTTTTACATCCAAGAACGGTTTAAATGCCCTCTATGGGTCGGGGATAGGCTTCCCATCCAGTTTTCTTAAAAACTAGCAAACAGGGTCTTTTTTAGTCAGATTCCTAAGACTAAGTCGATCATGTTCTTTATGAAATAGTGGCCATAAGTCATGAATTACATGATGCTTATCTCGACTATGATAAGACATAAGAGTCAATAGAAGATTATCTAAAGACTCTCTATGTTTTGAAATAAATCCCACCTTTTGACAATTTTCATAATTTTTATGGAATGCATGTGACTCCTTGAATATGGTGGGCCAGTAAAATCCACTATGTAAGATTTCTAGAATCCTCTTTTTTGATGAGAAATGTTCCCCACGTGCCTTAGAGTGATAAAATTTAATAACATCACTTACCTCATTGTCGAGAATGCATCTTTAAAATATTTGATCAGCATAATAATTGAATAAGTAAAGGTCATCCCAATAAAATTTTTGCACACCGCTTAAAAATTTTCTTTTATCTTCGATACTCTAGTGAGCTGGCAAAAATCCTGAAGCAAGAAAATTGATATTTTTAGCAAACCAAGACATTGAACTAAGAGAAAGTAAAGATTCATCAGGAAAGTAATCATCAATTGGTGTGATGTCGAGTGTTGAATCTATTGTCGCTTTTGATAAAAGATCTGCATCAACATTTTCGGTTCCTTTTTCATCCTCGATTTCTTCCTGATTGGTCATGGCATGAGGAAATGGAAGTACTGGTAAGGAATCAGTCTTTTCCTTGCAATATTCAAATTCAACCCCTTCCCTACCCTTAAAGATTGACTCATCATCTTTCTCACAAGGTTCAAGAGTGGGTTTTTTAATAACCTTACCACTACGAAGAGTGATGACTGATTTGACTTGATCCATGTGTTGACTTCCATAACTACTTGCATTTGCATTGTATTGCTCCTTGAAATTTTGTTGTAGTTGAGATGAAAACTTATTTTTCTCTTGAAACTAAGAGCACATGTGAAATTCGCAAGAGTATCTATAAAATCTGTTATGCTTTGAGCAAGTTGAGTGTTGATTGTCTCTTACTTTTCAATAAATGCATACAAAGTTTCCTCAAAACTTTTTGTAGGAGGTGGAGAATAAGGAGGTGCATATCCATGAGAATTTTGGAAATTGTGGTGTGCTTGAAATGGTGGTTGTGAAGTTTGTGCATTGTTGTTCTCACTCTTCCAACTAACATTTGGGTGATTTCTCTAACCAGGGTTGTATGTTTGTGAGTATGGCTTATGGTTGGCCCTTTGGAAACTGTTTAAAGCATGGGCTTGTTCATGGAGACATTCATTAAAAGAAGGCAAGGTTGGACAGTTATCGGTTGAGTGTTCATTGGTTTCACATATTTGACATGCAATGTTTTCAACAGATTTTAATTGACCACTCTTTTTCAATTCTAGTGCCTTGAGTTTTCTAGCTAAAGATACAAACTTGGCTTGAAGGTCATGATCTTCTTTAAGGTTGTACAAACCTCTATTAGATGTATGAGGTTGAGTTTTACTCGGTGCCTCATAAGTACCCACGGTGTCCCAATTTTGAGCATTTTCAGCTAATAAGTCTAAGTACTCCATTGCTTCATCAGGGTCTTTGTCTTTAAAAGTTTCATTGCACATCAATTCAACCATTTGCCTATCTTTAGGTGTTAACCCTTCATAAAAATGTGAAACCAATCTCCATGTTTCAAAACCATGATGAGGGCAAGTACTAAGCAAGTTTCGATACCTATCCCAACATTGGTAAAATGTTTCCCCTGGTTTTTGAGTGAAAGTGGTGATTTGTCTTTTGAAAGAGTTTGTTCTATGAGATGGGAAGAACTTCTTTAAAAACTGTTGTTGCATTTCGTTCCAAGCACGAATGGATCCTGGTCTCAAATTTTGTAGCCATGTTTTAGCTTTATCTTTTAATGAAAAAGGAAAAAGCTTTAATCTGATGGTGTTCATGCTACAATTTAGATTATTATATGTGTTGCAAACCTCCACAAATTCCCTTAAATGCAAGTATAGATTTTCCAATTCAAAACCATGAAAAGAAGGTAAAAGTTGAATAATGCCTAACTTAAAATTAAAATGAGATGCAACAGAAGGAAAAACTATTCATGATGGTGCACTTGTTCTTGTTGGATTCATGTGGTCTCTAAGTGTTCTAACACGGTTATTCTCATTATTCTGATTATGAAGTGATTGATTATCTTCTTCAGCCATATTTTTTGAAAATGATGAGGATACCTTATAAAGTCTACCACTTGATGTACGTGACCACACTCTCATGCACGTGTAGGAATAGAATAAATGGAAAAGGAAAATAAAAGAAGAAGAAACAAAAAGAAAAAAAGAAACAAAGTTATATATAAGAAAAAGTGAAAAGAGAAAATAAACTAAAAATTATAATTTATACAAAACTTACCTCCCCAGCAACGGCGCCAAAAACTTGACACGATAAAAAGATTGATGTCTTCTCTCAAGTGCAGGAGTGTCGAAGTAATAAATAATCTGGCAAGACCGGAGTCGAACCACTAGGAGGTTATTGTACAAATTCTAAATAACAATAATACAACAATAACAATAATAACAATAACAACAATAATAGTAATAACAGCAATAATAATAACAATAATAATAATAATAATAATACTAGTAGTAATAATACTAATAATAATAATAATAAAGAAGAAGAAGAAGAAGATGAGAACTTTGAGATGAAATATTAAAGTAAGGATTAAACAATGAGAATAACAAATGTCAAGGTTAAAGGTTCCATTAACGGTATGACAAACAAGTATAGTATAAACTCTTATTATTCAATTGGAAACCACACATAAAGGAGGTTCCAATCAGATTATAAATTGTTAACATGATTACATTAGTCATCTTATTCAATTAATGCTAATACTTGTAAATTTCATCAAGCATTCATGATTATAACTTATGTTAACAACAAATCAAGTTCCTTTCATAGCTCAGGTGTCGGTTATACCATACAGTATGGGCTATGAAAGTGCCAAGCATTTGTTGTACCAATTGTTATACAACATAAATCAAGATTAATCATTTAACAAGCAAAGTATTAAAGAGTGAACAAGATAACAAATATAAAACATGTTAGTATTAAACATTAAAGTCCATATTAAGTTTATACCATACTTATTCTTACACCATTAGTGTAACCTTTTCACCTTGACATAATTAACTTAGCTAGACATAATGAAAGAAAGAAAAATAGATAAACAAAATAAGAACATAAAAGTTAACTAAGTAAAGGAAAGGGAATGAAAGGCATAAACATAATATTAATGGAAGCAAAGCATAAACATTACAAAAAATACAAAGAGAAAAAGGAAGAGCATGATCTTGATCTGGATACCAAGATGCCTAAATGCATGAAAAATACCACCTTTTATAGGCCAAAATTGGGAACTATTGATTTGATGACTAATTAATATGTGAGTGGCCAACTCTTGACTTGGTGACAATCCTTCTCTTCTTTTGTCTGCCCAAAACATCATTGATAACGTCAAAATTGGAGCCACTTGAAAACATGAAAGTTGTAGGCAATTGTCTCAGCTATCTTATGTAAATAATTCAGCTCATTTAGACTTCTAGAACTCCAGATATGGCCAAAATACTGAACAGTGCTCGGTCTGGAGGACAGATTCGGCCTTCTTTGTTGTTGCTACAATTTGGACTTCAAAATGGCCTTTTCAGATTTGGGCTCCATAAGAAAGTTGTAGGCCTATGTCTTACCTTTCCATCCATATAAAATAGACCTAAATCTAAGATTTATAGCTCCAGATATGACCCAATTACCGAACAGTGTTCCGATTTGGATTGCACTGACATCCCGTTTCTAAGTTTGATCATCTGTTTGCCTTTGCAATTGAAGTTCTTAAAGTCATCAATCAATCCTTTCATTTATGTGATAGGCCTGCATTTAAAATGGACATTTACCACAAATTAAAGGTATCTTATACTATTAGATAGATTATTATAAAATATACTTTAGTTAATGAGTTATTGATACTTCAAGTGCAAAATGATGATATAAAACCATGATAAAAATACACTTTTGAGTACTAATCAGTCACAATTCACGCATACATTTTATAGACACAACTAGCTAGTGAACATTTTCTTATTCTATACATTATATATAAAATCACATAAATATATCAATCTTACACTTCATTTATGCGTTGATAAGTTTTTTTTTGTTATTCATACCTTTTTCTCTAGTTTTTACACTTCCTTACTTTTTACAAAATTCGCTATCAAAATTCTCATTTTTAAATACATGATATTACCCCTTAAGATATATTAATGAAGAAAGTTCTTCCTTGAAGCTCTGATTATAAATACTTTTAAAAACACATGATACCACAATGGACACTTTCTTTCAAATTCCAAACTATAATGATTAATATTTAAACTACCTAATTAAATATATTGATCATTTAGTGCACACCTTAACCCATCTTTCCTTATCTCCACATTAAATAGGTATGACACTTCATATGTCAACATACAGATCAATTATTGTTTAATTGTCACAATGCATCCTTACATATTTTCACAACATAGAATCCACATTCCCTACTAAGTAGGGTTGCTATATCAATTCATTTTCTTTTAACATTTGAGATTTCACTAGACACCATTACTTATCACTTTTAAATTGTTGTTTTGACTACTATCCCATTATAATATAACCATCTAAATGGTCTCTTAATGTACTATACTTTGCTACTAGAACAACTCCAAAGTGCATCACATTATGCTATTCAATATACCCTTCTTATAACATAATATATTGTCACCAATGCCTTTAAACACATGTTACTTATAATTCAAACAATGGTGACCAATATTTCAAAGATCTTTCATTGTGCATTGGTTGTTTAAGGTTCATTTAAATCAATGTTAATCTATACAATACGCATCATCACCAATTTCTCTTAGCCATATTTCTCATATATATATATATATATATATATGCACACCCATAACTACTTATGCATTATATGCATACCCACCACTTGGGGCTAAAGTTCTCAACATAGACACATGTTTGTCACGATTACAAGAGTTAAATCGAGTTACAACACTAATCCTTTATCATCCAATATCTAGGTTTGCGCCAACATGTAATTTATATTTACTTTTAGGTTATTATATCAATCATAAGCTCATTAAATTTAAATTATCAGTTGTTCTATATTTATGTTGTTAAAAATATCTTTAATTATATCATTTTTACTCCGTCAAACAACCCTAAATAATCCTTGTTTACACTATTTGCAATTGTTTATGCTGTTAAAATAGCTTGAAAACACACCAATTTTCATTGACATAAAAAACACCAACACATACTACGACTCCACTATCTACATAGGCCTGAAACATATCACTTTTTTGTTATTAACTTAAACTTGTAATCATATTTTTATTTTATCATTCGTACAATCCAAAACTCTATGATTTACCACCTATATTCCATAAAAATATCATATCTTTTTTATTTCAAATAATACACACACATGTAAATATGTAAGAATTAGTAAAATGTAACATTCATCATGGCATACTAATTTTGTTAGGTTTTTTAAAAAACATATATGTAGTGAAAATGATAATTTTAAACTTTTTTAGATATTATAAAGAACTTATTAGATATGTCTAAAGTTGTTTAGGTTTTATAAAAATATTACTTTAATATTAAATTTTCTTAGTAGCTTTGAATATTTGCTTCAAAACTAGGTTATTACAAACCACAAGCTCCTTAAATTTTTAGGTTTTAGCAATAATCCAAACAAACCACTAATAATAAATATTTTAAACCTTTTTAAAGAAAGAAATTGAGATACCTTTGATTGCTAGCTTTTTTTTTATGTTTTAAATGTTTCTTTATTATACTATAAATAAAAAACATAACTTTCTATTTATAAAAAACCTAAAAAAACCCTATAAATGAAAAAAAATCAAATATATTCTTTTCATCCATATAAGCTTCATTTATCTTCGTTAAAGTTCCAAGCCCTTCTGCTACCTCTCCAAATACCTACAACAAAGAACTAGTTTTGTGACTTTTAAAGAGAAGTGACAGCCAGACAGAGTTACTCTTAAGGGCTGTATCAGAAAGATACAAATAAATTTGTACTCGTACCGTTTTCCTCTTGTGCGCCAATATACGAAGCCCCTGGTTTGGTGCCGGCATAGAAGCTTGAAGAATACTCATAGCGACTCCTTGCAGGATGACCTCGGTGTTTTGAAGAACATTAAATGATATTGTAAAGGAAACCTGCTCATCAGCATTATCTTAGCATATTTAAAACTTTCGTGAGAAAAAATTTCCTCTTCACTAAACAGGCATATAGGAAACAATTATGACTTCTTTTTTAAAACACATTCATAAAATTATACTAAAAGTTATCGAAAATATTTCTGCAAATATTAAATATCAAGCGAATGAAAGCAAACATGTAAATTGAATTCATTTGATGAAAAAAAAAAAGGTGTCATCAACATATAGAAACTTGTAATTTTCTACTATACATAATTGGAAAAAGTTATCCATGTTCATTAAATATTATAAAGAAATTACTTAAAAATCATCTGCTGGTAATGTCTATAGTTGCACTTTTATGTGAAGACTGCACAAGTTCAGAAAAAGACCAACAGAACACACACAAGGACTAGAAAAAGGAACTAAAGCTCTGCTATGTGCTAACTCTACCAGTGTAGTATTGTAGAAGCGTCTCATTCACCGAGCTTTGGAATCTCGTAGTTCTGTACCCAACATTTTTTTTTTTAAGAAAAAGGGTAATACCATGGTAAGAAAATGAGATATGCCGTGTACAATAATAACACGACTGTCTCTCTTGATTGCGCGCGCCGGACAGGCCATTACATTGCCCTACAAGTAGAAGATAATAAAACCCAAAAGTAGATCTGCAATCTAGTGTCATGTCCACCCTGCAGTTAGCAAAAATCCACAAGACCACAACAATCCCTATCATTGACTCTCAGCAACAGCTCTTGTCGCTATCCATTAACTATAACAAGTGAAAAGGAGAATAACGCCAATTTGCTTACCAATTAATGCCAAGCATTCACAATATTATGCTACCAACACAAACTTCAGAGTAACTATAAATGCATCATTCACAAAACTGACAAAACATAAGCTCAACGATGGCAATTTTTTTTTTGGGGGGGTACTAACATGACGATTCAAGCAAGTAATAGGATAATTAAACCTAGACAAGCTACAGAACATATTTTGTTGTATTACAAGCAACGAGCATTCATTCCAGGGCAATTAGCTATAGGGCAATGATAGGCTGTGCTATTTCCACAAATCGAAGGTGAAAATCTACAAATGCTAAGTTAAAGAATCAGTGACTGTTACAGATTAGCAGCTCTTAAAACTCCCAAATCATGTGCTCCCAGGAGCATCACTTCCTACAGAAGGCTTGCGATTCAAGTACCGAATAACAGCATCTTCAACCCTGTTGAGTTCAAAATAAGTACAGATGAGCGGTTGTTTCTTTTTGAGTAGTAATGTGCAGGCTTTCATAAATTGAATTAGATGCCCAAATCAGTCTCTTTTTGATTGTGCATTAGAATCCTCAACACATTTCCCTTTGTTAATCTTGATAACTTAGTCTGGGCATCATCACTGCCGATATGTCAATTGTGTGAATCATTAACAGAAACAAGCATGATAGTGTGGTCAATTAACATGTCTTGGTATCAAAACTAAACAGGAAAGAGTGAATAACCATTTGGCAAGTTGCATGTGATGCAATCGCATGTCAGAACCCATGTTTTTAATGTTTCAGGAGACATTGCTTTCAGCAGGCAACATACATGTTATCATCTAACTCATATTCTAAGGTGAATTCTGAACAAGACTAGTCATCAAGTCAACTGTAGCCCTCAAATAATGTGCAAATGGATGAGTGGACCTAAAACAGTAGCTAAGTATCAAATAGATGAAAAAAGTTAAGTCTTGAAACGAGGAGAAATTGCAATTGAGCTTACCATGGTTGGTTAAAGAAGTCCGAGCGGCGCTCTTTCTCAGCATTTCTGCTAGCATCTCCAGCTAACAGCCTCAAATCCTTGCTTTGAGATTCAATCAGAGCATTGACAAATTCCACAGGTGATTGACTAAATCCAAGGAAGAATGCCCGTCTCCTACGATGTTCATGAATTTTCCTTATAGCAGTACATATTGCCTCATCACAGGTATCAATCTCTTTATTCTTCTCAGCATTTGCCAACAAAGCAAACAATTCCCTCTGTATTGGAAATGGCACATCCACCAGCACATCATAGCAGACAGTTCCAGCTGGACTATTCCCGGAAAGCTTAATTTTATGCTCCAAATGTATCGGCTGTGGAGGAGATAAATGCGGAGTTATCCTCTGTGAAACCATCGTGAATTTCATCTTTGATTCCCCAAATACTTTCTGAAGAGGTGCATCGCAAATGAAAAATGAAGGGTCATCAGGGTTCTGCAGTTTCCTAGCCTTCACATAATGCCAAATTGCAGCTATTATTCTAGGACGGGTTTCAACCTCTATACCAAGAACTTCCATCAAAGCTGGAGAGAGCTTAAATTTCTCAGGCACATAATTCATTTCCAATCTTATATTCACAGTGAACTCTTTATCCCCTTTTCTCTTGACTTCAAAACCCTCGTGAGGTGCAGGTGATCGAGCATGCTCCCATATAATGATATGATGATCAGGATACAGTCTCTGATCCAACTGAATGGTCACTCTCTTAAAAAAAGATGAGAACTTCGAGTACAGGGGGTTTGATTTCTGGACTGCTCCAGGCTGGTCAGAGTCTAACCCATCTTCCAAGATTCTCCCGATAACTTTAAGAGTCCAAGTAGGAGGCTCAGCATTTGGCTTCTTGGGGATTGTTCTTGTCTGATTGGCAAATGTATTGAAGACATAAATTCGAAGGGTTTTCTGCACACAAGGAGGACTTTTAAGGGCCTCCTGGATGTCAACCTTCTTTCTAGCTAAAGCAGCATCAACACGAGCTTCAAACTCAAGAAGCTGTGTGTACAGAGCAGACTCTGGCAGAATTGCAGCCACTCTATCTTGTAGCTGCTTCTCTGGTAGCTTCTGCTTCTTTCTACGTGCAGCAGATGAGAGATCCACAGGTTTCAATGGTGAAACCATGCTAGAAATGGGAACACCAGGAGGCCTACCCAAAGGTTTCTGAGGGAGCCGTTTTGCACTAGCATTCCCGGGAGTTGAGAATGACGGTGAAGACGAACCCAAATTACCTATGCCAACATTCTGAGTTTGGTTAAGAGAGATCCCTTGTGCTTGGAGTTGCACATGAGCTGCTTGAATTTGAGCAGCATGAACTGCTTGTGCTTGAGCGTGAGCCTGCTGTGCTTTCAAGTGAGCTTGCACAGTAGCCTGTGCTTGGGACAGCTGGAACTGACCACCCTGAAAGGCAGCACCCATTTGACCTTGTGATTGTGAGAAGGATGGATTCGCTCCCATAGATGGATTGACCATCCCCGAATTACCAAGTGGCGACGAAGATTGCCCCAAACTCTTTGGTGTGGTGTTGTTGTTCATAGACATAACCAATCCCTCTGTCCACTAAACTAGCCCGCCCAAGAACAAGCTAACAAAAACTACGAAATCCCCAAGCAACTTCAAGCACACAGTATCAAAAACCTTAAAAAGGAAATACAAATCCAAACAAATTACATCCCTTAGGAATCAGGAATCAAATTTGAACAGAAATAGAGAGATGTATGCCCTAGAAAAGCCCTAATCTTTAGTAGAAAGGAAAAGTGAGTGAGCTTCAAGAGACAGAAATGAAAAACCCTAATTGCACCGGAGATGTTAATTGAGCACAAGAATATTCTGTTGTTCTAGATAAGGAACATTAAAATAAAAATAAAATAAAATAAAGGAAAAGGAATTTGGATTTGGATTCGTTAGAACAGAAATGTGAAAATCAGAAAAGAAATGAAATCTTACGTTAGGGTAAAAGTCTCCTGCATCTGTTTTTTTATTTTTTTATTTATTTTTCGCTAGTTTGCCTCCTGCTTCATAGTGAGCTAAAGCTAGAGAATTTGCTTTGCAGTGCCAATGGAGGAGAGAGAAGACTGCCTTTCCCTTTTCATTTGCCTTGCAGTGCCAGTGGAGGAGAAAGAAGGTTTGGGTTCATGGACAATGGGCCCATGAGGCCTAAAGTCAATAATGGATTACGAGTGCTTTCTCACCAGGAAACAAATCGAGAAAGTTATAACCGAAGATGGAATCCTATCTGTGATTAGAAAAGGTATCGAAACACAGATCTCATACAGGTAATATGCTATCACCCTCGAGTTATTTATATCAATCGTTGAAATACATACACGTTTGGCAAATTTCTTAAATGTTATTTTGACTTCTTTTTTTAATTAGATTTGTAGTGTAATGAAATATTTCATTGCGATGTTTGGTATAAAGAAGCTTTTTGTTGTTATGTAACTTACTGTACATCACATAATTTCAACAGTGTAAGTACAATTAGTCAAGAAAAGGAGAATCCAAATATTAGCCATTTATTTTTTTAATTTTTTTTATCTTGACTTCATACTTAATATTGCAGTTTCAATTCAAACAAAAAAAAACGATAACTTTTATGTTTTAAAAGCATTTAAAATAATTATATTTTATTTTATTTTTTATTTACTTTAAATTAATATATTTTTATATATTTTCAAATTATTTTTATATATTAATGTTAAAAATAATTTTTTAAAAATAAAAATATTTTTTTAATACATTTTCTAACCAAAAATAATATAATCTCAGGCATCTTTAAATCTTAAATCCAGCATGCCGCCTAGCCCATACTATTTAGGACCCCATTATATGTCATACCTCCATGATATTACAGGCTTGTGTTATATTTGTGTATTTTTAAAGATTTGTGGAAAAAATTATAAAAAACAAATCATATAGAAATGTTGCATTCCATAATATTTTCAAGAAAAAAACTATAAAATTAAATTAATAGCTAATTTAATATTAAAAAAATAAAATCATAAAGATAATTTTGAAAAAAAAATCATAGCAAAAAAATAAAAGGAAAAAAAATCATACAAGGAAACATTGTAACAATCTATAATGTTTCATGCAAAAATTTATAGTTGTAATTCTCAACTAGCTTGTTGCGATGTTACGATCACACAAATTAATTATCCTAACTTAAAACATAATACACAAGATAGTATAAAAGTGTGTTTGGTATTGTGGTAGTTGTTGTGGTTGTAGTTTTAAAAAAATTATTTTATAAAAAATATTTTTAGTTGAGGTTGATTTGAAAAAATAAGTGTTTGATTAAAATTGAAGTTGCAGAAAAAATAGTTTAATATGTTTGGTTAAGAATGCATTTGAAATTCAGGTTATAAAATAATTTTTAAAAATATATATTAATATTGATGGTTTTAAATTTAAATATTATAGAATTAATTACTCCTATTATATCATTAAATAAATAATATTTTATATAAAATATTTCTTATTATTTCATTAAACTATTTATAATTCCATTACATGCAAAATTCATTCGATAAGAACTATAGTTTTTATAATTTTTTAAGCGTGTAATAAAATTAGATAAAATATTATTAGGTATAAAATTAATATTACAGTGAAAGTGAATTTAATTTACTCTATACTAGTTTTTCAGAAAAAAAAATATTGTTCACATCATAATATAAATAAATTTAATTTATTCTAAACTAGTTTTTTTAAAATATTAATAAAATTAACACTAAAAAAAACATGTGCGAGCAAGTGAATTCCACTACACTATTCACGTGAAATAATGCAATTTACTTGTAAGTGAATTGCACTATTCACTATTTTTAAGTGAACAATACAATTCTCTTATCTTTATTGAATAGTGTACCAATGGATACTGTTCATGTTAATTGCACTATTCACTACATAGTACAATTAACATAAACAATGCACGAAAAGCAAGGCTTCCTTGCTTTTTATTAATCGTATTTCAAATATAAAAATTATATGGGATCCATGCACAGTAAATCAATTTTTTTAAATGACTACAAACTGCGTTTTAATTAAAACGTAGTCGCAGCCGCAGCCGCGTAAACAAATGCCCTCTAAAATAAGTAAGGGATCTATCCCACGAGAAAAGTTCAAGTCAAATTTTTAAGCTAAATGATATGTGATTAGTATTTAAAAGTGTATTTTTATCAAGGTTTTATGTCACCATTTTTGCACTTGAAGTATCAATAACTCCTTAATTAAAGCATGTTTTATAATAATATATCTACTAATATAAGATATTTTTAATTTATGATAAATGTTTATTTTAAATACAGGCCTATCACATAAATGAAAGGATTAATTAATGAATTTAAAAACTGAAATTAAAAGGACAAAGAGATGGCCAAACTTAAAAAAGAGATATCGGTGCAGTCCAAATCGGAACACTGTTCGATAATTAGGTCATATCTGGAGCTGTAGATCTCAATTTAGATCTACTTTATATGGATGGAAAGTAACACATAAGCTTACAACTTTCATATGGAGCCCAAGATTTAAAAAAGTCATTTTGAAGTCCAAATTGTAGCAACAACAAAGAAAATCCGAATATGTCCTCCAGCCTGAGTTTTGTTCAGTATTTGGCCCATATCTGGAGTTCTAAAAGTTCAAATGACCTGAATTGTTTACACAAGAAAATTGAGACAATTTCCTATAAACTTTCATGTTTTCAAGTGGTTTTAATTTTAACGTTATCAATGACGTTTTAGGCAGACAAGAAAAATAAAGATCGTCACCAAGTCAAGAGATGGCCACCCACTTATCAATTAGTCATCAAATTAATAGTTTTCAATTTTGGCCTATAAAAGGAGGCATTTACCATGCATTTAGGCATCTTGGTGTCCAGATCAAGATCATGCTCTTGTTTTCTGTCTTTGTATTCTTTATGCTTTGTTTTCATTAATATCAAGTTTATGCCTTTCATTTCCTTTCTTTTGTTTTGTTAACTCTTATCTTATTTATCTTCTCATTTTGTTTATCTATTTTTCTTTCTTCCATTATGTCTAGCTAAGTTAATTATGTCAAGGTGAAAAGGTTACACTAATGGTGTAAGAATAAGTATGGTATAAACTTAATATGGACTTTAATGTTTAATACTAACATGTTTTATATTTGTTATCTTGTTCACTCTTTAATACTTTGCTTGTTAAATGATTAATCTTGATTTATGTTGTATAACAATTGGTACAACAAATGCTTGGCACTTTCATAGCCCATACTGTATGGTATAACCGACACCTGAGCTATGAAAGGAACTTGATTTGTTGTTAACATAAGTTATAATCATGAATGCTTGATGAAATTTACAAGTATTAGCATTAATCGAATAAGATGACTAATGTAATCATGTTAACAATTTATAATCTGATTGGAACCTTCTTTATGTGTGGTTTCCAATTGAGTAATAAGAGTTTATACTATACTTGTTTAACATACCATTAGTAGATCCTCTAACCTTAACATTTGTTATTATCATTGTTTAATCCTTACGTTAATCTTTCATCTTAAAATTCTCATCAACTTTTTTTTCTTTATTATTATTATTATTATTGCTATTATTATTGTTGTTGTTGTTGTTGTTAGTATTGTTTTTGTTTATAATTTATACAATTAACCTCTCTATGGTTTGACCCCGGTCGTGCCGGGTTATTTATTACATTGACACTCTTATACTTGGGAGAAGACATCAATATTTTAGTCATGTCAATATGCACTTTGGGGGGGTGGAGTTTGAATGTTATCTAGGCTAAAACAATATATATATATATAATTAAATAAAATTAAAAAATTAAAAAATTATCAAAAGAACAAACCTTAGTTGCAAGGAAACATCCCTCTACAGAAATCAGAATTGATCATAAAAATAAAACATCAATTTATATTTTGAATATGTAACTATTCTTAACATTGGTTAGTTAATAGATCCATCGTACAACTAATGCTAACCATCAAATAACTACAATGTTCACACTAGTAATTTAATTCAACGACGGCCTTAAAAACTATATAAGTTGATTAATTAAGAAAACATAATTGTCTATATTTTATGTTTGAGTTAATTGAATTTCTCCCTAAAATTAATAACGTATATATGCCATAATTATTAAATTCAGTTACTTCACAAGTTCATATATGTAACAACCAAACCCAACTTGCCATATATCATCTGTTTTGGGCCTTACCACTCTCATGATTTTGTTCTTAGTGACCTAAGCCCATATCTGAACTTGACGCCTCAAAACACGTATGACAAGTTAGAAACTAGTACTTTTAATAATGCTAACTACCAATCCCTCCCTCATTGATGTGGGATATAACAATCCACCCCTTTAAGGTGTTTATTGACCCCATTAGTACAACCAAACAGTTAGTGAGGTTGACTCTAATATTAAATGTAATAACCTGGCCCAACTTGCTATATATTGTCCGTTTTGGGTCTTACTACCCTTATGGTTTTGTTTATGGTGACACAAGCTCACATTGACACCACCAAAAGATTAATGTCTTGTCTAAAGTGCAAGAGTGTTGAAGTAATAAATAACATAGTGAGACTCAGATCGAACCACAAGGAGTTAACTATATAAATTATAAATAATAATAATTATTATAATAATAAGTTAAAGATGACTTTGAAATGTAAAATTAATGTGAAAATTAAATAATGATAAAAATAGTTGTCAAGGAAACATGAGAAGAAGAAAATAAAACAAAAAAATAAAAGTTAGATTCATGAAAAGTGAAAAGATAAAATAAAATAAATATTATAATTTATATAGAAATTTGCCTCCTCAGTAATGGCACCAAAAACTTGACATGATCAAAAGATTGATGTCTTTTTCTAAATGCAAGAGTGTCGAAGTAATAAATAATCCAGTAAGACCAGGGTCGAATCACAAGGAGGTTAACTATATAAATTATAAATAATAATAATGATGATGGTAATGGTGATGGTAACTTTGAGATGTAAGATTAATATGAGGATTAAATAATGATAAAAATAGTTGTCAAGGTTAGAGGATCCACTAATGGTATTTCAAAGAAGTATAGTATTACCTCTTTTTATTATTCAATTAGAATCATACACAAAGGAGGTTCCAATCGGATGATTTATCCTTAATGATTTATTATAAATTTTTAACATGATCATATTAATTAAGTTATTTAAATGATATTAAACTTTTAAATATTGTTAGGAATTCATGATGCTAACTTATATTAACAACAAATCAAGTTCCTTTTATAGCACAGGTGTAGGTTACACCATATGATTGGCTATGAAAGTGCCAAACATTTATTGTATCAAATATTATACAACACAAATCTAAATAAACCATTTAATAAGCATTAATAATTAATAAGATAAAAATGATAAGACATGTTAATAACAAACTTTCTTGGATATAAACATTGAAGTTCATGTTGAGTTTATATTATACATATTTTAACACCATTAGTGTAACCTTTTCATATTGACATAATAAACTTAGCTAAATATTATAAAGAAGAAAAACATAAATAAACTATATAAGAACATAAGTATAGTAAAGGAAATGCAAAGCATAAACATGAGATTAAGGAAAACATAACATTAAATAAAACTTAAACATAACAAAAATATAAAGAAAGAAATTAAGAGCATGATCTTGATTTGAAAACCAAGATGTCTAAATGCATGGCAAATGCCTCCTTTTATAGGCCAAAATTGAAAACTATTGATTTGATGACTAATTGATGAGTGGATGACCAACTCTTGACATAGTGACAATCTTTATCTTCTTTTATCTGAATAAAATGTCATTGATAAAATCAAAATTGGAACCACTTATACTCATAAAAGTTATAGAAAATTATCTTAGCTTTCCAAGGAAAAAAAAGAGGTCATTTGGACTTCTAAAACTCAAAATATGAGCTGAACATTGAACAGTATCTAGGCTGTAGGACAGATTCAGACTTCTTTATTGTTCCTATAATTTGGACTTGAAAACAGCCGTTTTAAAACCAAACCTCCACATGAAAGTTGTAGGCCTATGTCTTACCTTTTCATCCATATAAAATAAACCTAAATTTGAGATCTACAACTCCAGTTTGGACTACACTAGCATCTCTTTTCTAAGTTCGACCATCTTTTTATCCTTTCAATTTCAATATTTAAACTCATCAATCAAACCTTTTATTTATGTGATAGACCTGTATTTAAGATGAACATTTACTATAAATTAAAGGTATCTTATAGTATGAGATATGTTATTATAAAACATGTTTTAGTTAAGAAGTTAATGATATTTCAAGTGTAAAATAATGATATAAAATCTCGATAAAAATATACTTTTATACTAATCACACATTCCAATTAGCTTATTACTAGGCCCTAGTAATCAAAACGTTAAAATAAAAAAATAATTTATGAATTCCATAAAGCAAGACATTTATCATTCAACTTTCATTAGTATATCCAAATAAACAAACTTTCATTAAATTTATATATCTGCTCAATACCTCTTAAACAAGATCTTAATAAACCTTTAGTTTATACTCAGTAGCTTCCAAATCAATTAACTTTAGGGTATTAAGTGTTAAAACACCCATTTGGGCTTAATTACTTAGGTTAGGAAGACTACGAAACCAAACTTATCTATGTTTTTATTATCATCATTTTTTTTGCTCTTTTTTTTATATATAAATTATATATTATCCCTTTTCCTTAGTTGTTACCTTTAATAAAAGAACATAAATAATATAATAATCCAATGTGCAACCCATAATCATATGTTAAAGTGTGTGTAAGAGTGAAAATTAAGGTTTAAGAATACATGTTAAATGAGTATATAAGCAGAATTAAGTGATAATAATGCGAGAGTTTGTAAACCTGAATATTTTAAGAAGTATTATAATAGATCTTGTTAAGAATGGTTAATAAGATGCGTCTCAAGAGTCACTTTAACAAAAGAGCTCCTTTACTCTACCATCCTAGTAACAACAATTTTGCACATGCTTTATGAAATGAAAAACGCAGTTAATTAAATTTTTTTTTATCAACTACTACCCTCTCCCCCCAACCAAAATGGGATATTATTCTCAATGATTTAAAGTAGAAAGATAGAGTATAGAAAACATCACCTGAAATAACGAACACTGACAAACTTGAAACACACTTAAATAAATATAAGAAACAACAAAATACAATAATAAAAGAAAAAAACACTAAAATTCACAAATAAAGACTCAAATCTAATCTAAACTTTTTACAGCTTTTCTTAGATGACCAATTTATACAACTCATGAAGGGATCAATTATAGGAGTGATAGATTGTAGTTGGTCAATCAATTGTGTAGTAGTAGCAACAAAGATTATGATTTGTCATACAAAAGATGTTAAAAATTCATATTCCATAGCATAATCAAGAAAAGACATTGACTTATCATAATAACCATTAACATTTAACAAACCTATAGGTTTATGGTGAATGTGTAGTTGGGCCTAAAAATAAATATGAAAGATCTTTTTCAATGTGCTTAGACCATCTGGTAAGGCAATAAAGACATCAGCATGGTTAAACATTGCATTCATTCGAGTAGACATTGTGGATACCTATAATTCATCTCTAATTATTTTTCCAATAATATCCCCTTGTGCTAAAGCTTCGGGGATGACCCCCAAAACTTGACTACCTCCTAAACATATAGATATTGACACATCTCCCATTAACCCAAAACTGCCTCCCTCATACACGAAATGAATCTTTCTCTTAGCTAGCACTTGACCAAAATGATTTGCTGAGTGATTAGTACTTAAGAGTGCATTTTTATCAAGGCTTTATATTATCATTTTTGCACTTGAAGTATCAATAACTCCTTAACTAGATCATGTTTTATAATAACAAGTCTGATAATATAAGATATCTTTAATTTATGGTAAATGCTCATTTTAAATGCAGGTATTCTCACAATTCAAAGGATTGATTGTTGTGATTAACAATTGGAAGTGAAAGGATAAACAAAAGGTTAAGCTTACGAAGAAGATGCCGATTCACTTCAAATTCAAACACTGTTCAATCATCAAAACATATCTAGAGTTATAGATTTTGGATTTCATATTAATTTATATGGTTGGAAAGATAAGAAATAGGCATACAGAAAACACAATTTTTGTTCTAATGTTTAAAGTTAATTTTCTTATGTTAGGATTATTATTATTATTATTTCTCTTTTTTCTTATTTTTTAATATATATATATAAGTTAAAATACGATGCATCTTTAACTCAGTAACGAGCTTTCGACTAATGAGTCTCGGACTAGTTAGTCTTAGGGCATTAGGTGTTGAGACTCCCCTACAAGTTTAGTAACTCGGGTTGCAGTTATTGATACATAGATAGTGCAATGTTTGTTTCTCTTAAACTTTTCTTCTCAACCTATATAACAAGCATTAGGCTAATAGCTTCCAAGTCAATTGACTTTAGGGTATTAAGTGTTAAAGCACCCATTCGGGCTTAATTGCTTAGGTTAGGAAGACTACGAAACCAAACTTATCTATATTTTATTATTATCATTTTTTTTGCTCTAATCTAGAAAATCCATACTTGTATTTGAGAGAATTTGAAGTTTGTAACACCTATAATGACTTAAATTGTAGTATGAATACCATCAAATTAAATTTTTTTCCTTTTTCATTAAAAGATAAAGCTAAAACATGGTTACAAAATCTTAGGTTAGGATCCATACATGCTTGGGATGAAATGCAACAATAATTTTTAAAGAAGTTTTTTCCATCTCAAAAAACAAACTATTTCAAAAGACAAATCACCACTTTTACTGAAAAACTAGGAGAAACATTTTACCAATATTAGGATAGGTATCAGGACTTGCTTCATACTTCCCCTCATTATGGTTTTAAAACATAGAGATTGGTTTCATATTTTTATGAAGGATTAACACCTAAAGATAGACAAATGGTGGAATTGATGTGCAATAAAGACCCTAACAAAGCAATGGAGTACCTAGACTTGCTAGCTAAAAATGCTCAAAATTGGGACACTACAGGTACTTATAAGACACTAGGTAAAACTCAACCTTATACATCTAGTGGAGGTATGTACAACCTTAGGGAAGATTATGATCTCCAAGCTAAATTTGAATGTTTAGCCAAAAATGTTAAGGTACTAAAATTAAAAAAGAGTAGTCAATTAAAATCTATTCAAGACATTGTATGTCAAATCTATGAAACCAATAATCATTCAACCAATGACTGTCTAACTTTGCCTTCTTTTAAGGAATGTCTCCATGAATAAACTCATGCTTTAAACAATTTTTAAAAGCCCAATCATAACCCATACTCGCAAACATACCTTGGTTGGAGAAATCACCTAAATTTTAGTTAAAAGAGTGGTAACAATAATGCACAAACTTTACAGCCACTGTTTCAAGCAAACCATAATTTTCAAAATTCTCATAGATATGCACCTCCTTATGCTCCACCTCCTAGAAGAAATCTAGAGGAAACATTGTATGCATTCATTGAAAAGTAGGAGACAATTAACACTCAAAATGCTCAAACCATGGTAGATATAAAAGTGCTCTTGCAAAATTCATATCTACTCTTAGTTTTCAAGAGAAAGGTAAGTTTCCATCTTAACCACAACAAAATCCTGAAGGACAATACAATGCAAATGCAAGTACTTCCACAAACCATCACATGGATCAAGTCAAATCAGTCATCACTCTTCGTAGTGGTAAGTTTATTGGAAAACCCACTCTTAAACCTTGTGAGAAAGATGATGAGTTAATCTCTGAGGGTAAGGAAAGGGTTGAAGCTGAACATTGCAAAGAAAAGACTAATTCCCCGCCAGTACTTCTATTTTCTCATGCCATGACCAAACATAGAAAAGTCAATCACAACTCTGAAATCTTTAAAACTTTCAAACAGGTAAGGATCAATATACTTTTGTTGGATGCTATTAAACAGGTACCATCTTATGCTAAATTTTTGAATGATCTGTGCATTATGAAGAGAAAACTAAATGTAAAAAAAGAAAGCCTTTTTAGTCGAACAAATAAGTATCATTCTTTAAAACAATAATACTTTGAAATGTAAAGACCCTGGTTGTCCTATAATTTCATGCTTTATTAGAGAACATAAAATTAAAAGAGCTTTACTTGATCTTGGAGCTAGTGTGAATTTACTTTCATATTCAGTCTTTTAAAGTCTCAATCTAGGTAAGTTAAAACCAACTTCTGTAACTTTGTTACTTGCTGATAGATCTGTAAAAGTGCCTAGAGAAATAGTTGAAGATATGTTAGTACAAGTTGATAAATTCATTTATCCTGTGGATTTTATTGTCTTAGATACACAAACTATTAAAGTATGTAATTTAATTTTAGTTATTTTAGGAAGTCCATTTTTTGCAACTTCTAATACATTGATTAATTGTAGGAATAGACTAATGAGTTATCATTTGGAAACTGACATTGGAGATGAATATTTTCAACATTTACAAGCAACTTAGAGATAATAATGATTTACAAGAAGGGAATTTTATTGAAAAATTAGTTTATGATCAATTTAAAACTATTTCAAGTGAAATTAAATTTAATAAGTCTTAGAATTTGTAAATGGTTTATTTTCAAGAAGAATCAAAAGCAAGTAATTGGAGACCATAAATTAAAGAGTTGCCACCATGATCAATTGAGTCTATGCCTTCATGTGTTCAACCACCAAAACCTGATTTGAAGTCATTTCTATTCAATCTTAAATACTTATTTTTAGAAGAAAATAAAACTTTTTCGGCAATAATTTCTTCCAAACTTAATGCACATCAAGAAGATAAGTTATTACAAACTCTAAAAATGCAAAAAAAAAAAAACATTAGGATGGACCATAGCTGACATAAAAGGAATTAGTCCTTTGATTTGCACACATAGGATTTATTTAGAAGAAAATGCTAAATCCTTTAGAGAAAAGCAACAAAGGCTTAATCCTAATATGAAAGAAGTAATAAGGAATGAAGTCATTAAGCTTATAGATAATGAAATCATTTATCCTATTTCTAATAGCAAATGGGTAAGTCCTACCCAAGTTGTACCCAAGAAGTCTGAAGTCACTATGATAACAAATGAAAAAAATGAGTTAATTCTAACTAGGACTGTTACTAGTTGACACATGTGCATTGACTATAAAAAACTTAATTCAATGAGTAGAAAAGATCATTTCCCTTTACCTTTCATAGATCAAATCCTAGAAAGAGTTGCAGGTTATGAATCTTATTGTTTTCTAGATGGCTATTCAGGTTATAATCAAATTGAAATTGCATTGGAAGATCAAAAGAAAACCACTTTTACATGTCCATTTGGTACTTTTGCATATCAAAGTATGCCTTTTGAATTATATAATGCAATAACCACATTTCAAAAATGCATGCTTAGCATATTCAATGATATGGTTAAACGTTTTCTTGAAATTTTTATGGATGATTTTTCTGTTTTTGACAATTCATTTGATGATTGTTTGACTATATTATTTCATCAAAAGGAATTGAGGTTGACAAATCTAAAATTCAATTAATTATCAACTTGCTAACACCAAAATCTGTTAAAGATGTTAGATCATTCTTAGGACATATTGGTGTTATAGAAGGTTCATTAAAGATTTTAGTGTTATATCTAAGCCATTGTGTAACCTTCTAACAAAGGATACTATTTTTGAATGGACTGAACATTGTGAACAAGCCTTTGTTAAACTTAAAAACTTGCTTACTTGTGCTCCTATCATTCAACTTCCCGATTGGTCATTAACTTTTGAAATAATGTGTGATGCTAGTGATTATGTCGTGGGTGGTGTTTTGGGACAAAGAAAAAATAAGAAACCTTATGTGATTTACCATGCAAGTAAAACTTTAAATAATACTCAAATGAATTACACCACCACTGAAAAAGAATTACTTGCAGTAGTATTTGCATGTGAAAAATTTAGGTCTTATCTTATGGACTAACCTGTTATTGTTTTTAGTAATCATGTAGCTTTGAAATATCTTCTTTTAAAAAAGGATTTTAATGCTAGATTGGTACAATGGATTTTGTTACTTCAAGAATTTGATATTATAATCAAAGATAAGTAAGGCATAAAAAATGTTGTTATTGATTATTTATCAAGATTGACAACAGATTTGAGATCTGACATCACATCAATCGATGACTACTTTCCTGATGAATCCATATTTTTTATCTCTACAATACCTTGGTTTGCTAATATTGTTAATTTTCTAGTTTCAGGACATTTGCCAACTCATTGGAGTACCCAAGATAAAAGAAAGTTCTTGAACGAAGTGAATAACTTTTATTGGGATGACCCTTATTTATTTAAAAATTATCTTGATCAAATATTTCAAAGATGCATTCCCAACAATGAGGTAAGTAGTGTCATTAAATTTTGTTATTCTGAAGCGTGTGGGGGGTCATTTATCATCAAGAAAGACAATTGCAAAAATCTTACAAAGTGAATTTTATTGGCCCACCATGTTCAAGGACTCACACACATTTTGCAAGACTTGTAAAAATTGTCAAAAGTTGGGATCTATTTCAAAACATAACATGATGCCTTTAAATCATATTCTTGTCATTGAGATCTTTGATTGTTGAGGTATAGATTATGTTTCAAAATGGATAAAGGCAATTCCAAGTCAAAATAATGATCATATAATAGTGATGAAGTTTTTGAAAGAAAATATTTTAAGTCAATTTGGAATCCCTCAAGCCATGATAAGTGATGGTAGAACATATTTTTGCAACAAGTCATTTAAGTTTTTAATGAGAAAATATGGAATCACATATAAAGTTGTCATCCCTTATCACTCATAGACAAGTCGACAAGTAGAACTTGCTAATAGGGAGATCAAACAGATCTTGGAGAAAACAGTGAACCTTAATAGGAAAGACTGGTCTTTAAGACTTAATGATATACTTTAGGCTTATCGAACGGCTTATAAAACATCATTAGGTATGTTACCTTATAGACTAGTCTATGGAAAACCTTATCACTTGCCTGTAGAACTTGAACATAAAGCGTATTGAACTATTAAAGCTTTCAATTCAAATCTTGATGATACTAGTCAGTTGTGAAAATTACAAATAAATGAGCATGAGAAAATAAGAAATGATGCATATGAAATTCAAGAATTCATAAAGCAAGAATCAAAGAGTTTCATGACAAGAAAATACTAAGAAAAACATTCGATGTTGGTCAAAAAGTCTTGCTTTATAATTCTTGACTCCATTTATTTTCTAAAAAACTAAGATCAAGATGGAGCAGTCCTTTTATTGTAAAACATATGTATCCATATACGGTTTGTGATGTGGAGAATCCAAAGAATGATAATGTTTTTAAGGTAAATAAACATCGTTTGAAAGCTTACTTTGATAATTTTTTAATTGAAAATGACTCTATTGAATTGGGTGATCCTTTATATTGAATTGGGTAAATAACAGTACTCCTTGACTTTAGTCGGTCCTTTTAGTTTCTCATAATAACTGATATTTGTATATATATTTGTTCAATTATGTGCTTTTTCTCTCTTCTTTACATCTCTTCTCATTTGGAAATGGATACCTGATTAGTACTTAAAAGTGCATTTTTATCATGGTTTTATATCATCATTTTGCACTTGAAGTATCAATAACTCCTTAACTAAAGTACATTTTATAATAATCTATCTAATAGTATAAGATACCTTTAATTTATGGTAAATGTAAATTTTAAATGCAGGTCTATCATATAAATGAAAGGATTGATTGATGACTTTAAGAACTTCAATTGCAAAGGCAAACAGATGATCAAACTTAGAAATGAGATGTCGATGCAATCCAAACCGGAACACTGTTCGGTAATTGAGTCATATTTGGAGCTATAAATATCAGATTTAGGTTCATTTTATATGGATGGAAGGGTAAGACATAGGCCTACAACTTTCTTATGGAGCCCAAGATCTGAAAAGGCCATTTTGAAGTCCAAATTGTAGCAACAACAAAGAAGCCCGAATTTGTCCTCCAGCCCGAGCACTATTCAGTATTTGGGCCATATCTGGAGTTCTAGAAGTCCAAATGAGTTGAATATTTTACACAAGATAACTGAGACAATTGCCTACAACTTTCATAGTGGCTCTAATTTTGACGTTATCAATGACGTTTTGGGCAAACAAGAGAAGATAAGGATTGTCACCAAGTCAAGAGTTGGCCACCTACTTATTAATTAGTCATCAAATCAATAGTTCCCAATTTTGGCCTATAAAAGGAGGCATTTACATGCATTTAGGCATCTTGGTGTCCAGATCAAGATCATGCTCTTCCTTTCTCTCTTTGCATTTTTTGTAATGTTTATGCTTTGCTTCCATTAATATTATGTTTATGC
>SRLM01000387.1:0-32446 GCA_015708895.1 Populus ilicifolia | reverse complement strand
AATTTTGGCCTATAAAAGGAGGCATTTGCCATGCATTTAGGCATCTTGGTGTCTAGATCAAGATCATGCTCTTCCTTTCTCTCTTTGTATTTTTTGTAATGTTTATGCTTTGCTTCTATTAATATTATGTTTATGCATTTTGTTTTCTTTCCTTTACTTAGTTAACTTTTATGTTCTTATTTTGTTTATCTATTTTTCTTTCTTTCATTATGTCTAGCTAAGTTAATTATGTCAAGGTGAAAAGGTTACACTAATGGTGTAAGAATAAGTATAATGTAAACTTAACATGGACTTTAATGTTTGATACTAACATGTTTTATATTTGTTATCTTGTTCACTTTTTAATACTTTACCTGTTAAATTACTAATCTTGATTTATGTTGTATAACATTTGGTACAACAATGCTTGGCACTTTCATAGCCCATATTGTATGGTATAACCGACACTTGAGCTATGAAAGGAACTTGATTTGTTGTTAACATAAGTTATAATCATGAATGCTTGATGAGATTTACAAGTATTAGCATTAATAGAATAAGATGACTAATGTAATCATGTTAACAATTTATAATTTGATTGGAACCTCCTTTATGTGTGGTTTCCAATTGAATAATAAGACTTTATATTATACTTGTTTGACATACCATTAGTGGAATCTCTAACCTTGACATTTGTTATTATCATTGTTTAATCCTTACTTTAATATTTCATCTCAAAGTTCTCATCATCTTTTTCTTCTTTATTATTGTTATTGTTGTTATTATTATTATTATTATTATTGCTGTTATTACTATTATTATTGTTATTGTTGTTGTTGTTATTATTGTTGTTGTTGTACTATTGTTATTTATAATTTGTACAATAACCTCCTTGTGGTTCGACCCCGGTCTTGTCGGGTTATTTATTACTTTGACACTCTTGCACTTGGGAGAAGACATCAATCTTTTCGTCGTGTCAATACCACTCTTGAAAAATTGAAAAAGTATTTTTCTACTCTACCTCAGAATGCGATTATAAAAATTTACCATGCTAGATGTGCATGATTAAGATTGTTAATGAACCATGAAATTCCTGAAGATATTCGCTGGCTAATTGAAGCAAAGGTTCGATTATCAGGTAAGTCTTCAAATTCTTTCATTTCATACATGCCTAAAATAGGTAAAAGCACTTTTGTAAAGAAACGTCATGTAAAACGATTGCAAGTCTGTCACAGATGTGCTAAATGGACTTGTAATATAAAATGTTGTTCTTTAAAATGGCATCTGTAAATCATGACGATAAAATACAGTTCATTAAGGATGACTTGAGTAAGGAGTCTTTAGATAATCTTCTATTGACTCTTGAGACGCACCCTACTCTTCTTATATTGTTTCTTTAAGTTTTTCTCCTTCATAATGTCTAGCTAAGTTAATTATGTTAAGGTGAAAAGGGTTTCACTAATGGTGTTAGGATAAGTAAATATAAACTCAATATGGACTTCAATGCTTATATCCTAAACAACTTCCTATTAACATATCTTATCATTTTTATCTTATTAATTCTTAATACCTTACTTGTTAAATGATTCATTTAGATTCGTGTTGTATAACAATTGGTGCATCAAATACTTGATCCTTCATAGTATTCGACCGACATCGTTAGTGTATCCTCTAGCCTTAACATTTGTTTTTATCATTGTATAATCTTCGTATTAATTTTACATCTCAAAATCCTCTTTAACTCATCTTCACCACCACCACCATTGTTGTTGTTGTTGTTCTTCTTTTTTTTCTTCTTTATTATTTTTATTTTTATTATTTATAATTTATATAGTCAACTTCCCTGTGGTTCGATTCCAATCTTGTTGGGTTATTTATTACTTTGACACTCCCACACTTAGGATAAGACATGATCAAAGAAACTAAATATTTCTTCTATGAAGACTTGAGAAACTTTTTATTTCTACACACTTCTATATTTGTTAAATGTATGGATTGAATAGAAATCAAAAAAAGGAAGAGAGGATTTTATAAATAAGAAATTAAAAAGGCAATCATACCATCTATATGCAGGCCAGTTGGAGTCTCACATACACTCTCTCTCTTTTTATTTATTTATTTATTTTTGAAAAAGCATGTGTATGTATAGGTAGTTGTGATTGTGGCTCATATTTTCCCTTGGTTTCACGTCCAAGAACGGCTTAAACGCCCTCTATGGGTTGGGGATAAGCTTCCCCTCCAGTTTTCTTAAAAACTAGCATATAGGGTCTTTCTTAGTCAGATTCCCAAGACTAAGTCGATCATGTTTTTTATGAAAATGAGGCCATAAATCATGAATTGCATGATGCACATCTCTACTAAGATGCGTTTCAAGAGTCAATAAAAGATCATTTAAAGACTCCTTACTCAAGTCATCCTTAATAAACTGTATTTTATCTTCACAATTTATAGATACCATTCCTAAATAATAACATTTTGCATTATAAGTCCATCTAGCACATTGATGACAAACTTTTAGTTGTTTTGCATGACATTTCTTGGCAAAAATGCTTTTACCTGTTCTAGGCATGTATAAAATGAAAGAATTAGAGGATTCACCTAATAATCAAACCTTTACTTCAATTAGCTAGCAAATATCTTTAGGAATTCCATGGTTCATTAATAATCTTAATTTTGCACATCTAACATGGTAAATTTTTATAATCATATTCTAAGGCAGAGCAAGAAAATACTTTTTCAATTTTTCAAGAGATGTAAAGAAGGGAGAAAAAGCAAAGAATTGAACAAATAAATACACAGATATTAGTTATTATAGGAAACTGAAAGAACCGACTGAAGTCACGGAGTACCATTATCTGCCATTTGACCGGGGTGGGAAACAAATAGCAAAACAAAGGTCACACCAAAAGGAAACACAAAATTAATGTGAGAAAAAAAATATCAATCTTTATATAAAGTATTACTCAATTCAATTGAGTAATTTTCAACTGAAAAATTGTCAAAGTAAGCTTTCAAACGATGTCCATTTACTTTGAAAACATTATCATTATTTGGATTCTTAATATCATAGGCCCTATATGGATACACATGTTTCACAATAAAAGAACCGCTCCATCTTGATCTTAGTTTTTCAGGAAATAAATGCAGTTAAGAATTATAAAGTAAGGCTTTTTGACCGACATTGAATGTTTTTCTCAGTATTTTCTTGTCATGAAACTCTTTAATTCTTGCTTTATAAATTTTTGAATTTTCATATGCATCATTTCTTATTTCCTTAAGCTCCTTTATTTGTAATTTCCGTAGCTGACAAGCATCATCATGATTTGAATTGAAAGCTTTAATAGCCCAATAAGCTTTATGTTCAAGTTTCACAAAAAATAAAAAGGTTTTTCATAAATTAGTCTATAAGGTGACGTACCTAATAATATTTTATAAGCAATTCAGTAAGCCCAAAGTGTATCATTAAGTCTTAAAGACTACTCTTTGTTATTAGGGTTCACTATTTTCTCCAAGATCTGTTTGATTTCTGACACAACTAAAAGATTGATGTTTTCTTCCAAGTGTAGGATTGTCAAAGTAATAAATAACCTAGCAAAATCGAGGTCGAACCACAAAGAGGTTAATTGTATAAATTATAGATAATAATAATACAATAACAATAGTAATAACAACAACAACAACAATAATAATAACAAGAATAACAATAATACTAATAGTGGTGGTGGTGGTGGTGGTGGTGGTGGTAGTGGTAATAATAATAATAACAACAACAATAATGAAAAAGAAGCAGAAGAAGAAGAAGATGATGATAAGAACTTTGAGATGAAATATTAATGTAAGGATTAAACAATGATAATAACAAATGTCAAAGTTAGATGTTCCACTAATGATATGTCAAACACGTGTAGTATAAACTCTTATTATTCAATTGGAAACCACACACAAGGGAGGTTCCAATCATATTATAAATTGTTAACATGATTACATTAGTCATCTTATTTAATTAATGCTAATACTTGTAAATTTCATCAAACATTCATGATTATAACTTATGTTAACAACAGATCAAGTTCCTTTCATAGCTTAGGTGTCAGTTATACCATACAATATGGGCTATGAAAGTGCCAAGCATTTGTTGTATGAAGTGTTATACAACATAAATCTAGATTAGTCATTTAACAAGCAAAATATTAAAGAGTGAACAAGATAACAAATACAAAACATGTTAATATCAAACATTAAAGTTCATATTAAGTTTACACTATACTTATTCTTACACCATTAATGTAAACTTTTCACTTTGACATAATACACTTAACTAAACATAATGAAAGAAAGAAAAATAAATAAACAAAATAAGAACATAAATAAGATAAAAGTTAACTAAGTAAATGAAAGACATAAACTTGATATTAATGAACGCAAAACATAAACATTATGAAAAATACAAAGAGAGAAAGTAAGAGCATGATCTTAATCTGGAAACTAAGATGTCTAAATGCATGGCAAATGCCTTCTTTTATATGCCAAAATTAGGAACTATTGATTTGATGGCTAATTGATGAGTGGGTGACCAACTTTTGACTTGGTGACAATCCTTATATTCTCTTGTCTGCCTAAAACATTATTGATAATGTCAAAATTAGAACCACTTAAGAACATGAAAGTTGTAGAAAATTATCTTATCTTTCATGTATAAAAAATTAAGGTCATTTGGACTTTTAAAACTCCAAATATGGGCCAAACACAGAACAATGCTCAGGTTGGAGGACAGATTCAGACTTCTTTGTTGTTGCTCCAATTTGGACTTGAAAATGGCCTTTTTAAATTTGGGCTCATCTGAAAGTTATAGGCCTATGTATTACCTTTCCATCCATATAAAGTAGACTTAAATCTAAGATATACAACTCCAGATATGATCTAATTATCGAATAGTATTCTGGTTTAGACTGCACCGACATCTCTTTTTTAAGTTTGGCCATCTCTTTGTCCTTTCAATTTCAATTCTCAAATTCATCAATGAATCCTTTCATTTATGTGATATACCTGTATTTAAAATAAACATTTACCATAAATTAAAGGTATCTTATATTATTATATATGTTATTGTAAAACATGTTTTAATTAAGGAGATAGTGATACTTCAAGTGCAAAATGATGATATAAAACCTTGATAAAAAATACACTTTTAAGTACTAATCACCCCCCCAACCAACTTATTACTAGTCTCTAGTAATCAAAGCTTTAAAATACAAAAATAATTTGAAAATTCCATAAAGCAAGGTATTCATACAAAGCAAGGTATTCATTATTCAACTTTCATTAATCCATCCAGATAAACAAAATCTCATTAAATTTATATATCTGCTCAATACCTCTTAAACAAGATATTAATAAACATTTTTTTTTGTGCTTAATATATCAACACATAGTTATATGTCTTTACTTGAAATAAGACAAAATTCTTATTCTAATGTTTAAGGTTAACTTCCTTAGGTTGAGATTTTTTAAAAATATATATATATATAGACACACACACACACATGTAACTTAAAACATAATGTATCTTTAATTTATGTAACAAGCTTTCAGCTAATGACTCTTAAATCAGTTGGTCTTAGGGCGTTAGGTGTTGAGACACTCTTATGAGCTTAGTAACTCAGGTTGTAGATACTAATACCTAAATAGTGCAATGCTTAATTCCCTTAAGCTTTTATCCTCAACCCATATAACAAGCGTTGGGCTAATAGCTCCCAAGTCAGTTGACTTTAGGGTATTAGGTGTTGAAACACCCCTTCGAGCTTAATTGTTTAGATTAAGGAGGTTACGACACCAAACTTATCTATATTTTTATTATCATCATTTTTTTTTGCTTTTTTTTTTGTTTTTTTTCAAATTATATACTATCCATTTCCTTTAGTTGTTAACTTTAACAAAAGAACATAAATAATGTAATAATCCAATGTGCAACCCATAATCATATGTTAAAGTGTGTATGTGAAAATTAAGGTTTAAGAATACATGTTAAATGAGTATATGAGCAGAATTAAGTGACAATAATATGAGAGTTTGTAAACCTGAATATTTCAAAAAGTATTATAATAGACCTTGTTAAGAATGGTTACTAAGATACATTTCATGAGTCATTTTAACAAAAGAGCTCCTTTACTCTGCCACCTCAGTAACAACAATTTTGCACATGCTTTATGAAATGGAAAATAATTTTTTTTATCAACTACAACCCTTTCCCCTCAACCAAAACGAGACATTATTCTCAATGTCCTAAAGTAGAAAGATAGAGTATAGAAGACATCACCTAAAATAACAAACATTGACAAACTTGAAACTCATTTAAACAAATATAAGAAACAACAAAACACAATAATAAAATAAAAGAATACAAAAATTCACAAATGAAGACTTAAATCTAATCTAAACTTTTTATGACTTTTCTTAGATGACCAATTTATACGACTCATGGAGGGATCAATTACAGGAATGAAAGATTGTAGTTAGCCAATCAATTGTTTAGCAGTAGCAGCAAAGATTATGATTTGTCATGCAGAAGATGTTAGAAATTCCTATTCCACAACATGATGAAGAAAAGACAAGAACTTATCATAATAACCATTAATGTTTAACAGACTTATGAGTTTATGGTGAATGTTCAGTTGGCCCTAAGAGGAAATATAAAAGATCTTTTCCAATATGCTTAGACTACCTAGTAAGGCAATAAAGGCATTAGTATGGTTAAACATTGTATTCATTTGAGCAGACAATGTGGAGACATGTAGTTTCTCTCCAATTATTTTTCCAATGATGTCCCCTTGTGCTAAAGCTTCAGGGATGACCTCCAAAACTTGACTACCTCCTAAAAAAATAGCTATTGACACACCTCTCATTAACCCAAGACTGTCTCTCCTATAACACTAAACGAATCTTTCTCTTAGCTAGCACCTGACTAAGATAATTTATTGATTCTAAAAACTCCTTTTCTTTCTCAAGACTAGATCCACCAAAAACACAAATATTTCTTATGTGATGACTTGAGAAACTTGTCATTTCTACACACTTTTATATTTATTGAATGTATAGGTTGAATAGAAATGAAACGAAGGAAGAGAGGATTTTATAGATGAGAAATTAAAAAGGCAATCATACAACTTATGTGTAGGCCAATTGGAATATCTCTCTCTCTCTCTCTCTCACACACACACACACTCTCTTTATTTATTTATTTATCTTTGAAGAAGCATGTGTATGTACAGATAGTTGTGATTGTGGCTCACATCTTCCCTTGGTTTCACATTCAAGAACGACTTAAATGCCCTTTATGGGTTGGGGATAGGCTTCCCATCTAGTTTTCTTAAAAACTAGCAAACATGGTCTTTTTTAGTCAAATTCCCAAGACTAAGTCGATCATGTTCTTTATGAAAATGAGGCCATAAATCATGAATTGCACGATACACATCTCCACTAGGATGCATCTCAAGAGTTAATAGAAGATTATTTAAAGACTCTTTACTTAGGCCATCCTTAATGAACTGTATTTTATCTTCACGATTTATGGATACCATTCCTAAAAAATGACATTATGCATTACAAGTCCATCTAGCACATCGATGACAGACTTTCAGTTGTTTTACATGATGTTTTTTTGCAAAAATATTTTTACCTATTCCAGGCATGTGTGAAATGAAAAAATTAGAGGATTCACCTGATAATCGGACCTTTGCTTCAATCAACCAACGAATATCTTCAGGAATTCCATTGTTCATTAACAATCTCAATCTTGCACAATTAGCATGGTAAATTTTTGTAATCGCATTTTGAGGTAGAGCGGGAAAATACTTTTTCAATTTTTTAAGGTTAGTGTTGTCCATTTTCAAATGAGAATTGAAAGAGAGATTCAAAGAATTGCACAAATATATACACAGATATCATTTATTATAGAAAATTGAAAGAACCAACTCAAGTCACGGAGTACCGTTATCCGTCATTTGACTAGGGTGAAAGAAACTAGCAAAAATCATTAAAAAAAACACAAAAACAATGTGAGAAAAAAAAATCAACCTTTATCTACAAGATCATTTAAACCAGTTGATTTATTTTCACTAGAAAAATTATCAAAGTAAGCTTTCAAATGATGTCCATTTTTCTTAAAAACATTGTCATTCATTGAATTCTCAATATCATAGGCCCTATAAGGATACACATGTTTCTTAATAAATGGATTGCCCCATCTTGATCTTAGCTCTTTAAGGAATAAATGGAGTTAGGAATTATAAAATAAAACTTTTTTACTAGTATCAACTTTTTGATAATTTTCACAAGTTTTGTAGAATGCATGGATGTCTTTGAACATGGTGGGCCAATAAAATCCATTTTGAAAGATTTTTGCAACTATCTTTTTCAATGAGAAATAACTCCCACATGCTTTAGAATGATAAAGTTTAATGACACTACTTACCTCATTGTCGGGAATGAATCTTTAAAATATTTGATTAAGACAATATTTGAATAAGTGAGGGTCATCATAATAAAAGTTCTTCACTTTGTTCAAAAATTTTTCTTTGTCTTGGGTACTCCAATCAGCTGGCAAATCTCTTGAACCAAGAAAATTGATATTTTTATCATACCAAGGGATTAGACTAAGAGAAAGTAAGGATTCGTTAGAAGAGTAATCATCTATTGGTGTAATGTCAGATGTCGAATTTGTTGTCACTTTTTACAAAAGATCCGTATCAATATTTTTGGTGCATTTTTCATCCGTGATTTCTTCCTCAGAATAAATCATTTTCAAATCTTCAGATTTTCATCCAACTCATTTTTACTTAAAGAAGATTTAAGTTCATCATAAACTAATTCGTCAATATGATCTACTTCTTGTAAATTATTATCATCTCTAGGTTGCTTGCAAATGTTGAAAATATTCATCTTCAATGTCATGTTTTCAAATGATAGCTTCATCAGTCCATTCTTACAATTAATTAATGTGTTAAAAGTTGCAAGAAACAAATGTCCTAAAATAACAAGAAATAAATTACATGCTTCAACAAGTTCTGTGTCCAAGATAATAAAATCCACAAGATAAATGAATTTATTGACTTGTACTAACACATCTTTGACTATTCCTCTACGAACTTTTATAGATCTATCGGTAAAAGAGTTATAGAAGTTGGTTTTAACTCACCTAGATTGAGACTTTGAAAAACTGAATATTTAAGTAAATTCACACTAGGTGCAAGATCAAGTAAGACTCTTTTAATTTTATGTTCTCCAATCAAGCGAGAAATTGTAGGACAACCAGAGTCTTTATATTTCAAAGGATTATTATTCTGAAGAATGACACTTACTTCTTCGGCCAAAAAGACTTTTTTTTTCACATTTAGTTTTCTCTTCACAGTGCATAAATCTTTTAAAAATTTAGCATAGGAAGGAACCTATTTAATAGCTTCCAACAAAGGTATATTGATTCTTACCTGTTTGGAAGTTTGAAAGATTATAGAGTTGTGATTGACTTTACTTTGTTTGGTCATGGCTTGAGGAAATGGAAATCCTGGTGGGGAATTAGTCGTTTCTTTATAATTTTCAGTTTTAACCCCTTTCTTACCCTCAAAGATTGACTCATCATCTTTCTCATAAGGTTCAAGAGTGAGTTATTTAATAACCTTACCACTATGAAGAGTAGTGACTGATTGACTTGTTCCATGTGTTGACTTCTGGAACTATGCATTTGCATTGTATTGGCCCTTAGGATTTTGTTGTGGTTGAGATAGAAACTTGCATTTCTTTTGGAAATTGAGAGTAGATGTCAATTTTGCAAGAGTATCTTTAAAATTTATCATGTTTTGAGCAAATTGAGTATTGATTGTCTCTCTTGCTTTTCAATAAATGCATGCAATGTTTCCTCAAGATTTCTTCTAGGAGGTGGAGCATAAGGAGATGCATATCCATGAGAATTTTAGCAATTGTGGTGTGCTTAAAATGGTGGTTGTGAAGTTTGGACATTGTTATTATCACTTTTCCAACTGAAATTTGGGTGATTTCTCCAACCAGGGTTGTATGTTTGTGAGTATGGGTTATGATTGGCCCTTTGAAAACTGTTTAAAGCATGGACTTGTTCATTAGAGACATTCCTTAAAAGAAGGCAAGGTTGGAAAGTTATTGGTTGAGTGCTCATTTGTTTTATATATTTGACACACAATGTTTTCAATAGATTTTAATTGACCACTCCTTTTCAATTCTAGTGCCTCGACTTTTTTAGCTAAAGATGCAAACTTGGTTTAGAGGTCATGATCTTCCCTAAGGTTCTACACACCTTCACTAGATGAATAAGGTTGAGTTTTACTTAGTGCCTCATAAGTACCCGCGGTGTCCCAATTTTGAGACTTTTCAGCTAAGAAGTCTACGTAGTCCATTGCTTCATCAGGATCTTTATTTTCAAAAGTTTCATTGCTCATCAATTCAACCATTTGCCTATCTTTAGGTGTTAACCTTTCATAAAAATGTAAAACTAATTTCCATGTTTTAAAATCATAATGAGGGTAAGTATTAAGTAAGTCTCAATACTTATCTCAACATTGGTAAAATGTTTCTCCTAGTTTTTGAGTGAAAGTGGTGATTTATCTTTTGAAAGAGTTTGTTCTATGAGATGGGAAAAACATCTTTAAAAACTGTTGTTGCATTTCATCCCAAGCATGAATGGATCTTAGTCTCAAATTTTATAGCCATGTTTTAGCTTTATCTTTTAATGAAAAAGGAAAAAGCTTTAATTTGATGATGTTTATACTACAATTTAAGTCATTATAGGTGTTACAAACCTCCTTAAATTTCCTTAAATGCAAGTATGAATTTTTCAATTCTAAGCCATGAAAAGATGGTAAAAGTTGAATAACGTTTGGTCTAAAATTAAAATGAGATGCATCAGGAGGAAAAACTATGTATGATGGTTGACACGACGAAAAGATTGATGTCTACTCCCAAGTGTAGGAGTGTTGAAGTAATAAATAACTCGGCAAGACCGGGGTCGAACCACAGGGAGGTTAATTGTACAAATTATAAACAATTGTTATAAACAATAACAATAGTAACAATAACAACAACAATAATAATAGTAACAAGAATACTACTACTACTACTACTACTACTACTACTACTACTACTACTACTACTACTAGTACTAACAATAATAAAGAAGAAAAATTGATGAGAACTTTGAGATGGAAAATTAAAGTAAGGATTAAACAACGATAACAAACAATGTCAAGGTTAGAGGATCCACTAATGGTATGTCAAACAAGTATAGTATAAACTCTTATTATTCAATTGGAAACCACACACAAAGGAGGTTCCAATCATATTATAGATTGTTAACATGATTACATTAGTCATCTTATTCAATTAATGCTAATACTTGTAAATTTCATCAAACATTCATGATTATAACTTATGTTAACAACAAATCAAGTTCCTTTTATAGCTCAGATGTCTGCTATACCATACAGTATGGGCTATGAAAGTGTCAAGCATTTGTTGTATGAAGTGTTATACAACATAAATCTAGATTAGTCATTTAACAAGCAAAGTATTAAAAAGTGAACAAGATAACAAATACAAAACATGTTAATATCAAACATTAAAGTCCATATTAAGTTTACACTATACTTATTCTTACACCATTAGTGTAACTTTTTCACCTTCACATAATAAACTTAGCTAGACATAATGAAAGAAAGAAAAATAGATAAACAAAATAAGAACATAAATAAGATAAGAGTTAACAAAGCAAAGGAAAGGAAATGAAAGCCAGAAACTTGATATTAATGAAAACAAAGCATAAACATTAGAAAGAATACAAAGAGAGAAAGCAAGAGCATCATCTGGATCTCGACACCAAGATGCCTAAATGCATGGCAAATGCCTCCTTTTATAGGCCAAAATTAGGAACTATTGATTTGATGACTAATTGATGAGTAGGTGGCCAACTCTTGACTTGGTGACAATCCTTATCTTCTTTTTTCTGCCCAAAACGTCATTAATAACATCAAATTAAAGCCACTTGAAAACATGAAAGTTGTAGGAAATTATCTCAGCTTTTTTGTGTAAAACAATTCAGCTTATTTTGACTTCTAGAACTCTAGATATGGCCAAAATACTGAACAGTGCTTGGGCTGCAGGATAGATTTGGGCTTCTTTATTGTTGCAACAATTTGAACTTGAAAATGACCTTTTTTGATCATGGGCTCCATATAAAAGTTGTAGGCCTATGTCTTATCTTTCCATTCATATAAAGTAGACCTAAATCTGAGATCTATAGCTCTAAATATGATCCAATTACCGAACAGTGTTCCGTTTGGATTACACCGACATCTCTTTTCTAAGTTTGGCCATCTCTTTATCCTTTGCAATTTAAGTTCTTAAAGTCATCAATCAATCCTTTTATTTATATGATTGGCCTACATTTAAAATGAACATTTTCCATAAGTGAAAGATATCTTATATTATTAGATAGATTATTATAAAATATACTTTAGTTAAGGAGTTATTGATACTTTAAGTGCAAAATATTGATATAAAACCATCATAAAAATGCACTTTTGAGTACTAATCAATGATGCACTTGTTTTTGTGGTATTCATGTGATCTCTGAGTGTTCTAGCATGGTTATTCTCATTATTCTCATTATGAAGTGACTGATTATTTTCTTCATCCATATTTTGTGAAAATGATAAGGATACCTTATAAAGATGACCACTTGATGTATGTGACCACACTCTCATACACATGTAGGAATAGAATAAAAGAGAGAAAACAAAAGATGAAACAAGAGACAAGAAATAGAGTTATATACAAAAAATTAAAAAGAGAAAATAAAATAAATATTATAATTTGTACAACTTACCTCCCCGGCAACGGTGACAAAAACTTGACACGACTAAAAGATTAATGTCTTCTTCCAAGTACAGAGTGTCGAAGTAATAAATAACTCAGCAAGATCGGGGTTGAACCATAGGGAGATTAATTGTATAAATTATAAATAACAATAATACAACAACAATGACAACAACAACAACAACAACAACAACAGCAATAATAATAAAGAAAAACAAGAATAAGAAGAAGAAAAAAGATGGGAACTTTGAGATGGAATATTAATGTAACAATGATAATAACAAATGTTAAGGTTAGAGGATCGACTAATGGTATGTAAACAAGTATAGTATAAACTCTTATTATTCAATTGGAAACCACACACAAAAAAGGTTCCAATTAGATTATAGATTATTAACATGATTACATTAGTCATCTTATTTGATTAATGCTAATACTTGTAAATCTCGTCACACATTCATTATTACAACTTGTATTAACAACAAATCAAGTTCATTTTATAGCTCAGGTGTCGGTTATACCATACAGTGCCAAGCATTTGTTGTACCAAGTGTTATACAACATAAATCAAGATTAGTCATTTAACAAGCCAAGTATTAAAGCATGAACAAGATAACAAATATAAAACATGTTAGTATCAAACATTAAAGTCCATATTAAGTTTACACTATGCTTATTCTTACACTATTAGTGTAACCTTTTCACCTTGATATAATAAACATAGCTAGACATAATGAAAAAAAGAAAAATACATAAATAAAATAAGAACATAAATAAGATAAAAGTTAACTAAGTAAATGAAAGGAAATGAAAGGCATAACCTTGATATTAATGAAAGCAAAGCATAAGCAATACAAAAAATACAACGAGAGAAAGCAAGAGCATGATCTTGATCTGGAAGCCAAGATGCCTAAATACATGGCAAATGCCTCCTTTTATAGGCCAAAATTGAAAACTATTGATTTGATGACTAATTGATGAGTGGGTAACCAACTTTTGACTTGGTGACAATCCTTATATTCTCTTGTCTGCTCAAAACATCATTGATAATGTCAAAATTAGAACCACTTAAAATATAAAAGTTGTAGGAAATTATCTATCTTTCTTATGTAAAAAATTCAGATTATTTGAACTTCTAGAACTCTAGATATGGATCAAACACTGAACAGTGCTTGAGTTAGAAGATAGATTCGGACTTCTTTGTTGTTGCTACACTTTGGAATTGAAAATGACCTTTTTAAGTCTTAGGCTCTATATGAAAGTTGTAGGCCTATGTCTTACCTTTCCATCCATAAAGTAGACCTAAATTTGAGTCTACAACTCCAGATATGATCCAAATACCAAATAGTATTCCAGTTTGGATTGCACCGACATTGTTTTTCTAAGTTTGACAATCTCTTTGTCCTTTCAATTTTAGTTCTTAAATTCATCAATCAATCCTTTCATTTATGTGATAGGCCTACATTTAAAATGAACATTTACCACAAATTAAAGGTATCTTATATTATTAGATATATTATTATAAAACATGCTTTAATTAAGGAGTTATTGATACTTCAAGTGCAAAACGATCACATAAAACCTTGATAAAAAATGCACTTTTAAGTACTAATCAAAGAGCATGATCTTGATCTGAAAACCAAGATACCTAAATGCATGGCAAGTGCCTTCTTTTATAGGCCAAAATTGGGAACTATTGATTTGATGACTAATTGATAAGTGGGTGACCAACTCTTGACTTGGTGACAATCCTTATCTTTTCTTGTTTGCCTAAAACATCATTGATAAGAGTACTTGGCTTTTAAGTGCGGCTAATAGCTTTTACACATTTGTATGAAGAAAAGGATTCGTCCATACCATCGGTATTACTTGTAAGACCACAACTGATCCTGAAAGGAATGAATGGAAAAAATAGCATGTCGTACAATGGAGAATTCTGAGAATATTTGATTCTTACCAAATCAGCTCCAAACAAACCTTGTTTGAATTCTTAGTGTGTAACATAAAAATAAATGAATTCAAATTCAAAGTTGAGGTTGGGTCAATAAATGGACAAAGCTTCGCGGCTCTAATTATAAGGAAATAAAAAGGCAATGAGCTCCCATTCTTAATTTGACTGATTTTTTGATCTAACTAGACGTTAAAAATAGATTAGTGGCTAGTACAGGAAAAGCTTTTTCCTGAGTGGATTTTTTATTTTTTTAATGAGTCCTAACTATTAGCTATTTTTCACTATAAAGGGGAGTTGAATGTGTAGAAGAAAAAGTATATTGACAAAGCAATTTTTTTCCAAAATCAAAAAAGAGTGATTGACTTGAAAAATTAAAGGATTTTTGGTCACCTATTACCCTATAAATGAACATAAACCAATTAGATTGAAAAAAGTCATGGATAGATCACCTAGGTTTGGGCCTATAAGCAGTGACAATTGCCCTATAAAGACTCGCTTTCGCTATAGCTCCGGTGGGTTCCCTTAACCAAGCTACTGCCTACGAGTCCCTGCTTATTCTTCAACAGGCACACGATCAGAGCCCCGGGCTCCTCCCACTACTTGGGAGCTTAGGGTTTCATGTTCTATTTCACTCCCCGATAGGGGTTCTTGTCACCCTTCCCTCATAATACTACTTCACTATCAGTCACCAAGGAGTATTTAGCCTTACAAGGTTGTCCTTGCTAATTCACACAGGATTCCACATGCCCTATACTACTCGGATTAGAACATAAGCTAGTGATGCTTTCAGCTATTGGACTCTCTCCATCTAGAGTGCAGCACTCCACTGCTTCACCTAGCAGCATGATGCTTGTATTGCTCTCCCACAACCCTATTTTCACAACTAGTCCATGAACAACAAGCCATTGCATTATAAAAATTGGATAGCTTTGATCTATAGTCATTGGGCCCTCTTAACCTAAAAAGATCTACTAAATTCATCAAGTTGTTCCAAAGGATCAAAACAACTAGTTATTAAAGGAATTCCTTGTTGGCTCTCTGTAAAATATTCATTTGGACGAGGGCTTCTAAATACATCATAAGCTAAACCTATGCTGACGAATAACTAGTTTTTTAAAAATTCTATTTTTAATAATTGAACTCCATTATAGGTGCATTTAACATGCTTTTCTTTATTCCAATCCTTTATATCCTCAAACAATTTAGGAATTTGAAATAATAGCATATGAATGATATTTTTAGCTATTATTAATGAAGGCAATAGGATATATTTTTGAAGAATCGATTGAATTACTAAAACACAACCTCTTATTACTTGAGCAAAAATAATGCTATCCCAAGTTTTGGTTATTTCTATATGGACTTTTTCTTCTCTTTTGTCTTCTTCTCATCTGTTTTTTATCTCTTCTTTTGTTTTTTCTTCTATATAAGTAGAATCTAAAATTGTGAATTCTGCTGTTAGCCGCACTTAAAAGCCAAGTACTCTACCATTGAGTTAGCAACCCAAATACAAATAATTAGGTTATATAGATAGAATCAGAATAAAAAATCAAAATAAATCAAAAGGAATAAATAAAGAGATTGAATCATATGACACAATCAAAATATTGATTCGATAATCAATATTCCCTTTTTCATTAATTTTGCAAGAGTTAAATCTTTTTGAATCATTAGAATATCTAGACTCCCTTTGAATAAAGGATATAATAATTTCTCATGGATTTGTCAATCTAAGCAGGAGACAATATATTTTTATGTTATTGATTATTTTTTGATTTACAAAATCATCCCATCTTAAATGAAAGCATAAATATCTTTTTAGCAAGAAATCATGTTCTCCCCTTTGAATAGAGGATATAATAATTTCTTGTGGATTTGTCAATCTAAGCAGGAGACAATATATTTTTATGTTATTGATTATTTTTTTATTTAAATAATCATCTTATTTTAATTGAAAGCATAAATACCTTTTCAGCAAGAAATTAAGTTCTGCTTCCATATGAAAATAGAAAATACTATACTTATATTCTATATGTAATAGAGTACCTCTACCTATATAATATGGAATATATATATATATATATATTATTCTAAATTTAATATTTAATAATAAATATAATATAATAAATCATATTAAACATTAATAAAATAGGATCTTATATTAACTATTAACTAAATTATAGTTCTATTCTATTATACTTCTATTCTTTAAAGAATAGAAGTTTAATAGAATATAGGTATAGTATTTTCTATTTTTATATAGATTAGTATTTTATTAAAAATTCTATAATTATATTTTAATTTAAATTATTTTTTTATTTTATAAATTTTTACAGAGAATCCGAAGTGAGATGAAAAATTGAGAAAAAAGTCTCATTTGTCTAAAGAAATGCTTTGAAAAAAGGTAGATCTATAAAACCTTTCAATGAGATAGTGCTTTCTCAACTCTCTCTAAATGGAATCTATTCCAAACATATATGCCATGGTTCCTTACTTCGATAGGGTACAAATATCTAAATTGATATTTTTAGATACCTTTTCAAACCACCTATTACTGATACTAAGTAGCAATCAAAAAATTGTATCCATTTTTCATGATGTTATATACATGAATCAGATATGTCATGGTGAATTCTTCAGAAAAATTTATGGAAGACACAATGGAAATCCCAGGGCTTAACCCTGGACAGGCGATGGAAACTGCCAAGCTAGAGTACGGTAGGGGCAAAAGGAATTTCCGGTGGAGCAGTGAAATGCATAAAGATTGAAAAGAACACCATCGGTGAAAGCACTCTGCTAGGCCGACACTGACACTGAGAGATGAAAGCTAAGGGAGCGAATGAGATTAGATACCCTAGTAGTCCTAGCCGTAACAATGGATATTAGGCACTGTGTGTATCGACCCGTTCAAGGAGAGGTAATGCTTGTTGGGTATTTTGGTTTGACATTACTTCACACCCAAAAAGAAAGGAGTTGCATATGAGTTAAACTTGTTGATGGAAGTCTTCTTTCATTTCTCGACAGTGAAGTAAAACCAAGCTCATGAGCTTATTATCCTAGGTCGGAGCAAGTTGATAGAATCCCTTTGTTTATGCCACCGTGTCCCTCCCATATGGCGGCATGGGGATGAAGAAAGAAAAGAGAGGGATGGGGTTTCTCTTTCTTTTGGCATAGCAAGCCTCTTGCCAATTAGGGGATCGAATTGATTATCAAAACATGAGTTTAATTAGTCGATTTATTAGTGAACAAGGAAAAATATTATCTAAACAGGTGAATAGATTGACTTTAAAACAACAATGATTAATTACCATTGCTATAAACAAACTTGTATTTTATCTTCATTACCCTTTCTTAATAATGAAAGACAACTTGAAAAAAAAGAGTTGGTCACTCAAACTACGGGTCTTAGAACCAGAAAAAAATAGACTTACTCTTAATTTCATCAAAATTTCAATCCAAACTCAAACGTCAGTTCATGTTTTGTTTGAGAAAAATCTAGGAATATAGATTTGGTTGTCGTGTCGTAAAAAAAGAATTGGGTAAAGTAAATAAAAAAATAAATTTTTTTATTGAATGTTTTTGTTCAATTTACCACTTGATCATATTATGATCATATTTTATCATACCTATTTCTATTCTACCTTACTAGAATTCATTTTCCAAGTAATTCCATGTTAAAGTAAAACATTTCGAAGGATTCCTTCCAATCTCCTTATTTTATCATGTCATTGGAAATCAGATAAAGGCAATTCCTATTTAGTATAGCTAGTTAAGCAAGTATTTTACAATTAAGAAGCAACTGTCCCTTGTACAAATTGTTTCTTAATGTAGTATAACTATAGGATGCTGCATTTTCTTGAACTGATGCATTTATATGAGTGACCCATAAACACCAAAAATTTCTTTTATGCCTATCGTTAAAGAATGAACTGGTGACTCATAGGTAGTGGCTTGGTTAAGGGAACCCACCGGAGCGGTAGTGAAAGCAAGTCTTCATAGGGCAATTGTCACTGCTTATAGATCCAAACCTGGGTGATCTACCCATGACTAGGATGAAGCTTAGGTGAAACTAAGTGGAGGTCCAAATCAAATGATGTTGAAGAATTAGTGGATGAGTTGTGGTTAGGGGTAAAATACCACTCGAACCTAAAGCTAGCTGGTTCTCCCCGAAATGCGTTGAGGTGTAGCAGTTGACTAGACATCTAAGGGTAAAGTACTGTTTCGGTGCGGGCTGCTAGAGCAGTACCAAATCGAGGCAAACTCTGAATACTAGGTATGAAGTCAAAATAACATGGGTTAAGGTCGGCCAATGAGGTGATGAGGGATAAGCTTTATCGTCAAGAGAGAAATAGCCTGGATCACCAACAAAAGCCCCTAAATGACCGCTCAGTGATAATGGAAGTAAGGGTGCAAAGACAGCTAGGAGGTTTGCCTAGAAGTAGCCACCCTTGAAAAGGTGCGTAATAGCTCACTAATCGAGCACTCTTGTGTCGAAGATGAACGGGGCTAAGCGATCTGCCAAAGTTGTGGGATGTAAAAATGCATTCTCGCTTCCACTTTGTCCACCCCCGCTCACGCGGGTGCTTCCCTCTAAGCGGGAATGGTAACTAGAAAGATTATTTGAATTCTCCTCCCCCTGTCTAGAGGGATCATCTAGAAAGCGCGTTGTTTTGAATGCATTAAGAAAAAAAAGGGCTGAAATACTTGTTATAAGGTATTTGTTTTTCTCCTCACGTTTTATATTGGATTTTTTTTTATATTTCACAAAGGAGCCAAATGAAACCAAAGTTTCATGTTTGGTTTTGAATTAGAGATGTTAAAAATGATGAATCAACATCGACTATAACCCCTAGCCTTCCAAGTTAATGATGCGAGTTCGATTCTTGCTACCCGCTTATTCTATATTCTATATCTTATTTCTTGATAAAAAATATTTAATGATTAAATTATTATTAAATATTCAAAACAATTAATAATTAATATTAAATATTAAAAAATAAAATAATAATTAACCTATTAAGACCAAACCTATGGGACTTAAAGAACGAGGGAAGGGAATAAAAAAAGAAAAGAGAGGGAAAAATAATAAATAAATAAATAAATAAATAAATAAAGAAGAGCCCAGATTCTAAATGAACAAATTCAAACTTGAAAAAATCTTTCTAATTCTCGAAGAATGAGAGGCAAAGGGATTGATCGAAAAAGATCTCTTGTTCTTATTTTTATTATAAGATTGTGATTGGATCCACATATGTTTGATACAAAGAAGAATCTTCTTCTTTGTTTTTGTTTTTTATGTATCTTTCATTAATTTGTTGTTTTCTCTTATGAACCAATAAAATATTAATGGTTTGATACATAATAATTTTTCCATCATTTTTTACCCACAGACGGGTTGATTTAATAATCAATATTTCCTTTTTCATCAATTCTGTACAAGGCAATTCCTATTTAATATAGCTAGTTGTGCAAGTGTTTTACGATAAAGAAGCAACTGTCTCTTGTACAGATTGTTTATTAACATCCTATAACTATAGGATACTGCATTCTCATGAATTGCTGCATTTATACGAGTGACCCATAAATACCGAAAATTTCTTTTGTGCCTCTCTCTTTCCTAATAGACTGAAAACAAAGCTTTTATTTTTTGTTGAATAATAGTTTGAGTAAGTCTTCAATGAACCCTACGAAAGCTTGATGTGGATAAACGAATTTTTGTTCTATGCCTCCGAGCTATATATCCTTGTCTAATTCTGGTCATTGAATAAATGAAACTTTAATAAATAACTAATTGATTTCCTTTCGTTTAGTTATTCCTTTTCCCTTTTCTAGAATAACAAAACGGATTATTCCAATGTATAAAATGATAATTCCAATGACTATTGCTACTCTAAACTTCCCAACCACTCTTTTTTCTTTTTTTCTTTTTATAAGCATTTTGCCTTGTTCTTGTATTCGATGCAAAAGGTTTTTCTTGATTTTCTTGACACTTAATTAAACTATAAAGAGGTTTTTTTTATATATTTTACTATGAAAAGAAAAAAAAAGTAAAAGATATTATAAAGAAAAATAGAGGGTTACTTTCCGCCAACTGGTTATAGTTACGAAATCACATTGATAGCCTTTACTTGTGCTCTAGCTCATTTGAGAGCTAGATTTGCCTTGATTATTTGTCTCTTGCCTTCCGCTTTCCTCAAGTTAGCTTCTGCTATTTCAAGAGTTTGATGAGCTTCTTGTGGATCAACATCACTTCCCTTTTCCGCATCATTTACTAAAACAGTAACCTTATTATTGCCTATTCTAGCAAAACTGCCCATCAGAGCCATTGTTAACCATTGGTCATTAAGGCATATTCTCAAAATACCGATATCAATGGTTGTGGCAATAGGCGCATGATTAGGTAATACACCAATTTGCTCACTATTAATAGATAAAATGATTTCTTTCACTTTTGAATCCCAAACAATTCGATTTAGGGTCAATACATAAAGACTTAAGATCATTTATTCAAGTTGTTCTTCATTTTTAAGTTTGTAGCCTTCATAGTAGCTTCATTAATGTTACCTACTAAATAAAAAGCCTGCTCAGGAAGACTATCTAATTCTTCAAAAAGGATCAATTTAAACACTCTAATTGTTTCTGCTAGACTGACATATTTTCCCAAGGAATCGGTAAATACTTCAACTATGAAAAAGGGTCATGATAAGAAACGCTTAATTTTTCATGCTCTTGCTACAGTAAAGCGATCCTCTTTGGATAATTCATCCAACCCAAGGATAGCTATAATATCTTGAAGTTCTTTATAACATTGTAAAGTTTGTTTGACTCTTTACGTAGTTTTATAATGTTCCTTACCAACGATATGAGGTTGGAGCACAATTGATGTTGAATCTAAAGGGTCGACTGCTGGAAATAACCTAGACTAAGAATGAACCAACTATTAAATCTTGGATGGAAATTTCTTTTACCTATTTCTCTTAGCAATCTATTATTAACAACCTCTTCCCAACTCTTTTCACTATAAAGTAATTCTTTTCTATATTTATAGTTTTTCTCAAACAAGATAAAGAAACAAATATAAAATTATTCATAGAGATTCACGATATGTTCCTTATGCTAACTACGTTCATGAATTATGGTCAACAAACCATACGGGCTGCATGGTACATTGGTCAAAGTTTCATGACTACCTTACCCCATGTAAATCATTTACTTGTAACTATTCAATATCCTTATGAAAAAGTAATCACATCGAAGCGTTTCCGCGGTCGAATCCATTTTGAATTTGATAAATGCATTGCTTGTGAAGTATGTGTTCATGTATGTCCTATAGATTTACCTATTGTTGATTGGGAATTGAAAACTAATATTCAAAAGAAATGATTGCTTAATTACAATATTGATTTTAGAATCTGTATATTTTATGGCAACTGTGTTGAGTATTATCCAACTAATTGTTTATCAATGACTGAAGAATCTTTTGATTCGAAGATAGGATAGGAGATAGATGATTTCTTTTTCTACTTATATTGCTCTTTTTTTTTTAGTGTTGTTTATAATCTATAATGATAATGATTAATAAATAAAAAACTTTCAATTGTTATTTTTGCTTATCTTCGTATCTTTAAAAAATTGAATTTAGGAAAGTATTTTACAAATATATGGATAAAAAGAAGGTTTATCTAGCTCCTTCATGCCCACTCTAACTACTTATTTTGGTTTTCTGTTAGTAGCTTTAACTATAACTTTAGTTCGTCTGAGCAAGATACGACTTATTTGAAATTAATTGAAGGAACAATTCATAAAAAAAAGAATTCTTTTTTTTTTGCAGTACTCCATTTTCTAGTTCCTTACCATGTCAATTTCCAATTCTTGGTTAATGAGATTTATGGGCAATATACATTAATATTTAAGGATTGGTAAATTTACCAAAGATGAAAATGATTTATTTGATATTATGGATGATTGTTTACGGAGGGACTGCTTTGTTTTTATGGGTTGGTCTGGTCTATTGCTTTTTCCTTATGCCTATTTTGCCTTAGGGGGTTGGTTCACAGTTACAACCTTTGTAAACTCATGGTATACCCATGGATTGGCTAGTTCCTATTTGGAAGGTATCAACTTCTTAACCGCCGCAGTTTCTACTCCTGCTAATAGTTTAGCCCATTTTTTATTATTACTATGAGGTCCTGAAGCATAAGGAGATTTTACTCGTTGGTGTCAATTAGGTGGCTTGTGGACTTTTGTTGCTCTCCATAGAGCTTTTACACTAATAGGTTTTATGTTACGTCAATTTGAACTTACTCGATCCATGCAATTACGACCTTATAATGCAATTGTATTCTCTACTCTAATTGCGGTTTTTGTTTCTGTATTCCTAATTTATCCACTAGGTTAGTTACATAACTAAAAGATTGATGTCTTCTACCAAGTGTAGGAGTGTCGAAGTAATAAATAACCTGGCAAGATCGGGGTCGAACCACAAGGAGGTTAATTGTACAAATTATAAATAACAATAATACAATAACAACAACAACAACAACAATAAAGAAGGAGAAGAAGAAGAAGAATATGAGAACTTTGAGATGCAATATTAATGTAAGGATTAAATAATGATATTAACAAATATCAGGGTTGGAGGATCCACTTATGGTATGTCAAACAAGTATAGTATAAACTCTTATTATTCAATTGAAAACCACACACAAAGGAGGTGTCAACATGATTACATTAGTCATCTTATTCAATTAATGTTAATACTTGTAAATCTTGTCAAGCATTTATGATTATAACTTATGTTAACAACAAATCAAGTTCCTTTCATAGCTCAGGTGTCAGTTATACCATATAGTATTGTTGCGATGTTGTGGTCGCATAGATTAATTACCCTAGCTTAAAACACAACACACAAGATAGTATAGAGCAAGCAAGGGGTCAATCCCACATGAAAGATTTAGTTCAGATTGTTATGCTATATGTTATGCAATTAGGGAGTTTTGATTTGTGATGATCTAAACTATGGAAAAAATTAAACTAGCGAACAAAATCAATTGAAATCAAAATTTATCAAGAAAACAAACTTTGGTTGCAAGCACACATCCACCAACAAAAATTAGAATCGATCCTGGAAACAAAACTACAATTTATATTCTGAATTTTTATCTTTTCTTAATGTTGGTTAATTAATGGATCCGCCGTATAGCTAACCCTAACCAACAAACAATCACAATATCCGCATTAATGATTTAGTTCAATGGTAGCCCCAAGAACTAGACATTTGAGTGTTCTCCCTAAGTTTAATAATGTAGTTCTACCACAATTATCAAGTTTAATTGCTTCACAAGTTCATACATCACAACTCCGGTTTTGATATCAAACTTAGCAATAAATTGTTCACAATAATAACTTAGAGTTCCGCTCTAGCAATTATCAACAACATAGAAAATATGCATAGGAAAACAATCATACTCATTCATACTATAAACTAAAAATAAAAGGAATAATAAATCTTATGGTTCTTGAAATCCGAAGGTTTATTGTGTCCTTGCAACCAAGAAAAGAGTTTAGCCTTGCATAACTATTGAACAACTACTCTTAAAGAATAAAGAGTGCATGATTTATTTTTTTTGGGTTTGTAGAGGAGAGAATTTTTGTTTCTTAACTTCTGGCTGCTACCCCCATTCTCTCCTCTCTCTCTTTCTTTTTATATGCTAAGAAACCCTAGTTTCTAATTTACAAAGTAGTCCTCCCTTAAGTTGACAATTGACATTTAAGTACTTTAATAACTATTTTCCCTAAAAAAGAGAAATATCCTTGCATGAAATCTTCAAACTCTGACTTAGAGGAGCTAAATTGCTGATATAAAAATTTTGATGATGATTTAGAAGCTTCAAAATGTAATTTGGACTCATTTCTTCAGGAAACCTGATTATTGGTAAAATTTAGTTGTCATCTTTGAAAAATCATATCTCCCTCATCTAACATGATTTTTCGCTACAATTTGGATCGTTTACCTACCTTTGAGTTAGGAATCCAACAAAATTGAGTTTGAATAAATTAGACTTCTATAGCTCCAGATATTGAATTTTGAATAGACAAAGTCAATAGTGACAGAATGCAAGTTTTGACTTTGAAGGATGTGATTTCCATGATTTTCCTCTTTTCATTTTTCTTGTATTATAGTTCCAGAAAGATATGGATGTTAGCTTTTTAGTTCCACTAGAATCACTTCATTTTGATCTCTAGAACTCACGCTATGCATAAAACATCGACTGAACATCAAATCTGCCAATTATCTCCAATTTACTCCTTTTTGCAGTTTTCATCCAAAAGTGCCTTCAAAACATAAAACAAAGAATATCAAGGCATTTTACATATAAAACATGGACAAACATTAGGTAAATATGGGTGAAACTATCGAATAATATGATTACATCAAATACCCCCACACTTAGCTCTTGCTCGTCCTCGAGAAAGGATAAATAAAATTAAATTGAAAATAACTATGATCAATCTCTTAATCTCACATCAATGTCCAAGAGTACAAACATTATAAATAAAAATATAATAAAAAAGGATTAAATAAATAATTCTTTATGAATTTGTTTACATGCAAACTTCAAAATTCAATCAATCGTCAGGATTTAAATGAAATCTATGTCATGCCAAAGTGATAGGTCCTCTCATTGATATACACTCCAACACTCATGTGTTTAGGGTTTATGTGTTTAAATCTCTCAAATTCAATCAAAGAGTATGTTCTACCATAAACTTGCTTTTCAATCTCATCTCCATTACTAACATATTACAAACAATTCATGAATTAAAAGGTCTTATTTTCCGGTTATAATGGGGCTAAGGTTAAGGTGTCGTAAAAGAGAGTAAAAGAAAAGGTTCAAATCAAAGAAAGTAGAGCATTCTGAAAAATGATATTTCAAACAAGATATTCCATTAAAGCTCATAAATGTTTCATCTTTAATCACAAATGCTTAACTCCTTTTGATTTTAAGCTCTTTTAACATAAAATCTTAAGAACAAAATGGAACATTTTTTTTCTTCTTCTTTTTTTCTTTTTGTAATTTTACCAATCTTTTCATCAAGCATCACTTCTTCTATCTTTTCACATAATTTCCAACCATAATTCCATGAAGTATCACAAGTATATGATCTACTAATCCTTGGCCAGGGGAAAAGAAAAATATATATAAAGTTAAGGCTTATACATGGATAAAGCAAAGAAAAGATAAACAAGCTCAAAAGGGGCTCACTAAAGATAATATACTTTAGGTTGGCTTTTTGGTTCAAGTGATTTAAAATTCATAATGCCTTTATCATCTTCATGTATATTTGTAATGGAATATAATCTCAATAAGATATGAAGCAAGTTCTAGAGATACATATCATTGAAAGAATGCACACTCAAAGAATACAATGTTGAAGGCTCAAAAACTTGTAGTGGTATAACACTATAAAGTCAACATGGCATACTTTCAAAGTCAATCCCTAAACCAATTAAACCTTAAAATTTGCATGTATACTCTTTCCTTTGATTTATATCTTCATCTATCTCAATTAATTCTCATACATAATACTTATATTCTCAAAAACCAATAGGAGTTAAAAAGATCAAACACAATTTTTTTTAAGAACAACAAAGAAAACTAAAATAAGAAAACAAAAATTCTCCCAATACCCCCACACTTAAAACACAACATTGTCCTCAATGTTGAAATAAAAGCAAAGGAATATAAGAGAATGACAGAACATAAATTAAAATAAAAAAAAATAAAAGATAAGGAAAAAGAAAGCAAATCTGATTTCTTTTTTTTGTGCTGGGTTGCCTCCCAGTAATCACTTTTGTTTTATGTCATTGGCTTGACATGTGGCATGCTCATTCTTCATAGATTGGTTCAACTAACTTTACAGAAGCGGTGAGTTTTGCTGTCCAACCTTTATAGAAAGGTTTCAAACGATGTCCATTGACCTTGAGTACTTTGCTGGTTTTTAAACTTGTAATTTCAACTGCATCATAAGAAAAAATATTAGAAACAACAAAGGGTCCAATCCAACAAAGCGCAATTTTCCAGGAAAAAGTTTCAAATGCACAAAACATCGATTGAACATCAAATCTGTCAATTATCTTTAATTTACTCTTTTTTGCATTTTTCATCCAAAAGTGCCCTCAAAACATAAAACAAAGAATATCAAGGCATTTTACATATAAAACATGGACAAAAAATTAGGTAAATATGGGTGAAACTATCGAATAATATGATTACATCAAGTATGGCCTATAAAAGTACCAAGCATTTGTTGTACCAAGCGTTATACAACATAAATCAAGATTAATCATTTAACTAGCAAAGTATTAAAGAGTGAATAAGATAACAAATACAAAACATGTTAGTATCAAACATTAAAGTCCATATTAAGTTTACATTATACTTATTCTTACACCATTAGTATAACCTTTTCAACTTGACATAATAAACTTAGCTAGATATAATGAAAGAAAAGAAAAACAAAATAAGAACATAAATAAGATAAAAGTTAACTAAGTAAATAAAAGGAAATGAAAGGCATAAACTTGATATTAATGAAAACAAAACATAAACATTACAAAGAATACAAATAAAGAAAGCAAGAGCATGATCTTGATCTGGAAATGAAGATACCTAAATGCATGGTAAATGCCTCCTTTTATAGGCCAAAATTAAGAACTATTAATTTAATGACTAATTGATGAGGGGGTGACCAACTCTTAACTTGGTGACAATCCTTATCTTCTCTTGTCTCAGCTTTCTTGTGTAAACAATTCAGATCATTTGGACTTTTAGAACTCCAAATATGGATCAAACACTAAACAGTACCCAGGCCGGAAGATAGATTCAGACTTATTTATTGTTGCTCTAATTTGAACTTGAAAATGACCTTTTTAGATCTTGGGTTCATATGAAAGTTGTAGGTCTATGTCTTACCTTTCCATCCATATAAAGTAGACCTAAATTTGAGATCCACAACTCCAGATATAATTGAATTACTGAATAGTATTCCAGTTTGAACTACATCGGCATCCCTTTTCTAAGTTTAGCCATCTCTATGTCCTTTCAATTTCAGTTCTTAAATTCATCAATCAATCCTTTTATTTATGTGATAGGCCTACATTTAAAATCAACATTTATCATAAATTAAAGATATCTTATATTATTAAATACGTTATTATAAAACATGCTTTATTTAAGGAGTTATTGATACTTCAAGTGCAAAATGATGATACATAACCTTGATAAAAATAAACTTTTAAGTACTAATCATCAGTCTAGTTGGTTTTTTGTGACACGACTAAAAGATTGATGTCTTCTCTGAAGTGCAAGAGTGTTAAAGTAATAAATAACCCAGCAAGATCGAAGTCGAACCACACGGAGGTTAATTATACAAATTATAAACAACAATAATAGTAACAATCCAATAAACAACAACAATAATAATAATAGTAATAAAAATACTAATAATACTAGTAGTAGTAGTAACAATAATAAAGAATAAGAAAAAAAAGAAGAAGAAGAAGAAAAGTTGATGAAAACTTTGAGTTGGAAAATTAACGTAATGATTAAACAATGATAATAAACAATGTCAAGGTTAGAGGATCCACTAATGGTATGTCAAACAAGTATAATATAAACTCTTATTATTCAATTGGAAACCATACACAAAGGAGGTTCCAATCAGATTATAAATTGTTAACATGATTACATTAGTCATCTTATTCAATTAATGTTAATACTTGTAAATGTCGTCAAGCATTCATGATTATAACTTATGTTAACAACAAATCAAGTTTCTTTCATAGCTTAGGTGTCTATTATACCATACAGTATGGCCTATAAAAGTGCCAAGCATTTGTTGTACCAAGTGTTATACAACATAAATCAAGATTAGTCATTTAACAAGCAAAGTATTAAAGAGTGAACAAGATAACCAATACAAAACATGTTAGTATCAAACATTAAAGTCCATATTAAGTTTATGCTATACTTATTCTTACACCATTAGTGTAACCTTTTCACCTTGACATAATAAACTTAGCTAGACATAATGAAAGAAAGAAAAATAAATAAACAAAAGAACATAAATAAGATAAAAGTTAGCTAAGTAAATGAAAGGAAATGAAAGGCATAAACTTGATATTAATGAAAGCAAAGCATAAACATTACAAAAAATACAAAGAGAGAAAGCAATAGCATGATTTTGATCTGGAAACCAAGATGCCTAAATGCATGGTAAATGCCTCTTTTTATAGGTCAAAATTGGAAACTATTGATTTGATGACTAATTGATGAGTAGGTGGCCAACTCTTGACTTGGTGACAATCCTTATCTTCTCTTGTTTGCCCAAAACATCATTGATAACATCAAAATTAAAATATGTTGAGAATATTGCGTGTCAAATATATGAAATAAATGAACACTCAACCAATAACTACCCAACCATGCCTTCTTTTAAGGAATGTCTTCATGAACAAGCTCATACTTTAAACGGTTTTCAAAGGCCCAACCACAACTCATACTCATAAACATACAACCCTAGTTGGAGAAATCACCCAAATTTTAATTGAAAGAGTGAGAACAGCAATGCACAAACTTCACAACCACCATTCCAAGCACACCATAATTTCCAAAATTGTAATGGATATGCTCCTCCTTATGCTCCACCTCCTAGAAGAAATCTTGAGGAAACATTGCATGCATTCATTAAAAAGCAAGAGAAAATCAATACTCAACTTGCTCAAAACATGAAAAATTTTAAAGATACTCTTGCAAAATTGACATCTGCTCTTAGTTTCCAAGACAAAGGTAAGTTTCCATCTCAACCACAACAAAATCCCAAGGGGCAATACATGCAAATACAAGTAGTTCCAGAAACCAACACATGGATCAAGTCAAATCAGTCATTACTCTAAGCAGTGGTAAGGTTATTGAAAAACTCTCTCTTGAACCTTATGAGAAAGATGATAAGTCAATCTCTGAGGGTAAGGAAGAGGTTGAATTTGAAAATTGAAAAGAAAAGACTGATTCTCCGTCAGCATTTCCATTTGCCCAAGCCATGACCAAACAAAGGAAAGTTAATAACAACTCTAAAATTTTTAAAACTTTCAAACAGGTAAGAATCAATATACCTTTGCTGGATGCTATTAAACAAGTTCCTCCCTACGCTAAATTTTTGAAAGATCTATGCACTATGAAAAGGAAACTGAATGTGAAAAAGAAAGCCTTTCTAGCCGAATAAGTAAGCGCTATTTTTCATAACAATAATGCTTTGAAATATAAAGACCCTAGTTGTCCTACAATTTCTTGCTTTATTGGAGAGCATAAAATTGAAAGAGTCTTACTTGATTTTGGTGCTAGTGTAAATTTACTTCCATATTTAGTTTTTCATAGTGTCAATCTAGGAGAGTTAAAACCAACTTCTATAACTCTTTTACTTGTCGATAGATCTATAAAAGTGCCTAGAAGAATAATTGAAGATATGTTAGTACAAGTCGATAAATTCATTTATCTTATGGATTTTGTTGTCATGGACACACAACCTGTTGAAGCATGTAATTCATTTCCTTTTATTTTAGGACGTCTGTTTCTTGCAACCTTCAATTCATTGATTAATTGTAGGAATGGACAGATGAAGTTATCATTTGGAAACATGACATTGAAGATGAATATTTTCAACATTTGCAAGCAACCTGAAGATGATAATGATTTATAAGAAGTAGATAATATTGAGGAATTAGTTTATGATCAACTTGAATCTACTTTAAGTAAAAATGAGTTGGATGAATCTAAAAATTTACAAATGATTTATTATGAGGAAGAAATCACGGATGAAAAATGCACCAAAAATATTGATGCGAATCTTTTGTCAATAGTGACAACAAATTCAACATCTGACATCACACCAATCGATGATTACTTTCCTAAGGAATCCTTACTTTCTCTTAGTCCAATGCCTTAGTATGATAAAAATATTAATTTTCTTGCTTTAGGAGATTTGCCAACTGATTGGAGTACTCAAGACAAAGAAAAGTTTGTGAACGAAATGAAGAACTTTTATTGGGATGACTTATATTTATTCAAATATTATCCTGATCAAATATTTTAAAGATGCATTCCTAACAATGAAGTAGTGTCATTAAACTTTGTCATTCTAAGGCATATGGGGGTCATTTCTCATTAAGAAAGACAATTGTAAAAATCTTTCAAAATGGATTTTATTGGCCCACCATGTTCAAGGACACACATGCATTTTGCAAAACTTGTGAAAATTGTCAAAAAATTGATACTGGTCAAAACGTTTTGTTTTATAATTCTCAACTCTATACATTTCCTAGAAAGCTAAGATCAAGATGGAGCAATCCTTACGGGGCCTTTGATATTGAGAATTCAATGAATGACAATGTTTTTAAGGAAAATGGACATCGTTTGAAAGCTTACTTTGATAATTTTTCTAGTAAAAATGAATCAACTGGTTTGAATGATCTTATAGATAAAGGTTGATTATTTTGTTTTTCTCACATTATTTTTGTGTTTCTTTTTGAGTGATTTTTGCTAGTTTCTCTTACCTCGGTTAAATGGCGAACAACGGTACTCCGTGACTTAAGTCGGTTCTTTCAGTTTCCTATAATAACTGATATCTGTGTATATATTTATGCAATTATTTAAATCTCTCTTCCAATTCTCATTTGAAAATGGACACTAATCTTGAAAAATTGAAAAAGTATTTTCCCGCTCTGCCTCAGAATGCGATTACAAAAATTTGTCGTGCTAGATGTGCAAGATTGAGATTGTTAATGAATCATGAAATTCCTGAAGATATTCACTGGTTGATTGAAGCAAAGGTCCGATTATCAGGTGAGTCCTCTAACTTCTTCATTTCACACATGCCTAGAACAAGTAAAAGCACTTTTATAAAGAAACATCGTGCAAAATGATTGAAAAGTCTATCATCGATGTGCTAGATGGACTTGTAATGCACAATGTTATTTTTTAGGAATGGTATCTATAAACCGTGAAGATAAAATACAATTCATTAAGGATGACCTGAGTAAGTCTTTGGATAACATTCTATTGACTCTTGAGACGCATCCCAGTGGAGATGTGCATCGTGCAATTCATGATTTATGACCACTATTTCATAAAGAACATGATCGACTTAGTCTTGGGAATCTAACTAAAACAGACCTTGTTTGCCAATTTTTTAAAAAACTGGATGGGAAGCCTATCCCTACCCCATAGAGGGCGTTTAAGCGGTTCTTGGACGTAAAACTAATGGAAGATGTGAGCCACAATCATAACTACCTGTACATACATATGCTTTTTTAAAAGTAAATAAATAAATAGAGAGAGAGAGAGAGAGAGTGAGACTCTACCTGTACATACATATAAGTGGTATGATTGCCTTTCTAATTTCTCATCAATAAAACCCTCTATTCCTTCCTTTCATTTCTACTCAACCCATACATTCAAAAAATACAAAAGTGTGTAGAAATGGCAAGTTCCTCAGGTCATCATATAAGAAATATTTGTGTTTTTGGTGGATTTTGACACGACAAAGAGATTGATGTCTTCTCCC
>SRLM01000386.1:1073718-1093431 GCA_015708895.1 Populus ilicifolia | reverse complement strand
TAATTGCTACATCGCACACTCGTGCACTTGCGAGTTAAAACAAACCGATCATAAAAAGCGGTCAAGCAATTTTGGCTACATCAATAGAGGTGTTTCAGGTCTCGATACATCTTAGTATTGCTAAGATGTATGGAGAACTTGGACTCATGTGTTTCTTGTAGAACCATTCTTTTAAATATTTCGACATCAAACACGTAAAACCATTGTCCCATCATCAAGAATCCATCATTCGCTACCTAGAATTTCATTTCTACCTCGACCTTCATATTCTTCCTAATCTTGGACCCTTTCTTGTCATAGAATTAGGCATGTAGTATCTTTTCTTGATACGTTGGTCTCACTAATAGTTGGGCTACTAACCTACCTCCTGCATTAATGTCCATATTTGCACCCATCTTTTTCAATTCCGCCAATTACTGCTCTTTTCCCACTATTAACCTTCCTAGGGTGGCTTTATTTTTTAGACTGAGGCCATCTACTACCATGTTTGCTTTTCTCTGGTGGAATTTCATGGTGCAGTCATAATCCTTAATGAGCTTTATCCACCTTCTTTGTTGCATATTCAACTCCTTTTGCAACATTAGATACTTCATGTTTTTATGATTAGTAAAAATTTGGGTTCGAGACCCATACAAATAGTGTCTCTATATCCTTAAGGCAAATACTACAGCTACCAACTCCAAATCATGCACCGGGTAGTTCACCTCATAAGTCTTTAACTGCCTTAATGCATAGGCAATCACCTTCTCATGTTGCATCAAAACACACCCCAATACTTTCCCCGAGGCATCACTATATACCATAAAACCCTCAGTCCCTAAGAGAAGGGTTAACACTAGAGTAGTGATGAGCTTCCTTTTCAATTCTTGGAAGCATTTCTCACATTCTTCCGACCACACCCATTTCTTATTCTTCCTATTTAGTTAAGTCAAAGGGGTTGCAATCAGGGAAAAACCTTCAATAAATCTCTGATAGTATCTTGTAAGTCCTAAAAAACTACGTATTTTGTTGACTAAAGTTGGTCTTTCCCATTTCAAGACTACTTCAACTTTTTGGGGGTCTACAAAAACACCTTTGGCTGAAATGACATATCCTAGAAACGTCACTCTTTTAAGCTAAAATTCACATTTACTTAGTTTTGTATATAACTAGTGATCTCTTAAGGTTTATAAGGTTTGTCTCAAGTGTTCTTTATGCTCCTCGAAAGAATTTGAGTACACCAATATATTATCAATAAGTACAACCACAAACTTATCAATGTATGGTTAGAAAACCTATTTCATCAAGTCCATAAAGAGGGCTGGGGTATTTGTCAACCTGAATAGTAGTACCAAAAATTCATAGTGTTCATAATGAGTTCTAAATGCAGTCTTTGCTACATTTGTTTCTTTAATCTTCATCTGATAGCACCCTGATCTTAGATCTATCTTTAAAAATGCCCTCACTCCTTTTAATTGATCAAACAAATCATTTATCTGAGGTAACAGATACTTGTTTTTCATTGTTATTTTGTTCAACTATCAATAGTCAATACAAAGTTTATAGGTCCTATCATTCTTTCTTACAAATAGGACTGGTGCTCCTTAAGGAGAAGTACTAGGCCGTATAAACCCTTTGTCTAACAATTCCTGTAGTTGAGTCTTTAACTCGTTCAGTTTTGCCAGAGCCATCTGGTATGGTTATTAGGCTATAGGTGGGACTTTGGGAAAAGTGTTTATAGACACCTCACCTCTACCTCTCTCTTTGGGGGTAGTCCAGGTAGTTCTTCAAGTAATACATCTAGGAATTCCTTCACTATAGGAATATACTTCAATCGTGGACCTTCATCATTAGAGTATAAGATGTATGTGAGGTATCCCCTACATCCCTTTCTTAAAAGTTTTTAAGTTATCACCACCAATATTAAGCCAATCGGTTTAAGAATTCTCTCTATTCAAAAATCATTCTCTTGCCATTATGTGTTTGGAAAGTAACAATTTTAGTATAACAATCTATTAGACCCTTGTATTTACTCAACCAATTCATGCCGAGGATTATGTCAAAATCATGCAACTCTAAGGGAATCAAGTCTACTTCTGTTTCATACCCAGATAGACTAATCCCCATATCCATATACATAATATTTGTTTCAACCATGTTTTCCATTGGAGTTCCAATTACGAACCCTTTCTCTACCATTTCTCAGTTTAGTGACAATTCTTTTAGCAATGAATGAGTGGGTGGCACCTAGATCAAACAACACATCCACATTAAAATCATTTAATAATAGTTAACCTACCACCACATCCGATGCAACCCTGACCTCTTCTTATGTTAGGTGGAAGACCCTTATTGGGGTCCGTACATTTTCTGTCATCGATCTTCTTTGACTGGAGTTTGCTCTTGATTGAGAAGACCTCATTGGTCTATTCACGGTGACTGATTATTAGTGGCTCCAACTAGGCTACCTGTAGCTTTACACCAGTCCAATGTTCCTTTTGGGGCAATCCCTTTTGTAATGACCTATTCCACCATAGTAATGACACCTTTGACTTAAATACTAGCAGTTCCTCCACCTATGACCTTCTCCTCTGCATACAAAGCATCACTTAGGGGAAACTGAGTAGTCCCTAGGGTTGGCGGGGCAGTAACATCAAACTCTTTTTTTTTCCTATACTGTTCAAACACCCCACCTTTTCCTTTCTTCGGGAGTGGTGGCTGCCGCTGAAATAGTCCCCATCTTTATTTTACCTATACCTTGATATTGGCTTTCTCGAATACAAGCCTCTAGAGCTTGGGCAGCCTCAATAAACTCTCTCACAGATTTAAACCACAAGATGATCAATCCTTATCTCAAATCTTTTCACAAACCATCTCTCAACTTCTTAATCATATGTTCCTCCGTCAGCACATAGAGTGGGGCAAATGACACGATAAAAAGATTGATGTCCTCTCCCAAGTACAGGAGTGTTGAAGTAATAAATAACCCGGCAAGACCGGGGTCGAACCACAGGGAGGTTATTGTACAAATTATAAATAACAACAATACCACAACAACAATAATAACAATAATAATAATAATAATAATAATAATAATAATAATAAAAATAGTACTAGTAGTAGTAGTAGTAGTAGTAGTAGTAGTAATAAAGAAAAAGAAGAAGATGAGAACTTTGAGATGAAATATTAAAGCAAGGATTAAACAATGATAATAACAAATGTCAAGGTTAGAGGTTCCACTAATGGTATGTCAAACAAGTATAGTATAAACTTTTATTATTCAATTGGAAACCACACACAAAGGAGGTTCCGATCATATTATAAATTGTTAACATGATTACATTAGTCATCTTATTCAATTAATGCTAATACTTGTAAATTTCGTCAAGCATTCATGATTATAACTTATGTTAGCAACAAATCAAGTTCCATTCATAGCTCAGGTGTCGGGTATACCATACATTATGAGCTATGAAAGTGCCAAGCATTTGTTGTACCAATTGTTATACAACATAAATCAAGATTAGTTATTTAACAAGCAAAGTATTAAAGAGTGAACAAGATAACAAATATAAAACATGTTAGTATTAAACATTAAAGTTCATATTAAGTTTATACCATACTTATTCTTACACCATTAGTGTAACCTTTTCACCTTGACATAATTAATTTAGCTAGACATAATGAAAGAAAGAAAAATAGATAAACAAAATAAGAACATAAAGGTTAACTAAGTAAAGGAAAGGAAATGAAAGGCATAAATTAGATATTAATGAAAACAAAGCATAAAGAATACAAAGAGAGAAAACAAGAGCATGATCTTGATCTGGACACCAAGATGCCTAAATGCATGGCAAATGCCTCCTTTTATAGGCCAAAATTGGGAACTATTAATTTGATGACTAATTGATGAGTAGATGGCCAACCCTTGACTTGGTGATAATCCTTATCTTCTCTTGTCTGCTCAACTCTTGTCTGCTGAGGCAATTGTCTCAGTTTTCTTGTGTAAAAAATTCAGCTCATTTCGACTTCTAGAACTCCAGATATGGCCAAAATACTGAACAGTGCTCGGGCTGGAGGACAGATTCGGGCTTCTTTGTTGTTGTAACAATTTGGACTTGAAAATGGCCTTTTTAGATCTTGGGCTCCATACAAAAGTTGTAGGCCTATGTCTTACCTTTCCATCCATATAAAGTAGACCTAAATCTGAGATCTATAGCTCCAGATATGACCCGATTACCAAACAGTGTTCTGGTTTGGATTGCACCGACATCTCTTTTCTAAGCTTGATCATCTCTTTGCCTTTGCAATTGAAGTTCTTAAAGTCATCAATCAATCCTTTCATTTATGTGATAGGCCTGCATTTAAAATGGACATTTACCACAAATTAAAGGTATCTTATATTATTAGATAAATTATTATAAAACATACTTTAGTTAAGGAGTTATTAATACTTTAAGTGCAAAATGATGATATAAAACCATGATAAAAATGCACTTTTGAGTACTAATCAGCAAACAATAGGAGATCATGAAACCTCCTTTCGTACTCCAATACCGACACATCACCCTAGAATAAAATTGATTCTCAAACTCTATCTTGAAATCACTCCAAGTTAGTGTCTCGATTTCACACCTTAGCTGAACTGTTTGCCAACATATCATGGCCCTATCGGATAGTAATTGGGTTGCACAATTTACCCTCAAACCCTTCAGTATGCTTTTTTGAATTATGGTCTTTTCTACTTTCTCAATCCATCTCCCAGCTATCTCTATATCTTATTCCCCCATGTATGGTTCACAGAACATTTTCCTTATACTTTTGACTAGTCGCACCAATAACACCATAATATCCATGGTTGTGCTAGTCATAGGGGATGCCTATGGAATTTGCGTGGTGGGAGTTGTTTTTATCGTCAAACCAACCATGCCCACCATCATTGCTTTAACTATTTGTACAAGGAGTCCCGTGTCTACATATTATGGGGGCACACTAGTTGGAATAGTTGACAGTTGTGCTTCTAATCTTTCTTGCTGCTCTACTAAAATTAGGGGTACTTCCTCTGTCAAGTTAGGCCTCTAACCTTCCCCTGCTACCCCAGCTTCCCCCTACAAGGTTTTGGGTGGTATTATCAGAGCGTTAAATGCCGCATCATCCAAGAGATTTTCATCTTGCCAACCTTGGTTCCTACCCCTCCTTTCCAAGGAGGGCGGCTCAGTTCGTATCCCTTATTAGGTGTATACCATCCTGAAATTCACCATAATAACATAATTATCAGTGATCCTCAAGATCCAAACCAAATGCTTTGACACCAACTATAACAACCCGACTTTTCAAGCCTTAAACAAGAGTAATTACACACACACATCGTGTCGGTAATTGGCGAACCTATTTCCTCACATCATCAAGATATAATCCATACATCAACAACAATCAATATTTCATTTTAAAGTAAATTCACTATAGACAACTCAGTTTCAACAACGAATGCTAATTCGCTGTAACCGATACAATTTTGATAGTGAATCATAATTTCGCTATAAAAGACACAATTCGGTAGCGAATGCTAATTCACTGAAGAAGACTCAGTTTCGACAGCAAATCATAAATTCACTGTAGACAACTTAGTTTCGACAATGAATGCTAATTCGTCGTAGTTGATACAATTTCAGTAATGAATCACAATCTCACTACAGAACACATAATTCATTAGTGAATGCTAATTCGCTGTAAAAGACTCAGTTTTAGTAGCGAATGTTAATTCACTACAATCGACATAGTTTTGGCAGCGACTCATAGTCTCGTTGCAGAACACATAATTTAGTAGTGAATGCTAATTCACTACAGAAGACTCAGTTTCGGCGGTGAATCATAGATTTGCTGTAAACAATTCAATTTCGACAGCGAATGCTAATTCACTACAGCCGACAAAATTTCAATAGCGAATCACAATTTCACTATATAACACACAATTCGGCAATGAATGCTAATTCGTTGCAGAAGACTTAATTTTGGTAGCAAATAATAAATTCATTGCAGACAACTTAGTTTGGGCAGTGAATGATAATTCACTGCAGTTGACACAGCTTCAGTAGGGAATCACAATTTCGCTGCAACTAACTCAGCTTCGATAACGAATCACAATTTCACTGCAAAATACACAATTCGGCAATGAATGCTAATCCACTACAGAAGACTTAGTTTTAGTAGTAAATGGTAATTCTCTATAGCCAACATGGTTTTAGTAGCGACTCACAATCTCACTGCAAAACACACAATTCAACGACAAATGTTAATTCACTACAAAAGACTTAGTTTCTGCAGCGAATTACAAATTCGCTGCAGATAACTCATTTTCAGCAGTGAATGCTAATTAACTACAACCGACACAGTTTCAGCAGTGAATCACAAATTCACTGTAGAAAACTCAATTTCAGCAGTGAAAGCTAATTCGCTACAGCTAACACAATTTCAGCAGCAAATCACAATCTCGCTACAAAACATACAATTCGGCAGCGAATGCTAATTCGATGCAGAAGACTTAGTTTCAGCAACAAATCACAAATTCAGCAGCAAATGCTAATTCACTACAGCCGACATAGTTTTGGTAGAGAATCACAATTTCACTATAGATAAACTCAGTTTTGACAGCAAATCACAATTTCGTTGCAGAACACACCATTTTGGCATAAACACACACCACACATACTGTAACAACCATAGCATGTAAACTATCACTAAGTTCTAGCAGATCACTCATATTGAAACCATCAATTTCAGCACATAATCTTTTAACAAATCCTAGTAGAACACACACATTGAAAACCATCAATTACAACATATAATGTTTCAATAAATTTCAGCATAACACACACATTGAAACCATCAATTTTAGCACATAATCCTTCAACAAATCCTTGCAAAACATATACATTGAAAGCCATCAATTACAACATATAATCTTTTAATAAACTCTAGCAGAACACACATTAAAACCATCAATTTCAACATATAATCCTTCAACAACTCCCAATAAGACACATACATTCATGTTGGCCAACCCTATAGTTAAAGCTAGCCTTCTACCAAGATTTGTTATTTTTGTTTTATTCATTTTTCTTTGTTAGATGTTCTAAAATTGGCCTCATTTTGTTTTTATTCCCTTGTCCTCTTAGTTAATTTCAATTTCCATTATAGCTAACTTAAGTCTTAGGTCAATTTTCTTAGGGTTTTCTTCTTCATTTCTAGTTATGGGTCTTAAAGAGAAGAGGAAGGGAGTTTCATGACAAATACCTTTTGAATCTAACTAAGTTTGAGGAAGGTTTGATAGTATTCTTCCTCCTTTCCCACTGGTTCTCCTTCTTCTTCTTTGTCCCACCTTTTCTGGCCCCCTTTCCCTTTCCCTCAAAGCAGTTGTCAAATCTTCTCTCAAGGTCTCATCTCTCCCTCACACATTCATAAGGCACTTTATACTAGTTTAGTTTAGATTTTTATTAGGATGGAGAAAGGGAAAAGCAATATGCAGCTAGACATACAGTTGTAATAGACAACTTTAGGAAGAGCAAGGGTCACCTTCTCTCTCCTCCTTATATTTATACTCCCATTAAATGAGGTAGGGTGTTTGGGGTTGGTTTAGATGTGTTCTTATCCTTGTTTTAGTCTATCCAAAACTAGTTTTACCCCTCCCTCCCAGCTCTTTAAAACAATTTAAAAAAATTATGTCCTTGTTGATTCAAAAAATCAACAGCGAAAATTGCATCGCTAGCGATTTAGAAATTTGTAGCGAAATGACGTTGTTGCCAATTTAGGAAACTACCAGCAAAACTGCATCACTGCTAATTCAAGAAGTTAGAAGCAAAAACGGCATCATTACTGATTCAGAAATCGATAGTGAAAACTGGACGATTCTGAAATTGGTAGCAAAGACTGTATTGCTGCCGATTCAGGAAAATGGCAGCAAAAACTACATTGTTGACAATTTAGAATTTTATAGCAAAAATTGCATTGCTTCTAATTAAAGAAACTATCGGTAAAAACAACGTCACTATCAATTCAAAAATTGGCAGTGATGGTGTAGTCATCAATTCTTTCTCTCTCTCTCTATATATATATGTATATATTTTCTCTTGGGCATTTACACAATGTATATATTTATTTTTACATCTATAAACATGCATTCATTCATTATAAATAACATACACACATCATATTAAAATATAGGTCCTTAAAAAATTTATAACGCTTTACTCTGACTAAGAAATATGGAAGATGATGAATGTGCCCACCATGATGCTTATTTTTAAGAAGAGTTAGAATTTTTAAAGGTAAACGTGACTCTCCTTATTAGCTTACTTGAGCAAGTACTTAGAAATGCCTTTAGTGAAGGCCCTTCTAACCAGCCTTTCACCTTTATTCAGACCCTAATAACAGTTTAGCTTGAAGAAAGAATGAATGAATATGGTGAAAAGCCTCAACACAATCCAGCATTTATATAGTCAACGATACTAGCACCAACCCTATAATCATAGATGCATTTGCCAATAAGTCCTATAAGATTAAGTCATTTGATGATATTGATCAAGATAATATAACTGTGTTAGAAGCTAAAATTAGAGCAATTAAAGGTGTAGACTTGTATAAGATAGTAGGGGCTGTACAAATATGTCTAGTCCCGAATATAGTTGTACCAAAGAAGTTTCTTGTTACTAAATTTATCAAATACACTAGAACACAATATCTCATGACTCATCTCAAGTCCTATTATAATAAAATGATAAAAGTAGTACATGATGAAAAACTACTGATGCACTTTTTTCATTATAGCTTAAATGGGCAACACTAAACTTGTATATGAGATTGGAAACCTCCAAGATTTGAAGATGGAAAGATTTAATGGATGCTTTTGTAAAGCAATATAATGTCAAACATTGTTCTAGATAAAACCAATTTATCCAATCTAGAAAAAGGGAACAAAGAAAGCATAAAGAAATATGCTTAAAGATGGAGAGATCTAGCTACATAAGTACATCTCCCACTCTTGGATAAAATAATGTAACTCTATTTTCCAACACGCTCAAGGCACCTTACTAAAAGTGTGTGATGGGCAGTCCATCCTAGTAATTTTCTAATATTATGGTCGTAACTAGCTTATAGTGGAAGGAATTAGAAGTTATGGAATTTCTACATTCATAGAGAAAAAAGGATCTAAAGGGAAAATGAAGTAGGTTGACCATGTTTAAGGTGGCCATAAGGATAAGAAAAACCAATTCCAAAACTACCACACCTTATCCCAAATTGCTAACATCAATAGTAACCCTCTATTTCCCACCAAAAAACCTAAGTGATTAGTAATTAAAAGTGTATTTTTTCAAGGTTTTATATCATCATTTTTCATTTGAAGTATTATTAACTCCTTAACTAGAACATTTTTATAATAAAAATTATGATAATATAAGATACCTTTAATTTATGGTAAATGCTCATTTTAAATGCTAGCATATCTCACAATTTAAAAAATTAATTATTGTGATTAACTATTGAAAGTGAAAGTATAAAGAAAATGTTAAGCTTAGAAAGGAGATGTCGATTTAATTCAAATTCGAATACTATTTAGTCATTGGGTCATATCTGGAGCTATAGATCTTAGATTTTAGTTTGATTTATATAGCTGGAAAGATAACAAATAGGCCTACAACTTTCATAAGAAAAAACCCAAATCTATCATTTTTACATTCAAAGCTTGGTCACAAAAGAGAAATCAGAATTTGTCCTACTATCCAGTCGAAATACTGCTCAAAAGTTTACCTATAACTAGAATTCTAGAAGGCCAAATAATGTGAAATTTGATGGATGAAAGGAAAAGAAAATCTCCAACAACTTTTATGAAGAACTACTCCAACTCTGACGGTAGAAATGACATTTCATCCAAACAAGAAATTGAGGCCTCTCCACCATATCCACTAGTAGCACTAAATATTTTTAGACGTATATTGAGCTGTAGTGACCCAAATGCTCTAAAATTTGGTGGGTGAAAGAAAAGGATAATTTCCAACAAATTTCATGAAAAACACTTTGTCAAATTGTGATTGCATCAATGTCATTTCATCCAGAAAACAATCCTTGAGTGCTATTGTCCACCAAGTCCATTAAATCAATAAATAATCAATTGCCAAATGAATAGTTCTGAATTTTAGCCTATAAAAGAAGGCATTTGCCATTCATTTAAGTATTTTGGTTTTCATATCTAGATCACATTCTTGCTCTCTCTCTATATTCTTATAATGCTTAAGTTTTGTTTTCATTAATCCTTTGTTCATGCTTTTCTTTTCATTTTCTTTACTATACTTAATTAACTTATATCATGCTTATGTTCTTTTATTGTTTATTTATGTTCTTCTTCTTTATAATGTCTAGCTAAGTTATTTGTATTAAGGTGAAAAGTTTTCATTAATGGTGTTAGGATAAGTATAATATAAACTCAATATGAACTTCAATGCTTATATCCTAAATAATTTGCTATTAACATGTCTTATCATTTTTATCTTATTAATTCTTTATACCTTATGTGTTCAATAATTAATCCAGATTTGTATTGTCTAATACTTGGTACATCAAATAATTAATCCTTTATACTCTTCGACCAACATCGTTATTATGAGAGGAACTTAATTTGTTGTCAACATAAGTTAGCATCATGAATACTTGATAAAATTTATATGTATGGTGTTACGTAAATAAGATGATTAATATGATCATGTTGATAATTTATAAAGAGTTTATACTTTGCATATCTCTAATACTATTAGTGGATCCTCTAAACTTGACAATTGTTTTTATCATTGTATAATCTTCACATGAATCTTACATCTCAAAGTCCTTTTTAACTTATCATCATCACCATCATCATTTATTACTATTATTACTATGATTATTATTATTTATAATTTATATAGTTCATTTTCATATGGTTTGACCTCAGTTTTACTAGGTTATTTATTACTTTGACACTCATACACTTGGGTTAAGATATTAACTTTTTGATCATGTCATTGAGACTCTAAACTTCCAAGCTAAATTGAAGATTTTCTAAAGAAGAATTACCAAATATCTAAGAACAACTACCTTCATTTCCATTGTCCTTAAATAAAATATACCAAAAGTTGCTTAAGCATTGAGCATATAGTTTTAAAACCACTCACACTGCTGCAACCACCTTATCCTAACTAGTACAAACCCGACCTCACCTGCAAATACCATGCTAGTGCTATAGGACATAACATTTGTTCATGTAGTGTCTTTTAAAAGAAGCTCTTACATTTGACTAAAGTTAGGTGGATAATGTTCGAAGAAACTCCAAATATAAGTACAAACCCCCAACCTAACCATGCTTTAGTATTGAATCAGTGAATGCACTAGAGGTGGAATGTTTAGGAAATTTAAAAGTATCAATAACTCCTTAACTAAAGTACGTTTTATAATAATCTATCTAATAATATAAGATACCTTTAATTTGTGGTAAATGTCCATTTTAAATGCAGGCTTATCACATAAATGAAAGGATTGATTGATGACTTTAAAAACTTCAATTGCAAAGGCAAAGAGATGATCAAACTTAGAAAAGAGATGTCGGCGCAATCCAAACCGGAATACTGTTCGGTAATTGGGTTATATCTAGAGCTATAGATCTCGGATTTAGGTCTACCTTATATGGATGGAAAGGTAAGACATAGGCCTACAACTTTCATATCGGAGCCCAAGATCTAAAAAGGCCATTTTCAAGTCCAAATTATTGCAACAATAAAGAAGCCCGAATCTATCCTCCAGCCCGAGCATTGTTCAGTATTTTGGCCATATTTGGAGTTGTAAAAGTCAAAATGAGCTGAATTGTTTACACAAGAAAGCTGAGATAATTTTCTAGAACTTTCATGTTTAAGTGGCTCTAATTTTGACATCATCAATGATGTTTTGGGTAGACAAGAGAAGATAAGGATTGTCACCAAGTCAAGGGTTGGCCACCTACTCATCAATTAGTCATCAAATCAATAGTTCCCAATTTTGGCATATAAAAGGAGGCATTTGCCATGCATTTAGGCATCTTGGTGTCCAGATCAAGATCATGCTCTTCCTTTCTCTCTTTGTATTTTTTTTGTAATGTTTATGCTTTATTTCCATTAATATTATGTTTACGCCTTTCATTTCCTTTCCTTTACTTAGTTAACTTTTATGTTCTTATTTTGTTTATCTATTTTTCTTTCTTCCATTATGTCTAGCTAAGTTAATTATGTCAAGGTGAAAAGGTTACACTAATGGTGTAAGAATAAGTATGGTATAAACTTAATATGGACTTTAATGTTTAATACTAACATGTTTTATATTTGTTATCTTGTTCACTCTTTAATACTTTGCTTGTTAAATGACTAATCTTGATTTATGTTGTATAACAATTGGTACAACAAATGCTTGGCACTTTCATAGCCCATACTGTATGGTATAACCGACACCTGAGCTATGAAAGGAACTTGATTTGTTGTTAACATAAGTTATAATCATGAATGCTTGATGAAATTTACAAGTATTAGCATTAATTGAATAAGATTACTAATGTAATAATGTTAACAATCTATAATCTGATTGGAACCTCCTTTATGTGTGGTTTCCAATTGAACAATAAGAGTTTATACTATACTTGTTTGACATACCATTAGTGGAACCTCTAACCTTGACATTTGTTATTATCATTGTTTAATCCTTACTTTAATATTTCATCTCAAAGTTCTCATCTTCTTCTTCTATATTATTGTTATTATTAGTATTAGTATTACTACTACTACTATTACTACTACTTCTACTACCACTACTACTACTATTGTTATTGTTGTTATTTATAATTTGTACAATAACCTCCTTGTGGTTCGACCCCGGTCTTGCCGGGTTATTTATTACTTCGACACTCCTGCACTGGGGAGAAGACATCAGTCTTTTCGTTGTGTCACTATCCACACCATTAAGTAAATGCATATAAAAGCTTTTATAAGTAGAATGGTCAAAAAGGAAGTGTACCAAAGTTAAAAAATGGAGCCTACCCCTATTATGCCAAAAAATAATTGCCTCTATTTGATCATGCCTACAAAGTTATTTTGAATTTTTTTATATTTCAACCTATTTTATAATGCCACAAGACTTTTTCTATTAAAGGAGCCTTTCTTATTAATAAGATCATATGCTTTCTTGTGTTTACGATGTGCCTTCATTTATTGTTGTTTCATGTAAATAACACACTTACACAAGCACACTCTTTCACTTATAAAGTCACTACACCAAGAATTATTTGGTATCTTGCTCTCTTTTTTTTTAAAAAAAAGGCATAATCCTATGTTTTCACAAAGATTTTTTGAAAATCAAAGTTTTAATACAAAATAGAAATCAAATTGGTGTTTGTTCCAACTAAAAAGTTCTAGAAATTCAAGTGATCTCTTGGAAAAGTGACAATACACATATAAAAGAAAAACCTGAAAACAACCAAACACTATATGATGACTTCAAAGCGGTGTTTTAGCTACATGAATAATAAGAAACATTTTGCATATTTGGATGAAAAAAGTGAAGCTTGTTAAATTTGAATGCATGCATTTGAAATGAGAAAAGATTATCTTCTATAATCATTTCACAAGGCTAAATATATCATTTGCAATTCCTTTCTAAGCCTTGTAAATTTTCTTGAAAATTAATTTAGGTTAGGATCACATCCTACACTAAGGAGCAAGTATGAGAAACAAAAAAAAAAAACCTCATTGATTAAAAGTGCTCAAACAAACTAGGGGGCATAAAAAACCTCAATGATTAAAGGTGCTCAAACAAACTTGGGGGCATCAAAGAGTCCAAAAGGTCAAGAAGATTTAAGCATACCACAAAAATAACTAACATGATTATGCTAAAAACTAAAAAAAGAAAAAGCAGAAACCTAAAGATGACATCATTTTGCAAATCAATTCCAAGAAATCCATAAACCAAAAGAGGAGTTTGGAAAATAAGCACCAGTAATTCTTAATCTTAAAATCCTTTACACACCTTTTAAGCACATAAATATCATTTTTCTTCATGACTAAGAGTCTAAGCCTGTATTACGTGCTTTATCAAGTTCTTTTTTTTATCAAAAGTAGATAATCTGATTGTTATATAATGCTTTCCTATGATAATGTTTTGAAGGTTGGTTCTTTGAAACCTATTATTTGAAACTTAAACACCTTTGACCAATAAAACATCACGCATTTTCACCAATAAAAAAAAATTAACACTAGAAATCACTTGATTTTCCTCAAAACAAGTTTGCTTTAAATCGACATAAAAATGGTTTTTGTTCAGAATAGCTTTGAAATTCTAAAAATTCTTTATGAAAACAACTTCTTGTAAATAACCAAATCTTTTTTCATGCAACCTCATCTATAAAGAAAATTTGAATTGAAAACTTAAGGGCATTATTAGGCTAGTGGGGAATCCAACAAAACACGTAATAGGGTTGGCCCCATGATTCCCTTTCTAAAAAAACAAAAAATATAAGGCATAGTTGGTGACCTTAAGATAAAGGTTTGCTGATATTATGCCCTTTCTAGAGGTCATAATCACCAGATATGAATCGAGTAAACAAAAACAAAAAAAAAGCTATCAAAGCTTATTAATAGAGACTCAAACTTTTAAGAAAGGAAAAACTGTATGAAAAAAAATAAACTATATATCTCAAGTATATATGAATATTGATTATAATGCATTACTTTCATCCTTGATAGATTAGTGTCTCACCATCATCTCTTTTCAAGTGTGTCGTTGAGCCCTCATTATTCAGATAGTAACTTTCTAATCTTATCTTCCTCTTGAGTGTATTTTTGAGATAGTACACTTTATAGCCCTATCTTTTTCACTTTGAGTGTGTCTTTGATTCCTCGACTATTTTAGCTAATATGTTATATAACCCTACCTCTTCCCTGTAAAGGTGCCCTTCAAGTGCACTTTCAAGCCCTGGACTATCTTAGATAGTGTGTTTTATAACCCTATCTTCTTCTCTTTAAGTGTGTCTTAGAACCCTTAACTATAGTGTATTTTACAATCCTATCATCCCTTTGAGTGCACCTTAGATCCCTCAACCATCTTGGATAATGCACTTTATAGCCCCACCACTTTCCCTTGAAGTGTGCTTTTGAGCCCTCAACCATCATAGATAGTGCACTTTATAATCCCAACTCCTTCCCTTTAAGTGCGCCTTCAAGTCATCAATCATCTAAAGTAGTGCACTTTTTAGCCATATTCCCTTTTTAACCAATCATTTCATAATGAGAATAATGAGAATAACTGTGTTAGAACACTTAGAAACCACATGAATCCCACACGAATAAGTGCACTATCATGCAAAGTTTTTTCTCCTGATGCATCTCATTTTAATTTTAAGCCAGACATTATTAAACTTTTACCTTCTTTTCATGGCTTAGATTTAGAAAATCTATACTTGCTTTTAAGAAAATTTGAGGAAGTTTTGTAGCACTTATAATGACTTAAATTGTAGCATGAACACCATCAGATTAAAGCTTTTTTTTTTTCATAAAAAGATAAAGCTAAAACATGGCTACAAAATTTAAAACTAAAATCCCTTCATGCTTGGGATGAAATGCAACTTTTTAAAGAAGTTTTTCCCATCTGACATAACAAACTCTTTCAAAAGACAAATCATCACTTTCACTTAAAAATCAGGAGAAATATTTTACCAATATTAGGATAGATATCGAGACTTGCTTAATACTTGCTCTCATCATGATTTTGAAACATGGAGATTGGTTTTATATTTTTATAAAGGGTTAATACCTAAAGATAGGTAAGTGGTTTAATTGATGTACAATGAAACTTTTGAAGATAATGACCCTAATGAAGCAATGGAGTACTTAGACTTATTAGTTGAAAATGCTTAAAATTAGGACACCGCGAGTACTTATAAGACATCGAGTAAAACTCAACCTCATACATCTATTGGAAGTATGTATAAATTTAAGGAAGATCATGACCTCCAAACCAAGTTTGCATCTTTAGTTAGAAAAGTCGATGCACTAGAATTGAAAAGGAGTGGTCAATTAAAATATGTTGAAAACATTGTATGTCAAATATGTGAAACAAATGAACACTCAACCAATAACTGTCCAACCTTGCTTTCTTTTAAGGAATGTCTCCATGAACAAGCTCATGCTTTAAATAGTTTCCAAAGGGATAACCACAACCCATACTCGCAAACATACAACCCTCGTTGGAGAAATCACCCAAATTTTACTTGGAAGAGTGATAATAACAATGTACAAACTTCATAACCATCGTTTCAAGCATACTATAATTTTTAAAATTCTCATGGATATGCATTTCCTTATACTCTACCTCCTAGAAGAAATCTTGAGGAAACATTGCATGCATTCATTGAAAACCATGAGACAATCAATACTCAACTTGCTCAAAACATGACAGATTTTAAAGATACTCTTGCAAAATTCACATCTCCTTTCAGTTTTCAAGAGAAAGTTAAGTTTCCATCTCAATCATAGCAAAACCCAAGGGGCAATACAATGTAAATGCAAGTAGTTCCGGAAGTCAACACATGAATCAAGTCAAATTATTCATCACTCTTTATAGTGATAAGGTTATTGAAAAACCCACTTTTGAACCTTGTAAGAAAGATGATAAGTCAATCTATAAGGGTAAGAAAGGGATTGAATCTAAATAATTATAAGGAAAAGACTGATTCCCTACTAGTACTTTCATTTCCTCATAACATGACCAAATAAAGAAAAGTTAATCATGATTGTGAAATCTTTGAAACTTTCAAATAGGAAGAAATCAAGGGTGAAAAAGGCATTGAAAATGTTGTTGCGGATCATTTATCAAAATTGGCAATAGATTCAACATTCGATATCACACTAATTACTGATTACTTTCTTGTTGAATCTTTACTTTCTCTTAGTTCAATGCCTTGGTTTGCTAAAAATATTAATTTTTTTACTTTGGGATTTTTACCAAGACAGAAGAAAGTTTTTGAGCAATGTGTAAAATTTTTATTGGGATGACACTTACTTATTCAAATATTATCCTGATTAAGTATTTTGAAGCTGCATTCCCAATAATGAGGTAAGTAGTGTCATTAATTTTTATCACTTTAAGGCATGAAAGAGTCATTTCTTATTAAAGAAAACAATTATAAAAATCTTACAAAATGAATTTTACTAGCACACCATGTTCAAGGATTCACATGTATTCTACAAAACCTATGAAAATTATCAAAAAGTGGGATTTATTTTAAAACAAAGAGAGACTTTAGATAATCTTCTATTGATTCTTAAGTCTCATTATAATGGATATATGCATTATGCAATTCATGATTTATGATCCTATTTTTATAAAGAACATGATTGACTTAGTTGTTATTATCATTATTATCATTTTTTTGTTTTTTGTTTTTTTCTTGCAATTTATATACCATCCATTTCCCTTAGTTGTTACCTTTAACAAAAGAACATAAATAATGTAATAATCTAATATGCAACCCACAGTCATATATTAAAGTGTGTGTGCGAAAATGAAGGTTAAGAATACTTGTTAAATGAGTATATAAGCAGAATTAATTGATAATAATGCAAGAATCTATAAACCTAAATATTCCAAAAAGTATTTTGATAAACCTTGTTAAGAATGTTTATTAAAATGCATCACAAAAGTTACTTTAACAAAAGAACTCATTTACTGTACCATTATAGTAATAACAATTTTATAAATGGTTTATGAAATAGAAAACATAGTTAGTTATCTTTTTTTATAATATCAAATACTACCCTCTCCACTTAACCAAAATGAGATATTGTCCTCAATGTAATAAGGTAGAAAGATAGAGTATAGAAAACATTATTTGAAACACACTTAAACAAATATAAGAAACTACAAAACAAAATCATATACTATTAAAAAAATCAAAAGACACAAGGATTCACAAACGAAGGTTCAAATCCAATCTAAGCTTTCTACAGTTTTTCTTAGTTAATTAATTTATAAAACTTATAGAGGGATCAATTACAAGAGTGAAAAATTGTAGTTGGTCAATCAATTGTTCAATAGTAGCAGTAGAGATTATGATTTGTTGTGCCAAAGATGTTAGAAATTCTTGTTCTACAGCATTATCAAAAAAAGACAATAATTTATTATAAAAACCATTAATATTTAACAAACCTATGAGTTTATAGTGAATGTGCAATTGGGCTCAAGAAACAATATGAATGATCTCTTCTAACGTGTCCAAACCACTTGGTAAGGCAATGAAGGCATTAGTGTGTTTAAATATGACATTCATTAGATCAGACATCATGAAGACCTATATTTCCTCTCTAATTATTTTTTCAATGATCTTTCCTTATGCAAGCTTTGATGAGAAATGATCTCTATATGCCATAGAGTGATAAAATTTAATGATACTACTTACCTCATTATCAAAAATATATCTTTGAAATATTTAATCAAGACAAAATTTGAATAAGTTAGAATCATCCCAATAAAAGTTTTGCACATCGCTCCAAAACTTTCTTTCGCTTGGTTATCCAAATGAGTTGGTAAAAATTCTGAAATAAAAATTGATATTTTTAGTAAACCACGACATTCAACTAAGACACAGTAAAGATTCAACAGGAAAGTAATCATCGATTGGTATGATGTTGGATGTTGAATCTATTATGAATTTTGATGAATGATCTGCGACAATATTTTCAGTGGCTTTTCCATCATCAATTTTTGAAAGTTTCAGAGATTTTAAAATTATGGTTGACTTTCTTTTGTTTGGTCATGGCATAAAAAAATTGAAGTATTGGTGTCGAATTAGTCTTTTCTTTACAATGTTCAGGTTTAACCCTTCCTTACCTTTAGAGATTAACTCGTCATCATTCTCACAAGGTTCAAAAATTGATCCATGTCTTGGCTTCTAGAACTGCTTGCACTTGTATTGTATTGCCCTTTAGGATTTTACTGTGATTAAGATGGAAACTTGCCTTTCTCTTTAAAATAGAAAGTATATGTGAATTTTATAGAGTATCTTTAAAATTTATGATGCTTTGAGCAAATTGAGTGTTAATTGTCTCTTACTTTTCAATAAATTTCCTTAAAATTTCTTCTAGGAGGTGGAGCATAAGGAGGTGCATATCCATGAGAATTTTAGAAATTATATTGTGCTTAAAATGATGATTGTGAAATTTATGCATCACTCTTCCAATTAAAATTTAGGTGATTTTTCCAACCATAGTTATATGTTTACGAGTATGGGTTATGATTAGACCTTTAAAAACTATTTAAAACATGAGCTTATTCATGAAGACATTCCTTAAAAGAAGGCAAAGTTGGACAATCATTGGTTGATTGTTGACACGACAAAGAGATTGATGTCTTCTCCCAAGTGCAGGAGTGTCGAAGTAATAAATAACCCGGCAAGACCGGGGTCGAACCACAGGGAGGTTATTGTACAAATTATAAATAACAACAATACCATAACAATAATAATAACAATAACAACAACAATAATAATAATAATAATACTAGTAGTGGTAGTAATAGTAGTAATAACAACAACAATAATAAAGAAAAAGAAGAAGATGAGAATTTTGAGATGAAATATTAAAGCAAGGATTAAACAATGATAATAACAAATGTCAAGGTTAGAGGTTCCACTAATGGTAT
>SRLM01000386.1:1048959-1061045 GCA_015708895.1 Populus ilicifolia | reverse complement strand
AAAAGAAACAAAGTTATATACAAGAAAAGTGAAAAGAGAAAATAAAATAAATATTATAATTTATACAAAGCTTACCTCCCCGGCAACGGCGCCAAAAACTTGACACGACAAAGAGATTGATGTCTTCTCCCAAGTGCAGGAGTGTCGAAGTAATAAATAACCCGGCAAGACCGGGGTCGAACCAGAAGGAGGATATTGTACAAATTATTAATAAGAAAAATACAACAACAATAACAACAACAACAACAACAACAACAACAACAACAACAACAACAATAACAATAATAATAATAGTAATAACAACAATAAAGAAGAAAAAGAAGATGAGAACTTTGAGATGAAATATTAAAGTAAGGATTAACAATGATAATAACAAATGTCAAGGTTAGAGGTTCCACTAATGGTATGTCAAACAAGTATAGTATAAACTCTTATTGTTCAATTGGAAACCACACGAAAAGGAGGTTCCAATCAGATTATAGATTGTTAACATGATTACATTAGTCATCTTATTCAATTAATGCTAATACTTGTAAATTTCATCAAGCATTCATGATTATAACTTATGTTAACAACAAATCAAGTTCCTTTCATAGCTCAGGTGTCGGTTATACCATATAGTATGGGCTATGAAAGTGCCAAGCATTTGTTGTACCAATTGTTATAAACATAAATGAAGATTAGTCATTTAACAAGCAAAGTATTAAAGAGTGAACAAGATAACAAATATAAAACATGTTAGTATCAAACATTAAAGTCTATATTAAGTTTATACCATACTTATTCTTACACCATTAGTGTAACCTTTTCACCTTGACATAATTAACTTAGCTAGACATAATGGAAGAAAGAAAATGGATAAACAAAATAAGTACATAAATAAGATAAGAGTTAACAAAGCAAAGGAAAGGAAATGAAAGGCATAAACTTGATATTAATGAAAACAAAGCATAAAAAATACAAAGATAGAAAATAAGAGCATGATCTTGATCTAGACACCAAGATGCCTAAATCCGTGGCAAATACCTCCTTTTATAGGCCAAAATTAGGAACTATTGATTTGATGACTAATTGATGAGTAGATGGCCAACCCTTGACTTGGTAACAATCTTTATCTTCTCTTGTCTGCTAAAACGTCATTGATGATGTCAAAATTAGAGCCACTTGAAAACATGAAAGTTCTAGGCAATTGTCTTAGCTTTCTTGTGTAAAACATTCAGCTCATTTCGACTTCTAGAACTCCAGATATAGCCAAAATACTGAATAGTGCTCGTGCTGAAGGACAGATTCGGGCTTCTTTGTTGTTGCAATAATTTGGACTTGAAAATAGCCTTTTTAGATCTTGGGCTCCATATGAAAGTTGTAGGCCTATGTCTTACCTTTCCATCCATATAAAGTAGACCTAAATCTAAGATCTATAGCTCCAGATATGACCCAATTACTGAACAGTGTTCCGGTTAGGATTGCACCGACATCTCTTTTCTAAGTTTGATCATCTTTTTGCCTTTGCAATTGAAGTTCTTAAAGTCATCAATCAATCCTTTTATTTATGTGATAGGCCTGCATTTAAAATGGATATTTATCATAAATTAAAGGTATCTTATATTATTAGATAGATTATTATAAAACATACTTTAGTTAAGGAGTTATTGATACTTTAAGTGCAAAATGATGATATAAAACCATGATAAAAATGTACTTTTGAGTACTAATCAGCCAACACTTTTAGTGTCCTTCCCTTTTCTAGTTAAACTATTCTTTTTAGTCAGGTCAATCTTACCAATCCCAATAGTTTGGTCAATCCTCTTAACTATAACAACTAAGTCAATGAAATGTTGTGCAAAACGTCTAACTAGTACTCAAAGTATAGTGCTTTAAAAATGTTGGAAAATAAATTGATCATTTTTTTTCCAAACAAAGAAGGATTAACCTGTACAGCTACCTTACACCACCTTTAGGTGTACTCTCTTATAGACTCCACATTATCCTTTTACATAGCTTGCAAGCTTGACCTATTAGAGCTCATATTCATAGTGAACTTGTATTGCCTAATAAAGGCATCAACTAAGTTCTTCTATTTTTTTTAATCTTGGTATTGTCCAATTACATATACCAAGTAAGGGCAACATCACTCAAACTATCATGAAAGAAGTGAATCATCATTTTTTCATCATCAACCACCTTAGCAAAATTTTGTTACAATATGTTTTGAGATAAGTTATAAGCTTTAAGTTCCCATATATTTGATAAATTCTAGCATTTTAAACATTTTAGAAATGACCATGTTAGGCATCAAACACATCTTAGTAACTATTATAGGATCATATAGGTGAGTTCCTTTAAATGCCCTCATTCTTTGTTATAAGGCAACTAATTTGTTCAAACCATCCTTTTCTACCACTTACCCTTTTGAGATTCATTCTCTATAGAATCAATGATAAACAATATTCTCGCAGGGAATGCTCGTTGAAAATGCATGACTTGTTGAAAATAAAATTACCACCCTTTTCCCCCAAATTCTATGGATTAAAGGGATTTACTAGCATAATTTCAAGTTGAGCTATATGTGTTGCTTTTAAACAATAATAATATAACAACAAAAACAATAATAATAATAGTAGTAGTAAAAGAAGAAGAAGAAGAAGAAGAAGTTATTGATGAGAATTTTGAGATGGAGGATTAATGTGAGGATTAAACAATGATAACAACAAATGTCAAGGTTAGAGGATCCACTAATGGTATTTTAAATAAGTATAGTATAAACTCTTTTTATTAGTTAACTGGAAACCACTCAAAGAAGATTCCAATCAGATTATAAATTGTTAACATGATTACATTAATTATCTTATTCGAATAATGCTAATACTTGGAAGTATTATTAGGTATTTATGATTATAACTTAAGTTAACAACAAATTAAGTTCTTTTCATAGCACAAATGTTGGTTATACCATACAATTAAGCTATGAAAGTACCAAGTATTTGTTGTACTAAGTGTTATACAACACAGATTTAAACTAACCATTTAACAAGCAAAGTATTAAAAGTCAACAAGATAACAAATACAAAGCATGTTACTATCAAACATTAAATCCATATTAAGTTTACACTATACTTATTCTTACATCATTAGTGTAACCTTTCAAACTTTACATAATAAACTTAGCCCAACATAAAGAAGAAAAGAAACATAAATAAACAGGATAAGAATATAAATAAGATAAAAGTTAACTAAGTAAAGAAAAGAAAATGAAAGGCATAAGTAAGATATTAATGAAAGCAAAACTTAAGCAATACAAAAATACAAAGAGAAAAAGTAAGAACATGATCTTGATCTGAAAACCAAGATGCTGAAATGCATGCGAAATATCTCTTTTTATAGGCCAAAATTTAAAACTATTAATTTGATGATTAATTGTTAAGTGAGTACCACATCTTGACTTAGTGACAATCCTTATCTTTTTGTTTGAATAAAATATCATTAATAATGTCAGAATTTGAATCAGACTTCCACATGAAAGTTATAGAAAATTATCTCAATTTTTCAGGAAAAAAAATTAAGGTCATTTGGACATTTGGAACTCGAGATATGGGTTAAATACTAAATAGTATCTTAGCTTTTTAGAAAAAAAAATTGAGGTCATTTAGACTTCTAGAACTCGAGATATAGGCTAAATATTAAATAGTGTTTGGGCTGCAAGACAAATTCAAACTTCTACGTTGCTGCTAAAATTTCAACTTCTAAACAGCAAAATTAAGTCTTAACTTCCACATGAAAGTTTTAGACTTATATCAAAGCAGAATTAAATCTAAGATCTATAGCTCCAAATATGACCCAATTACCGAACAGTATTTTAGTTTGGATTGCACCAACATCTCTTTTCTAAGTTTGGCCCTCTCTTAATTCTTTCAATTTCAATACTTCAACTCATCAATCAATCCCTTTTTATGTGATAGGTCTGTATTTAGGGTGAACGTTTATCATAAATTAAAGGTACTTTATGGTATCAAACTTATTATTATAAAACATGTTTTAGCTAAGGAGTTATTGATACTTCAAGTGCAAAATGATGATATAAAACCTTGACAAAAATGCACTTTTAAGTATTAATCAAAACTTGTGAAAATTATCAAAAGTCAGGATTTACTTTTGAGACATATCCTAGTAGAGATGTGCATTGTGTATTTCATGACTTATGACCTTATTTCTATAAAGAACATAATTGGCATGGTCTTGGAAATCTGACTAAAAAAATCATGTTTGTTAGTTTTTAAGAAATCTGGATGGGGAGCCCATCCTCGACCCATAGAGGGTGTTTATGTTGTTCTTGGACATAAAACCAAGAGAATATGTGAGCTACGATCACAACAAACCTATACATACACATGTTTTTTATTTAAAAAAATAATATAAATAAAGAGAGATAATAAGACTCCAACTAGCCTACATATAGGTGGTATGATTGCATTTTTATAAAATCTTATCTTCCTTCCCTTCATTTATACTTAACCTATACATTCTACAAACATAGAAGTGTGGAGAAATGGTAAGTTCCTTAAGTCATCATATAAGAAACATTTATGTCTTCGGTGGATCCTATCCTGGGAAAGAAAAAGAGTTTTTAGAATAAGCAAATCATCTTAGTCAGGCCTTAATTGAGAGAAAGATTCATTTAATGTATAGGGAAGACAACCTTATGTTAATAGGGGGAGTGTTAATAGCTATATTTTTAGGAAGTAGTCAAGTTATGGGGGTTATCCCTAAAGCTTTAGCACAAGGAAACATCATTGGAAAAACACTTAGAAAGGAACTATAAGTCTCTACAATGTCTGATCAAATGAATACAATGTTTAAACACGCTGATGTCTTCATTGCCTTACTAGGTGGTGTGAGTATGTTGGAAGAGATCTTTCATATTACCTCTTCAACTTAACTACACATTCACCATAAACTCATAGGTCTATTAAATTTTAATGGTTTCTATGATAAATTATTGTCTTTTCTTGATCATGTTGTAGAACAGGAATTTCTAATATCTTCGGCACAACAAATCATAATCTCGCTGCTACTACTGAAAAATTGATTGACCAACTATAATCTTTCACTCCTGTAATTGATCCCTCCATAAGTCATATAAATTAGTTAGTTAAGGAAAGTCATAAAAAGCTTAGATTGTATTTGAACCGTCATTTGTGAATCCTTATGTCTTTTGGTTTTCTTAATATTTAATACCCTAAGACCAATTTATCTAAGAGTCATTAGCCCAAAGCTCATTACATGGGTTAAAGATGTATTGTGTTTTTAAGTTATATATATATACATATATAAAAAAGAAAATGATAATAATCCCAACCCAAGAAAGTTAACTTTAAACATTAGAAAAAACTTTTATTTTCTTCTAAGTAAAGCCTCATAACTATGTGTTGATATATTGAGTACAAAAGGAAGGTTTATTAATATCTTGCTTAAGAGGTATTGAGCATATATATAAATTTAAAGAGAGTTTGTTTATCTAGATAGATTAATAGAAATTAAATGATGAATGCTTTGGTTTGTGAAATTTGCAAATTGTTTCTCTATTTTAACACTTTGATTACTAGGAAATAGTAATAAGCTGGTTGAGAGGTATGATTAGTATTTAATAATGCATTTTATTAAAGTTTTATATCATCATTGTGCACTTGCAGTATCAATAACTCCTTAACTAAAACATGTTTTATAATAACATATCTAATAATATAAGATACCTTTAATTTATGGTAAATTTTCATCTTAAATGTAGGCCTATCACTTAAATAAAAAAATTGATTCATGAGTTTAAGTACTAAAATTGAATAGACAAAGAGATCACCGAACTTGTAAAAGAGATGCTGGTGTAGTTTAAACTAGAACTCTATTTAGTAATTGGGTCATATCTATAGCTGTAGATCTCGAATATAGTATACTTTATATGGATAAAAAGGTAAAACATCAACTTATAACTTTCATGTGAAGGTCTAATTTTAAAAAGGCCGTTTTCAATTCTAAATTATAGCAACAACGAAGAAATTTGAATTTGTCCTGCAGCCTAAACACTATTCAGTGTTCAGTTCATATCTAGAGTTCTAGAAGTTTAAATGACCTCATTATTTTTTCTAAAAAGTTGAGATAATTTTCTAAAACTTTTTTGGTATAAGTGATTCTAATTCTGACACTATCAATGATATTTTATTCAAACAAGAAGATAAGGATTGTCACCAAGTCAAGATATGGCCACTCACTTATCAATTATTTATCAAATCAATAGTTCTAATTTTTGGCCTATAAAAGGAGGCATTTACCATGTATTTAGGTATCTTGGTTTCAAGATCATGATCATGCTTTTTCTTTTTTTCTTTATATTTTTGTAATACTTAAGTTTTTCTTTTATTAAAATCTTGTTAATACCTTTCATTTCCCTTCCTTCACTTAGTTAACTTTTATCTTATTTATGCTCTTATCTTGTTTATTTATATTTCTCTCTTTTATTATGTTTAGCTAAGTTTATTATGTTAAAGTAAAAAGGTTACACTAATGATGTAAGAATAAGTATAATGTAAACTCGAAATAGACTTAATATTTGATACTAACATGTTTTGTATCTTTTATCTTGTTTATTTCTAATACTTTTCTTGTTAAATAATTGATCTGGATTTATGTTGTATAATATTTGGTATAATAAATGCTTGGTAATTTCCTAGTTCATACTGTATGGTATAACTAACATATGTGCTATGAAAAGAATTTGATTTGTTCTTAACATAAATTATAATCATGAATGCCTGATAACATTTACAAGTATTAACATTAATCGAATAAGTCAACTAATATAATTATGTTAATTTATAATAATTTGATTGGAACCTCCTTTATGTGTAGTTTCTATTTGAATAATAAGATTTTATACTATACTTATTTGAAATATCATTAGTGAATCCTCTAATCTTGATATTTTTTGTTATCATTATTTGATCCTCACATTAATCTTTTATCTCAAAGTTCTCGTCAACTTCTTCTTTTACTTCTTTATTATTATTATTATTATTATTATTATTATTATTATTATTATTCCTCCTCCCCCTCCTCCTCCTATTAGTATTATTATTATTACTATTACTGTTACTATTATTAGTAGAATTATTAGTATTATTGTTGTTATTGTTGTTATATTATTGTTATTTATAATTTATACAATTAACCTCCTTGTGGTTTGATTACAGTCTTATAGAGTTATTTATTATTTCGATACTCTTGTACTTTAAAGAAGACATCAATCTCTTGGTCATATTAGTGTGCCCTTAAAGTGATGCATGACAATATCAATAAGGATGTATACTAAACAATAAATGCAAGAAAAATAAACAAATAAACATAACAAACAAGATAGCTACAATAAGACAAAAGGCAAAGCTTAATCCTAAAAGTCCCCAGCAAAGTCGTCATTATATTATACCTGAACATCTCAACAACCTTCAAAATAAATCATTAAAAAAAATAGATTTTGGCATCTTATTTTTTGATGAGAAAATATCTTATTTAAGGAGTTGTCATCTAGTATTATGGTCACTGGAAACCCTAACTGGTCAATAGAGATTTTATATTACGAGACTAATTACGTGAAAAGAAAGATATTATCACTTTTTAAACGTCCTACTTGAGATAAACTACTTTGCTAGTTCTGTCTTAAATTGTTAAATGTTTATCAATTTATATTATGATAGTTTGTTTGTAATATTCTTGACTCTAGCATAAATAAATATTCAACTATAAATATTTTCAACTCTAGCATTGTTAAATATCATATAACCAAAAATAAAATAAAATAAAATAAATTTAAATTAGTATTTTATTATTGATTCTGGTATTAATAAATTAATAATTAAAATAAATTTATTGTTATGCATATAAATTTTTATTTATTATATTGTTTTAGATTAGATCCAATAAGCCTAAGAAGCCCAGCCTAGCCAGAACACTTCCTAAGCCAATAACCAGGCCCATTCATTGTGCATGCAAGGGTGAATTACTCACGCTTTGCACAATGACAAGGTAATTATTTGTCAAAGTGGGGAAAAATAAAAGAAGCTTACCTGGTGCAGCTAGAGGCGGAGCTGGCGCTTGGGGACGATGACAATGGCGAGGTTGACGGGTCGATGTTACTCTCCTCGTTAGTTCTTCCTCTATTCCGCCTTCTCTTCCCCGATTCGTCCCTGTATTTTTCTCCTAGAGTGCCTTGTTTTTAGTGCAGTGTCTGCTAAAGATGGAGCTTTAGAGTTGCTACTTCTAGTGCAGCTAGAGGCGAAGCTGGCGCTTGGGGACAATGATGGCGAAGCTGATGGGTCGATGGTACTCTCCTCTTTAGTTCTTCCTCTATTCTTCCTTCTCTTCCCCAGTTCGTCCCTGTATTTTTCTCCTAGAGTGCCCTGTTTCTAGTGCAGTGGCTGCTGAAGATGGAGCTCTGGAGCTGCTGCTTCTGGAGATGACGAAGATGGTTACAATGCCAGTGAGAACTCTGGTCTACTACTTTCCTTCATCTTCCTCATGTGTTTCCTTCGCTTAGGACAACAACGATGATGATGAAGATGTTAGGTGCTGCTAGTTGAATGGAAGCTTTCTCCTCTGGTTTTTTTCGTTTAGTCTGTGTTTGGCTCTATTTTCCTCTCGGTGTTCTCCTCCTTTTTCTTCCTGTTTCGGTTCGTAATCTCTGTTTATCATCTGTTCCCCATTCACCGAGGCCTTTCTCTGGCTTTATAAAAGCCAAAGAAGGTCTTGTATCCCTGCCTCCAGAAATGGCGGGCATCGTGGAGGCGAGAGATCGTGGGCTTAAAAAAACGGCATTGTTGATCTAGTGGCCGTGATTGCTAGATTTTCCCCTCTTGACCTGGTTTTGGCAAACAGATGAAAAACAGTAAGATCCAAAATGGCATGGAAAATGACAAATTGTAGTTTTTGGAATGTATCAATAAATTTTATTTTAAAAAAAATTAATTTTAATTAAATCTCTAAATTTATTTAATTAATTAAATTAAAATTTAATTAAGTTCACAAATTTATTAATTCTTGCTCTTGATTTCTTTAATTAAAAAAATAAAAATTTAATTAAATCTACAAATTTATTAATTCTCCTGATTCCATTAATTAAACTAATCTAAATTTTAATTAAATTTTTAAACATATTAATTCTTTAATTTTTGACTAATTTACTTTTAAATTTAAATTTATGTTGTCTCAGCTACATTCTCACCTATATTCAATTTTTTATTCAAAAATTAAGTTATAATATATATATATAGTTACAAAAAGCAATTTATACTTTAGTTTGTTTTTTGTTTTTAATCTTTAAGAAATTACAATTTACTTCTTGAATCTTATATACTTAAAAACTTTAACAAAAAATATCTAATTATTTGTAGGATTGTAATTATATTCATTTTAATAGACACAAAGCGCTTTGAGAATTAAAATAACAAAATTACCATACATAATTTGCAATTAATTATAATAATGTTATCCATAATTTAATGAACACAAAATTCTTTTAAACATTTTATCAAACAATTTCTGAGCATCATTGGTTTTTTCCCCCCTACTACATCTTGAAAGAAAGTAACCAAATAATTCATAATAGTTTTGCATATTAAGAAATAATACAATTTATTCATTCAAGAAATACAATTTTAGATCCACCCAACAAAACAAGAACAAGAATAGAAACAGAAAATGTTAAGAACTCTAAAGTCAGGTCGCATGAAATCAACATTTCAAGTAGTTTAATTTTTCGATGACCACTTCCATGCTTGTCTTCCTGTGTTAGTACACTAACAGAAGCAATCAGGTAAGCATGGATGTTTTGTTGCGGTGAAAGTGAAACCTGTAATAGTTGCTAACGGGGAGTGATTTATACTTTCTTGTTTGGAAATAATTTGCTGAGAGGAGTAATAAATTTGTGCCCCAGACAACGAATATTTGGAAGCTAAGAAAGGTTGCATTTTTGCGGCAATTTGAAGCTTAATTACTAAAAAGAATTCCCTGCCAGAGTCCCATTAACCGTTGATCACAACCTGATAAAATCAAAGGGCGGTAATCATTGATAAGCCGGAAGAATGATGGCAGCTCATTGATAGAAGAACCTCCTCAATGTCCATGCGTTTATTATATAAAAGGCAAGCATGTTTTTTTTTTTTTAATATGATTTTTTTCGTTGATTATTGAGACAAACTATTAATCTGATTTTTATCTTGATCATCGACACAAATTATAACTTTTCAGATCCTGGATTGAAAGGATAAACAAACCTAAAATATGAGGGTTTATTTTGTAATTATCCTATATATAAAAAACATAGCTCTCCACCGTATTTGTAAATCAGCAAGAGACCACGTAGATTTTCATGGCTAGCCACACAACTTTGCTATTTAAAGCAGAGTGTTAATGTAAACCTACTGTGCATTGACTTGTTTTCTTTTTTCATTTCAAACATGAGTTAACTTTTACCAACATTCCACTATTACCTTGAAAGAAAATTAAACCAACAATACTGACTAAAATATATAAAGTAAGACACAAAGACAATGATTGATGTTTGTTAAGGAAGAACAGTCATTATATTAAGGTATGTCTCAATATCTTTGGCTCGGAGGTGTAAATTTTCCCTCTTCTTCATGTACACATTGCCGGTGTTTGATACTTTTAACTGGTGCACTCATTGCCGGTGTTTGCCTGCTGCCCCAGCATGGGGGAAAAAAACAGCCCAGGAACCGCATAGTTTGATAGTTTGGTTAAATGTCGAGCAGATTTAAGAGAAAAATGCTCGATACATGTGCCCTAAAAGCCGAACCATCTGCTGGTCGGTGTCTCTGAAAAATATCAGAAAATTCTAGAACCAAAAAGGACAAGGAAAGAAAAGAAAAACAAAATGACTTTGTTATATAAATGTTGTTGCATGTGGTCTGTGAAAGATTGGCTGTTACGGCTTTTGTAACACTTTACAAGGTCTTCTAGGCTTTCTGGACATTAACTACGAATGGAAAGCTGCCTCGTTACGTTGCTTTATAAGGAATCTCCATCCATTGCGTGTGGTGACAGGCTTCCGAATGTTACAGACGTAAGGTGCAAACCTGGCTTGAGGTCATGATCTTCTCCAAGGTTATACAAATCTCCACTAGATATATGAGGTTGAGTTTTACTTGGTGTCTCATAAGTACCTGCGGTGTCTCAATTTTGAGCATTTTCAGCTAACAAGTCGAAGTACTCTATTGCTTCATGAGGGTCTTTATCTTCAAAAGTTCCATGGCACATCAATTCAACCATTTGCCTATCTTTAGGTGTTAACCCTTCATAAAAATGTGTAACCAATCTCCATGTTTCAAAACCATGATGAGGGCAAATACTAAGCAAGTCTCGATACCTATCCCAACATTGGTAAAATGTTTCCCCTGGTTTTTGAGTGAAAATGGTGATTTGTCTTTTGAAAGAGTTTGTTTTATGAGATGGGAAAAACTTCTTTAAGAACTGTTGTTGCATTTCATCCCAAGCACGAATGGATCCTGGTCTCAAATTTTGTAGCCATGTTTTAGCTTTATCTTTTAATGAAAAAGGAAAAAGCTTTAATCTGATGGTGTTCATGCTACAATTAAGATTATTATATGTGTTGCAGACCTCTTTAAATTCCCTTAAATGCAAGTATGGATTTTCCAATTCTAAACCATGAAAAGAAGGTAAAAGTTGAATAATGCCTGGTTTAAAATTAAAATGAGATGCATCGGGAGGAAAAACTATACATGATGGTGCACTTGTTCTTGTTGGATTCATGTGATCTCTAAGTGTTCTAGCACGGTTATTCTCATTATGAAGTGATTGATTATCTTCTTCAGCCATATTTTCTGAAAATGATGAGGATACCCTACAAAGTCTACCACTTCATGTACGTGACCACACTCTCATGCACGTGAAGGAATAGAATAAATAAAAAAAGAAAACAAAAGAAGAAGAAACAAGAGAAAAGAAACAAAGTTATATACAAGAAAAGTGAAAAGAGAAAATAAAATAAATATTATAATTTATACAAA
>SRLM01000386.1:808585-1048837 GCA_015708895.1 Populus ilicifolia | reverse complement strand
ATTAATAATAATAATAATAATAATAATAATAATAATAATAATAATAATAATAATAATAATAATAATAATAATACTAATAGTAATACTAGTAATAGTAGTACTAGTAGTAGCAGTAGTAGTAAAGAAAGAGACGAAGAAGATGATGATGATGATGATGAGAATTTGGAGATAGAATATTAAGGTAAGGATTAAGCAGTGATAATATCAAATGTCAAGGTTAAAGGTTCCACTAATGGTATGTCAAACAAGTATAGTATAAACTCTTATTGTTCAATTGGAAACCACACATAAAGGAGGTTCCAATCAGATTATAGATTGTTAACATGATTACATTAGTCATCTTATTCAATTAATGCTAATACTTGTAAATTTCGTCAAGCATTCATGATTATAACTTATGTTAACAACAAATCAAGTTCCTTTCATAGCTCAGGTGTCGGTTATACCATACAGTATGGGCTATGAAAGTGCCAAGCATTTGTTGTACCAATTGTTATACAACATAAATCAAGATTAATCATTTAACAAGCAAAGTATTAAAGAGTGAACAAGATAACAAATATAAAACATGTTAGTATTAAACATTAAAGTCCATATTAAGTTTATACCATACTTATTCTTACACCATTAGTGTAACCTTTTCACCTTGACATAATTAACTTAGCTAGACATAAGATGCCTAAAGAGTGAACAAGATAACAAATACAAAACATGTTAGAGAGAAAACAAGAGCATGATCTTGATCTGGACACTAAGATGCCTAAATGCATGGCAAATGCCTTCTTTTATAGGCCAAAATTGGGAACTATTGATTTGATGACTAATTGATGAGTAGATGGCCAACCCTTGACTTGGTGACAATCCTTATCTTTTCATGTCTGCCCAAAACATCATTGATGACGTCAAAATTAGAGCCACTCGAAAACATGAAAATTCTAGGCAATTGTCTCAGCTTTCTTGTGTAAAACATGCAACTCATTTGGACTTTTAGAACTTCAAATATGGCAAAAATACTAAATAGTGCTCGGGCTGGAGGACAGATTTGGGCTTCTTTGTTGTTGCAATAATTTGGTCTTGAAAATGGCCTTTTTAGATCCTGGGATCCATATGAAAGTTGTAGGCCTATGTCTTACCTTTCCATCCATATAAAGTAGACCTAAATCTGAAATCTATAGCTCCAGATATGACCTAGTTACCGAACAGTGTTCCGGTTTGGATTGCACCGACATCTCTTTTCTAAGTTTAATCATCTCTTTACCTTTGTAATTGAAGTTCTTAAAGTCATCAATCAATCCTTTCATTTATGTGATAGGCCTACATTTAAAATGGACATTTACCACAAATTAAAGGTATCTTATATTATTAGATAGATTATTATAAAACGTACTTTAGTTAAGGAGTTATTGATACTTTAAATGCAAAATGATGATATAAAAACATGATAAAAATGCACTTTTGAGTACTAATCAGTAAGTGAAAGAAACAAAAAGGAATAAAAGAAAGGAAGGAAGAAGAAACAAAACTAAAGGAAAAACATATGCAAAAGATCAAAATATAAAAAAGTGAAATACCATGTCTTTTGATATTTGTGATAGAGCCTTTTGTCAAGAAAAATATGAGAGAGATTATTATATCTTGAAATGATTAAGTTATGCATCAAATGAGGAGTTTAAATTGCTTTATAGCCTCTGTTAAGATAACAAAAACATAAAGGATTATTGTGAGATAAATGATAGAAAATGAACATTAGTTTTCTCTTTAAGTTTGCGATTGATAATGAAAGGAATGACATCATTATGAAGCTTCATGAACCATTGATCAATCAAGGTAAAGATTCTAGTTGAAATGAATGGCGTGGCTATATGTCATTTTTTTTGCACAAAAACAACAAAATAAATAAAGTAAAGTGAATACTTTTTGAGCCTATAAATTTCTTCTTGCATAACTATGAGTCATAGTCTATATTATGTACTTTTAAAAGCTCTTTTTAATCTAGAAAGTGATTTGAGCTAATAAATGATGCTCTTAAAACGTGAAGAGCTTTTTAATAAAGGTCATGGCTTCACAAACTAAGTTACTAGTTGTTATGCATGTTGATAAAAAGTTTGCTCAAAAGAGACAATCTATCTTGAAAAAACCTTTAGTCTTGACTCGAACCTCTTATTGTTGAAATCAACACAATGGCACCTTATCATGTACCACAAAGTGATATACCTAAAATGAGAGATTAAAACTAGCATAAAGAACCATAAAATAGCCAAATAAATTTTTTTCATTTTACATCGAGTTAATTTCTATTTTAAAAATGCAAAATAATCAAAGAATTGCATATAATGAATGATGTGTGTTAGGTTTTTGAAAGTTTTAATTTTCTAAACTAGCATTTTTTGGTTTCATTTCAACAATAAGGTAAGAGTGGGCATGATCTTTGAAAGTTTATTATTAGCTCTCGAGGAAAATGTGATTATGTAAAAGTAAGTGGTCTATTAGTGGGGCTTGCAAAATCTTTAGTGAAGATAGTGCAGAAGAGCCTAGTTAAATCAGTTGATAATACTCAGATTAAGAAAGAAAAGTATGGTTTGACTAAAGGCATCTACCAAAAAACCTATTGATAATTGTTACCAAGATTCACATAGCTAATTAGATGCTAGTTTTTGAAATAATTTAAAATTTTGAATAATTTATTAAAAACTTTTATGGTAAAGCAAGCAATGTCATACTTGGAGGACATCATTAAGCTTAATAAATAATGAGAGCATTAATTATTGTGAACAGCTGAGAATAGGTGCTACATTTATATTTGAGTAAAGGATTATCTTATGATAAACTTGAATAAGCTTATGAATCACAAAATTGAAAAAGCCTTGGATAATAAGGCACCATATCACAATGAAGCATAAAAAAGCAAAGATTATATTTCAATATAGGTAAGAATGCATGTATGCCAACTAACCCCAAAACATTGCATGAGTATTTTTGAATTTTTCAAGAAAAATCTTTAATGACATCTAGTAAAATTTTGATGAGAATGAGTTTACGAAGAAAGAGTTATTAAGTTGTGATAGTAAGGAATCTCAATTAAACCCAATTAAACCCTGCAATTAGAAAGGAAAATAAGGAGAACTTTACTAGTAGAAAATTCTCAAAAAGAGATTTCTATCATTAAGAAAAGTCTTCAGGTCAACCATGCAATTAGGAAGCACTAAGTTTTTAAACCTCGCAATCGAGAAGTGATAGGTCAACCTTGCAATCAAGAAGCATCAAGTTTTCAAACCCCACAACTAGGAACTATCAATTCAACCCTATAATTAGAAAACATTAAGTTCTCAAACTCCATGATTAAAAAGTAATAAAAAAAATCTAGTTAAAAAGAATTGCCAAGATTAAGATTTTATGTTAATCGAGTTGAAGACAAAGACCATTTTTGGGCCTATTAGTGGCTACTATTTTTAGGCATGGCTGATTTTTTTTTTCTAGGTTTAGGTAATGTTCTTTATGTTCTTTGAAAGAACATTGTTTTAGCCCTTAGATTTGGATCAATTTTGGTCCATTTCTTTGCATATATATTTTTCTTATGCATAATTAACTAATAATCTAGTTTTTTATTCACATTAATAATATGTTTAAATAGTTTTTAATTATAGGGTTTTGGTTTTGAAGCGAAACCTATTTTGGCCAAATTATGATGATTCATTGAAAATCAAAGTTAAAGGATGATAACATGTTTAGATTATTGATATTTGCATGATTTTCAACATACACATGCCTTCAGTTCACCCATATCTACTCTAGTTTAAAAGCCATATTATTAGGTTCACATTGAATGTTCTTAGTGTTTTACCCAAGACATTACCTTAACTATATTATTTTGACTTGTTTTGTTTCATTTATATTCCCAGAACCCTTCCTTATGCATTATCGACCATTAATCCAATGTTTATTTACATCAATAACACCATTTCAATGGCTTTCAATCATGGGGTTTTGGTTTAGAACCAAAACTCATTTTGATAAAATTGTTATATGCTAATGATAATTGAAGTGATTAGATGTTACATTATTGATTTTTGCATGATTTCTAACATGTATGTGTCTTTGTTGTGATCAAATTCTGTTTGATTTGGAACCCACATAACAATAAATGTCAAGTTTAGAGGATCTACTAATGGTATGTCAAACAAGTATAGTATAAACTCTTATTATTCAATTGGAAACCACACATAAAAAAAGTTATAATCAGATTACAAATTATTAACATGATTACATTAGTCATCCTATTTGATTAATGTTATACTTGTAAATCTCGTCAGGCATTCATGATTATAACTTATGTTAATAACAAATCAAGTTCCTTTCATAACTCAAGTGTCGATTATACCATACAATATAGGCTATAAAAGTGCCAAGTATTTGTTGTACCAAATGTTATACAATATAAATCTAGATTAGTCATTTAACATGCAAAGTATTAAAGAGTGAACAAGATAACAAATACAAAATATATTAGTATCAAACATTAAAGTCCATATTGAGTTTACATTATACTTATTCTTACACCATTAGTATAACCTTTTCACCTTGACATAATAAACTTAGCTAAACATAATGAAAGAAAGAAAAATAAATAAACAAAATAAGAACATAAATAAGATAAAAGTTAATTAAGTAAAGGAAAGGAAATGAAAGGCATAAACTTGATATTAACGAAAGCAAAACATAAGCAAAACAAAAAGGGAAAGCAAGAGCATGATCTTAATCTAGAAACCAAGATACCTAAATCCATGGAAAATGCCTCCCTTTATAGACCAAAATTAGAAACTATTGATTTGATGACTAATTAATGAGTGGGTGGCCAACTCTTGACTTAGTGACAATCCTTATCTTCTTTTGTATGCCTAAAATGTCATTGATAATGTCAGAACTAAAACCACTTTCAAAGTTGTAGCAAATTTTCTCAGCTTTCCAGAAAAAAAAATAGAGGTCATTTGGACTTTTAGAACTCCATATATGGATCAAACACTGAGTAGTGCGTGGGCTATAACACAAATTCAGACTTCTTTGTTATTGCTATAATTTGGACTTGAAAACAACCTTTTTAAATCTCAGGCTCATATGAAAGTTGTAGGACTATGTCTTACCTTTCCATCCATATAAAGTAAACCTAAATCTAATATCTATAGCTCTAGATATGACCCAATTATCGAACAGTGTTCTGGTTTGGACTGCATTGACATCTCTTTTCTAAATTTAGCCATCTCTTTATCCTTTCAATTTTAGTTCTTAAATTCATCAATCAATCCTTTCATTTATGTGATAGGCCTACACTTAAAATGAAAATTTACCATAAATTAAAGGTATCTTATACTATTAGATATGTTATTATAAAACATGTTTTAGTTAACAAGTTATTGATACTTAAAGTGCAAAATAATGATATAAAACCTTGATAAAAATGCACTTATAAGTACTAATCAGATCCTTCAACCAGCTTATTACTTGTCCCTATTAATCGAAACGTTAAAATAGAAAAACAATGTGTAAATTCCACAAAGCAAGGTATTCATCATTCAACTTTCATTAATCTTTCTAGATAAACAAACTCTCATTAAATTTATATCTTTGTTCAACACATCATAAACAAGATATTAATAAACCTTTTTTTTATGCTCAATATATCAACACATAGTTATGGGTCTTTACTTAGAAGAAAACAAAATTCTTGTTCTAATGTTTAAGGTTAACTTCCTTGGGTTGAGATTTTTTTCTTTTCTTTTTGTTTTTTTTAAATATATATATATGTAACTTAAAATACAATGCATCTTTAACCTATGTAATGAACTTTTGACTAATGACTCCCAAACCAATTGGTCTTAGAGCATTAAGTATTAAGACACCCCTACGAGCTTAGTAATTTAGGTGGTAGATACTGATATATAGATAGTATAATGTTTAATTTCCTTAAGCTTTTCTATTCAATTCATGTAATAAGTGTTGAGCCAATAGCTCCAAGTTAGTTGACTTTACAGTATTAGGTGTTAAAACACACCTTCGGGTTTAATTGCTTGGGTTAGGGAGGCCACGAAACCAAACTTATCTATATTTTTATTATCATCATTTTTTTTGCTTTTTTTTTCAAATTATATGCTATCTCTTTCCATAGATATTAACTTTAACAATAAAACATAAATAATGTAATAATCCAATATGTAACCCTCAATCATATGTTAAAATATGTGTGTGAAAATTAAAGTTTAAGAATACATGTTAAATGAGTATATGAGCATAATTAAATGATAATAATGCAAGAGTTTGTAAACCTGAATATTTCAAAAAGTATTATGATAGACCTTGTTAAGAACGATTACTAAGATGCGTCTCAAGAGTCACTTTAACAAAAGAGCTCATTTACTCTACTATCCTAATAACTACAATTTTGCACATACCTTATAAAATAGAAAATACAGTTAGTTAAATTTTTTTTATCAACTACTACCCTCTCCCCCCAACCAAAATGAGATATTGTCCCCAATGTTCTAAGGTAAAAAGATAGAGTACAGAAAACATCACTTGAAATAACGAACAATAATAAACCTAAAACACACTTAAACAAATATAAGAAACAATAAAACACAAATATTATGCTATTAATAAAACCAAAAAACACAAAGATTCATAAATGAAGACTCAAATCCAATTTAAACTTTTTACGGCTTTCCTTACATGACCAATTTATACGACTCATAAAGGGATCAATTACAGGAATGGAAGATTGTAGTTGGTCAATCAATTATTCAGTAATAGTAGCAGAGATTATGATTTGTCATGTAGAAGATGTTAGAAAGTCATGTTCTACAACATGATCAAGAAACAACAACTTATCATAATAACCATTAACATTTAACAGACCTATGAGTTTATAGTGAATGTGCAGTTGAGCCCAAGAGAAAATATGAAAGATCTCTTTCAATGTGCCTAAACCATTTGGTAAGGCAATAAAGGCATCAGCATGGTTAAACATTGCATTCATTTGAGCAGACATTGTGGAGACTTGTAGTTCCTCTCCAATTGTTTTTTCAATGATGTCCCCTTACGCTAAAGCTTTAGGGACAACCCCAAAAACTTAGCTACCTCCTAAAAATACAGTTATTGACACACCTCTCATTAACCTAAAGCTACGTTTCTCATACATTAAATGAATCTTTCTCTTAGCTAGCATCTGACCAAGATGATTTGCTGATTTTAAAAACTCTTTTTTCGTTCCCAGGACTAGATCCATCAAAACACAAATATATTTTATATGATGACCTGAGGAACTAGTTATTTCTACACACTTTTATATTTATTGAATGTATAGGTTAAGTAGAAATAAAAGAAAGGAAGAGAGGATTTTATAGATAAGAAAGTAAAAAGGCAATCATGCCACCTATATATAGGCCAGCTAGAGTCTCACTCTCTCTCTCTCTCTCTCTTTATTTATTTATTTTTAAAAAAGCATGTATATGTACAGGTAGTTCTGATTATGGATCATATCTTTCCTTGGTTTTTACATCTAAGAACGGCTTAAACGCCCTCTACAGGTCGGGGATAGGCTTCCCATCTAGTTTTTTTAAAAACTAGCAAACACGGCCTTTTTTAGATAAATTCCCAAGACTACGTCTATCATGTTCTTTGTAGAATATTAACCAAAAATCATTAATTACATAATGCACATCTCTATTAGGATGCGTCTCAAGAGTCAATAAAAGATTATCTAAAGACCCTTTACTCAAGCCATCCTTAATGAATAATATTTTATCTTCACGGTTTACAGTTATCATTCCTAAAGAATGGCATTGTGCATTACAAGTCCATCTGGCACATCGATGGCAAACTTTTAGTTGTTTTGCACGACGTTTATTTGCAGGCATGTGTGAAATGAAAGAATTGGAAAGCATACCTAATAATCGGACCTTTGCTTCAATAAACCAATGAATCTCTTCATGAATTTCATAGTTCATTAACAACCTCAATCTTATATACCTAGCTCGGTAAATTTTTACAATCATATTTTGAGGCAAAACAGGAAAATGCTTTTTCAAATTTTCAAGAGTGGTGTTCATTTTTTAAGATGGAAAATGGAAAAGAGATGAAAAAAGAAGAGAAAGAACAAGGAATTGAACAAATATATACATATATATTAATTATCATGGGAAACTAAAAAAACTGACTTAAGAGTCATGGAGCACCATTATCCGCCATTTAACCAAGGTGAAAGAGACTAGCAAACCAAGAGTCATGAAAAAAAACAAAAACAAATTAAGAAAAAAAAAATCAATCTTTATCTATAGGATCATTCAAACTAATGGATTCATTTTCATTAGGAAAATTATCAAAGTAAGCTTTCAAACGATGTCTATTTACTTTTAAAACATTGTCATTCTTTGGATTCTCAATATCAAATGCCCTATAAGGACACAAATGTTTTTCAATAAATGGACTGCCTCATCTTAATCTTAGCTCTCTAAGGAATAAATAGAGTTAAGAATTATAAAACAAAACTTTTTGACTAGTATCAACTTTTTAATAATTTTCACAGTTTTGCAAAATGTAAACATGTCCTTAAACATGATGGGCCAATAAAATTCATTTTGAGAAATTTTTGCAGCTGCTTTTTTTAACAGAAATAACTCTTACATGCTTTAGAATGACAAAGTTGAATGACACTACTTACCTCATTGTCAGGAATGCATATTTGAAATATTTGATCAGGACAACATTTGAATAAGTTAGGGTCATCCCAATAAAAATTATTCACTTTGTTCAAAAACTTCTCTTGATCTTGGGAACTCTAATCAGTTGGCAAATCTCCTGAAACAAGAAAATTGATATTTTTATCATATCAAGGCATTGGACTAAGAGAAAGTAAGGATTTGTCAGGAAAGTAATCATCGATTAGTGTGATGTCAGATATCAAATTTGTTATCACTTTTGATAAAAAATCCGCATCAATATTTTTTATGCATTTTTAATTCGTAATTTTTTCCTTGGGATAAATCATTTGCAAATCTCTAGATTCATCCAACTTATTTTTACTTAAAGTAGATTCAAGTTGATCATAAACTAATTCGTTAATATGATCTACTTCTTGTAAATCATTATCATCTTTAAGTTACTTACAAATGTGGAAAATATTCATCTCTACTGTCATGTTTCCAAATTATAGCTTCATAAGTTCATTCCTATAATTAATCAATGCATTAGAAGTTGGAAGAAACAGACATCCTAAAATAACAAAAAATGAATTACATGCTTCAACAAGTTCTATGTCCAAGATAACAAAATCCAAAAGATAAATGAATTTATCAACTTGTACTAACACATCTTCGACTCTAGGCACCTTTACAGATCTATCAGCAAGTAAGAGAGCTACAGAAGTTGGTTTTAACTCACCTAGATTAAGACTTTGAAAAACTGAATATAAAAATAAATTCACATTAGCTCCAAGATCAAGGCTTTTTCAATTTTATGTTCTCTAATAAAGCAAGAAATTTTAGGACAACTAAGGTCTTTATATTTCAAAGCATTATTGTTCTGAATAATGATACTTACTTGTTCGGCTAAAAAGGATTTCTTTTTCACATTCAATTTTCTCTTCACAATGCATAGATTGTTCAAAAATTTAGCATAAAAAAGAACTTGTTTAATAGCATCCAATAAAGATATATTGATCTTACTTGTTTGAAAGTTTCAAAGATTTTAGAGTTGTGATTGACTTTCCTTTGTTTTGGTCATGACATAAGGAAATGGAAATGCTAACGGGGAATCAGTTGTTCCTTTATAATTTTCAGAGTCAACCCCTTCCTTACCTTTAGAGATTGACTTATTATCTTTCTCATAAGGTTCAAAAGTGGGTTTTTCAATAACATTACCACTACAAAAAGTAGTGACTGATTTGACTTGATCCATGTGTTGGCTTTTGGAACTACTTGTATTTGCATTATATTGCACCTTAGGATTTTATTATGGTTGAGATGGAAGCTTACCTTTCTCTTGGAAACTAAGAGCAGATGTCAATTTTACAAAAGTATCTTTAAAATCTGTCATGTTTTGAGTAAGTTGAGTATTGATTGTCTCTTGTTTTTCAATGAATATATGCAATGTATCCTCAAGATTTCTTTTAGGAGGTGGAGCATAAGGAGGTGCATATCTATAAAAATTTTAGAGGTTATAGTGTGTTTGAAACTATGGTTGTGAAGTTTGTCCATTGTTATTATCACTCTTCCAACTAAAATTTGGGTGATTTCTTCAACCAGGGTTGTATGTTTGTGAGTATAGGTTGTGGTTGGACCTTTAGAAACTGTTTAAAGCATGACCTTGTTCATAGAGACATTCTTTAAAAGAAGGCAAGGTTGGACAGTTATTGGTTAAGTGTTCATTTGTTTCACATATTTGACATATAATTTTTTCAATAGATTTTAATTTACTATATTGTTTTAATTCTAGTACCTTGACTTTTCTAGCTAAAGATGCAAAATTGGTTTGGAGGTCATGATCTTTCCTAAGATTGTATATACCTCCATTAGATGTATGAGGTTGAGTTTTACTTGGTGCCTCATAAGTACTCATAATGTCCTAATTTTAAGCATTTTCAACTATCAAGTTTAAGTACAACATGACTTCATCAGGGTCTTTATCTTTAAAAGTTTCATTACACATCAATTCAACCAATTGTCTATCTCTAGGTGTTAACCCTTCATAGAAATATGAAAACAATCTTCATATTTCAAAACCATAATTAGGGCAAGTATTAAGCAAGTCTCGATACCTATCCCAATATTAGTAAAATATTTCTCCTGATTTTTTAGTGAAAGCGATGATTTGTCTTTTGAAAGAGTTTGTTCTATGAGAAGGAAAAAACTTCTTTAAAAATTATTATTGTATTTCATCTGAAGCACGAATGGATCCTGATCTCAAGTTTTATAGCCATGTTTTAGCTTTATCTTTTAATGAAAAAGGAAAAGGCTTTAATCTGATGGTGTTCATGCTATAATTTGAGTCATTATACTTGTTACAGACCTCCTCAAATTCCTTAAAATACAAGTATGGATTTTCTAAATCTAAGTCATAATAATATCTAGCTTAAAACTAAAATGAGATGCATCAGGAGAAAAAAACTATGCATGATGGTACACTTGTTCTTGTGGGATTCATATGGTCTCTAAGTATTCTACCACAGTAATTCTCATTATTCTCATTATGAAGTGATTGATTATCTTCTTTAGCCATATTTTCTGAAAATGATGAGGATACCCTGCAAACTCTACCACTTAATGTACGTGACCACACTCTTATACACGTGTAGGAATAGAGTAAAAGAAAAAAGAAGCAACAAGAGAAAAGAAACAAAGTTATATACAAGAAAAGTGAAAAGAGAAAATAAAATAAATACTATAATTTGTACAAGAACTTACCTTCTCAGCAACAGTGCCAAAAACTTGATATAACTAAAAGATTGATGTCTTCTCCCAAGTGCAGAAGTGTCAAAGTAATAAATAACCCTGCAAGACTGTAGTCGAACCACAGGGAAGTTAATTGTATAAATTATAGATAATAATAATATAACAACAATAGTAGTAGTAGTAGTAGTAGTAAAGAAGAAGAAGAAGTTGATGAGATCTTTGAGATGGAAGATTAACATAAAGATTAAACAATGATAACAATAAATTTCAAGGTTAGAGGATCCACTAATGGTATGTCAAACAAGTATGGTATAAACTCTTATCATTCAATTGGAAACCACATATAAAGGAGGTTCCAATCAGATTATAAATTATTAGCATAATTACATTAGTAATCTTATTCGATTAATGCTAATAATTGTAAATCTCATTAGGCATTCATGATTATAACTTATGTCAACAAGAAATCAAGTTGCTTTCATAACTTAGGTGTTGGTTATACCATAAAATATAAGCTATAAAAGTGTCAAGTATTTGTTGTATGAAGTGTTATACAACATAAATCTAGATTAGTCATTTAACAACCAAAGTATTAAAGAGGGAACAAGATAACAAATACAAAACATGTTAGTATCAAACATTAAAGTCCATAATGAATTTACATTATACTTATTCTTACACCATTAGTGTAACCTTTTCACCTTGACATAATAAATTTAGCTAAACATAATAAAAATAAATAAACAAAATAAAAACATAAATAAGATAAAAGTTAACTAACTAAAGAAAAAGAAATGAAAGATATAAACTTGATATTAATGAAAGCTAAACATAAGCAATACAAAAAATACAAAGAGAGAAAACAAGAGCATGATCTTGATCTGGAAACCAAGATGCCTAAATGCATGGCAAATGCCTCCTTTTATAGGCCAAAATTGAAAACTATTGATTTGATGACTAATTGATAAGTGGATGGTCAACTCTTGACTTGATGACAATCCTTATCTTCTCTTGTCTACCCCAAACATCATTGATAACGTTAAAATTAGAACCACTTGAAAACATTAAAGTTGCAGGAAATTGTCTTAGCATTTTTTTAAAAAAAATGGATGTCATTTGGACTTTTAGAACTTCATATATAGGTCAAACACTAAGCAGTGCATGGACTTGAAAATGACCTTTTTAAATCTTAGTCTCTATATGAAAGTTGTAGGCCTATGTTTTACTTTTTCATCCATATAAAGTAGACTTAAATTCAAAATCTACAACTTCAAATATGACCCAATTACCGAACAGTATTTAGGTTTGGACTGTATCGGCATCTCTTTTCTAAGTTTGGCCATCTCTTTGTCCTTTCAATTTCAATTCTTAAATTCAACAATCAATCCTTTCATCTATGTGATGGACCTGTATTTAAAATGAATGTTTACTATAAATTAAAGGTATTTTATATTATTAGATATGTTATTATAAAACATATTTTAGTTAAGGAGTTATTGATACATCAAATGCAAAATAATGATATAAAACCTTGATAAAAATGCACTTTTAAGTATTAATCACTACTACTACTACTACTACTACTAGTATCATTATTTTTATTATGTTATTATTGTTGTTGTTGTTGTTGTTATTGTATTATTGTTATCTATAATTTACACAATTAACCTCCTTGTGATTCGACCCTAGTCTTGCCAAGTTATTTATTACTTTAACAATCCTACACTTGGGAGAAGACATCAATCTTTTAGTATGTCACTAGGTGATCTATGCACATTGGAAGAGATCTTTCATATTTGTTATTGGACCCAGTTACATATTCACTATAAACCCATAGTTTTATTAAATGTTAATGATTTTTATAATAAGTTGTTATCTTTTATTGATCATACTATGGAACAGGAATTTATAACATCTTTGGCATGACAAATCATAATCTCTGCTCTTACTGTTCAATAATTGGTTGATCAACTACAATGTTTCATTCCTATAATTGATCCCTCAATCAATCGTATAAATTAATCAACTAAAAAAAGTCATAAAAAGCCTAGATTGGATTTGAGCCTTCATTTATGAATCCTTGTGTTTTTTTATTTTTTTTTAATAGCATATTTTTTTTTATTTCTTATATTTGTTTAAGTGTATTTCAAGTTTGTCACCATTTAGTGTTTCAGGTGTTATCTTCTGTTCTCTATCTTTATATCTTAAAACATTGAGGACAATGTTTTATTTTAGTTGAGGGGAAAAATAATAGTTAATTTTTTTTAAAAAAAACTAACTATGTTTTATTTTTCATAAACCATTTGCAAAACAGTTATTATTAAAATGATAAAGTAAGGTGGAATTTTATTGACTCTCGAGACATATCTTGGTAAACATTTTTTAATGGTTATTTGCAATATTTAAAACAAGGTCTATCACAATACTTCTTGAAATGTTTAGGTTGACAAACTCTCGTATTGTTATCATGTAATTCTACTCATATGCTTATTTAACAAGTATTATTAAACCTTTATTTTCACACACATACTTTAACATATGATTATAGGTTGCACATTGGATTATTACATTATTTATATTGTTTTGTTAAAGGTAACAACTAAGAAAAATGGATAGTATATAAATTGCAAAAAAAAATAAACAAGAACCAAAAAAATGATAGTAATAAAAACATAGATAAATTTAATTTTGTAACCTCCCTAACCTAAGCAACTAAACCTGAATGGGTGTTTTAACACCTAATACCCTAAAGTCAATTGACTTTAGAGCTATTGGCCCAACACTTGTTATATAGGTTGAAGAGAAAAGTTTAAGAGAATCAAACATTGCATAATCTACGTATTAGTATCTGCAACCCAAGTTACTAAGCTCGTAAGGGTATTTCAACACCTAATACCCTAAAACAAACTAGTCTAGGAGTCATTAGCCGAAAACTCATTACATGGGTTAAAGATGCATTGTGTTTTTAAGTTATATGTATATTAATAAAAAGAAAACATAGAAGAAAAGGATAATAATCTCAACCCAAGAAAGTTAACCTTAAACATTAAAATAAAAATTTCATTTTCTTTCAAGTAAAGCCCCATAACTATGTGTTAATATATTGAGCACAATAAAAAGATTAATTAATATTTTATTTAAGAGGTATTTAGCAGATATATGAATTGAATAAGAGTTTGTTTATTTGAATAAATTAATGGAAGTTGAACGATGAATGTTTTACGTTGTAGAATTTGCAAATTATATTTCTATTTTAAGATTTTGATTATCAGGGACTACTAATAAGCTGGTTAAGGAGTGTGATTAGTACTTAAAAGTATATTTTTATCAAGGTTTTACATTATCATTTTGTACTTGAAGTATCAATAACTCTTTTATTAAAGCATGTTTTATAATAACAAGTATAATACCATAAGATACATTTAATTTATAGTAAATGTTTAACAAGTATAATACCATAAGATACATTTAATTTATAGTAAATGTTTATTCTAAATGCAAGCCTATCACATAAATGAAAGGATTGATTAATGAGTTGAAGTATTAAAATTGAAAGAACGAAGAGAGGGTGAAGCTTAGAAAAGAGATGTTGGTTTAGCGCAAACTTAAACACTATTCAATAATTGGATCATAATTAGAGTTATAAAACTTGGATTTAGATCTACTTTATATGGATGGAAAGCTAAGACATAGGCCTAAAACCTTTATAGGAAGACAAGACTAAATTCTACTATTTAAAAGTCCAAATATTAGTAATAACATAAAAGTCTGAATCTGTCCTACAGCCTAGACACTTTTTAGTATTTAGCTTATACCTTGAGTTCTAGAAGTCCAAATGACCTCAATTTTTTATTCTTTTAGAAAGTTGAGATAATTTCCTAAAACCTTAATGATTTAAGTCTGTCTAAATTTTGATGTTAGCAATAACGTTTTGTTCAGACAAGAAGATAACAATGGTCACCAAGTTAAGATATGGCCACCCACTCAACAATTAGTCATCAAATCAATAGTTTTCAATTTTGGCCTATAAAAGAAGGCATTTTCCATGTATTTAGACATCCTAGTTTTTAGATCAAGATCATGTTCTTGCTTTCTCTTAATTGTAATGCTTAAGTTTAGCTTATATTAATCTTTTTGTTTATGCTTCTCATTTTTTTTTACTTAGTTAACTTTTTTTTAATTTATGTTCTTATCTTATTTATTTATGTTTCTTTTTTTTTCATTATGTTTAGCTAATTTTATCATATCAAGGTGAAAATATTACACTAATAGTATAAGAATAAGTTTAGTATAAACTCAACATGAACTTTAATGTTTGATACTAACATGTTTTGTATTTGTTATCTTATTCACTCTTAATACATTGTTTGTTAAATGGTTAATTTAGATTTATGTTGTATAACCTTAGTGTAACAAATGCTTGGTACATTTATAGCACAAATTGTATGGTATAACTTGTGCTATGAAAGGAATTTGATTTGTTGTTAACATAAGTTATAATCATGTATACTTGACAATATTTATAAATATTAGCATTATTCAAATAAGATGAATGTAATCGTGTTAGCAATTTATAATCTGATTGAATCTCCCTTATGTGTGGTTTCTATTTAAGTAATAAGAGTTTATATTTACTTGTTTAAAATACCATTAATGGATTCTTTAACCTTGACAATTGTTTTTATCATTGTTTAATCCTCACATTAATCTTACAATCTAAAAGTCCTCTTTAACTTATTATTATTGTTGTTGTTGTTGTTGTTGTTACTATAATTTATATAGTCAACCTCCTTGTGATTTGATCCTAATCTTGTCGGGTTATTTATTACTTCGACACTCCTACATTGGGAGAAGACACTAGTCTTTTTGTTATGTCAGTTATATCAAGGGTTACACAACATAAATTTAGATTAACTATTTAACAAGCAAAGTATAAAGAGTAAGTAAGATAACAAATACAAAACATGTTAGTATCAAAAATTAAGGTCCATGTTGAGTTTATACTATACTTATTAGTACATCATTAGTGTAACCTTTTCATCTTGACATAATAAACTTAATTAAACATAATAAAAAAGAGAAACATAAATAAACAAGATAAGAGCATAAATAAGATATAAGTATAGTAAAGGAAATGAAAAGCATAAAAAAATGAAAGGTATAAATAAAAAATTAATGAAAGAAAGAACATTATCTTGTTATGAAACCAAGATGTTTAAATACATGACAAATATCTCCTTTTATAGGCCAAAATTTAGAACTATTAATTTGTTAACTAATTGTTGAGTGGGTGGCCACATCTTGACTTTATGACAATCTTTATCTTCTTGTATGAATAAAATATCATTGCTAACTTCATAATTTAAATAGATTGTCTTTATGAAAGTTCTAGAAAATTATCTCAGCTTTCCAACAACAAAAAATAAGGTCATTTGAACTTCTATAACTTGATATATGGGCTTAACACTGACTAGTGTTTAGGCTGTAGAATAGATTTTGACTTCTCTGTTGTTACTACAATTTAAACTTGAAAACAACCTTTTTGAATCTTAGACTCCACATAAAAGTTTTAAGTCTATGTCTTAGCTTTTCATCCATATAAAGCAAACCCAAATCCAAGTTCTATAACTCTAGATATGACCCAATAACTAAATAGTATTTCAGTTTAGACTAGACTAGCATCTCTTTTCTAAACTTAGCTCTCTCTTATCAAAGAACTACAAGTTATATGCTTAAAACCATTTTGAACCTTTTTTCTTCTTCTAAATAATGCATATTAAATCTAACAACAATAATAGATTAAACATTACTTTAAATTGAAATGAAATCAACATAATTACTAATAAAAAAGTAAAATATAGACATGAAAAACATTAAAGGAGAGATATGACTACTAGGCTACACCATCTCACCAAAGCTTTAGGTATACCTTTTTAAATAATGTAACCTTTTTTTTTCTAGATTTTCTTAACTCTTTCTCTATAATTTTTGGTAACTAGAAACCAAAAATATTCTATATTGTCTCCATATTGTTTTTCCTCTACAAAAATCGACCTCCTTACTACTCAAGATCACCTAAGTTTTTATAAGCAAACCTAAAATAAGAAGTTGCAAAACCATGATGGTTTTGTTAAGAGGTTTTATGAAAAATTCTTATTCTTTCTCTTCCAAAACCCTCATTTTAAAAGTGATGGTGCCTGGTCTCTATTGTTTTCTTTTTATAAATTGAATCCAAGCATGAGGAAACAACTTTGTAGTCTTTTCTTTCATAGGTGAATTTGCTTTTCAGTCATATCTAACTGGGTTAGGCATTTTATCAAAATCACTATGGATATTTCAATATAAAATACCATTCATGGACCATAACCCTATAGAGAGGATGCTAATCTACCATTAAAAACAAACCTTACTTGATTTGGAGGTTTATAACTCCACATTCATTAGTTAGAAGGTTTGCCCTCAATCAACTTGAATTTGCTAATGCAGGGGAGGCATCATGCCAAATAAGATATAAACATTTGATAAGGATAGCTTATCCTTATAAAGAAAGTGTTTCTCAATCAATTGGTGTTAATTAGAGTCTTTAAGGTGGTTAAAGATGTCACATTCATTCATATCAAAGTGGCAACTCAATTAGTCTTATCTGTTGAAGAAGAAGAAGAAGACACAATAACTAAATGACATGTTATTCATTCTCTTCATTAAAATCTATGTGACATGCTATTTGTCTAAATCCTAAAAATTATGGTTTTTAAATGGGATTTTTAATAATTTTAATTCAGTCCTTATTCTTCCAATTTCAGTGTATGAATCTTTAATCAATCAAAAAAATCTCTCAATCTTTGCAATTTTAGCTTTTCAAAGTGTCAATTAGGTCCCACATCTTTCAATTATTGCAGATTAATTTGAAGTAAACCTCTAAACTTATTTTTTCTTAAATTGAGTCCTTAATTTAATCAACAAAACTCATTAGAAATATAATTAAGTCTTCGAACTTAATCAATTTTTCTAATTTTACCCAAATTACCTTTTAAACTAATATGTTCTTCAATTTAGTCAATTTAACCTATTAGAAATTTAATTGAGTTTTTAAACTTAACTAATTCTTCTAATTTTGGTCAACTCAGACTTCAACCTTAAACTGTTTCAAAATAAGTCTTTGTTTTGCCCATCTTGTCAAAATATTTCGGTTTGATTATTCTTCCAATATTTTGACCTGTTATGGCTCAAGGTCTTGTCTCGTAAAAAAATTTTGATTTAAATTTTTTTATTTGTTTATATTTTTTGAATAAAAAAGAATTTTGAGGGATTTAAATTGAGTTATGACAATTATATCAATTGAAATGGACTAAAAGATCACCTTTCACAGTTATTGGTCTATGTAAGATAGTATCATTCGAGCCCAAATCCATTTATACTATCAAATAAGGGTAAAGTATTATAAGAAAAATTCATCACACATGCACATCATCATAAACATAAAATATTCATACTGAAATAAAAAAAATGAGTATATGCAAATAAACATCAATATTAAAATTTTACATATATTTATATTTTAATTTTTTAAAAATAATCTTGTCATTATAAGTGACTTTGTTTTTTTAAAGCAACTAACTAGATGAATGAGATAGTAGCTCAAAAGTGTATTGGCAAGGACACCCTGAAATCTAATAGTCCAAGCTCACAAGAAAAGAAAACCTTTTATATTTTTTTTTCTTATTACCTTTTTATTTGAAAAAAATCATTTAAAACTCTTTTTTCCTTGACCTAAGATAAGAACTAGTGTTGGTTTGTTCATAATTTCACTTTTACAAAGTGAAATTGACATGTTCATCATTAACCTAGGATAATGACCAAAATTAGCTCATTTATACTAGGTAGACTTGTGAAAATGAATTTTAAACCCAATCTTCACTAATCTATGATAATAACCAAAATTAGTTAATTTCTCATAAGTAGACTTACAAAAATAAAATTGTACTAAAAATAACAACCACAACCAATTCAAAAAAACACTTTGGCATCGCAAAACAAATTCACAATCTCAACACCGACAAGCTTTCTCAACTATCCATAACACATTACCCCCATCAAATTCATTCTAAAATAACATTTGGATTATTCAATAGCATGATATCACTTTAAATAATAGCAATCCATCACAATAAAACACAATGAATAAAAAAATCAATCTTTTATAAAAAAAATCAATAATATGTTAATCATACTTAAAAAAATTATTTAGGGTTTGGAATCTACCTTCTAGAGTGTTTAGGTCATTGTAAAGTTGTTAGAGTGGTGGTGGAAACATTGATAATTTAAACAATGTTGACATGTGGGATCTCACTTCGTTACTATCACTGACACAACCAAAATATTGATGTTTTTTCTCAAGTGTAGGAGTGTTGAAATAATAAATAACCTGGCAAGACTGAGATCGAACTATAGGGAGGTTAACTATATAATAATAATAATGGTGGTGGTGGTGGTGGTGGTGGTTTAAAGAGGCCTTTAAGATGTAAGATTATGTTGTCTAATATAATCATGTTAACAATTTATAATCTGATTGGAACCTCTTTTGTGTGTGGTTTCCAGTTGAGTAATAAAAAGCGTTTATACTATACTTTTTTCTCAATTTATAGTATAAACGCTTTTTATTACTCAACTGGAAACCACACACAAAAGAGGTTCCAATCAGATTATAAATTGTTAACATGATTATATTAGTTATCTTATTCGAATAATATTAATACTTGTAAATATTATCAAAGTATTCATAATTATAGCTTATGTTAACAACAAATCAAGTTTTTTTTCATAGCACAAGTGTCGGTTATACTATACGATGGAGATATAAAAGTGTCAAGTATTTATTGTATCAAGGGTTAGACAACATAAATTTAGATTAACTATTTAACAAGTAAAGTTTTAAAAGTGAACAAGATAACAAATATAAAACATGTTAGTATCAAATATTAAAGTTCATATTGAGTTTATATTATATTTATTCTTACACCATTAGTGTAATCTTTTCACCTTGATATAATAAAGTTAACTAAACATAATGAAAAAGAGAAACATAAATAAACAAGATAAGAATATAAATAAGATAAAAGTTAACTAAATAAAGGAAAGGAAATGAAAGGCATAAATAAGATATTAATGAAAGCAAAACTTAAACATTATAAAAATATAAAGAGAGAGCAAGAACATTATCTTGATTTGAAAACTAAAATACCTAAATGTATAGCAAATACCTTCTTTCATAGGCCAAAATTTCAAACTATTAAATTGTTGACTAATTATTGAGTGGGTGACCACATCTTGACTTGGTGACAATTCTTATCTTCTTGTCTAAACAAACGTTATTGCTAACATTAGAATTTAAACATGTTGACTTCATAAAAGTTTTAGGAAATTATCTCAGTTTTCTAACAAAAAAAATATCATTTTGACTTTTAGAACTCAAAATATAGTCTGAAAACTAAATAGTGTTTGAGCTATAGGATATATTTTGATTTCTTCGTTGTTGTTATAATTTGAACTTGAAAATTATCTTTTTGAATTTGGACTCTTAATAAAATTATTAGACCTTTGTCTTAGCTTTTCATCTGTATAGAGTAGACTCAAATCTAAGTTCTACTTCTACAACTCTATATATAACTCAATGATTTAAAAATTTTATAGTTTGGACTGAACCAACATCTTTTTTCTAAGTTTAACTCTATCTTTATCTTTTCACTTTTAATAGTTAATCACATCAATCAATCTTTTGATTTATGTGATAGGCTTACATTTAAAATGAACATTTACCATAAATTAAAGGCATCTTATAGTATTAGATATATTATTATAAAATTTATTTTAGTTAAGAAGTTATTGATATTTCAAGTGTAAAATGATGATATAAAACTTTGATAAAAACACACTCTTAAATATTAATCAATCACCAACACATGAGACCGCATACCACTACTAATAAAGGTTTTTTTTTTTAATTGGGAGTGCCTTCTCCTTACCTTCCTTCTTGCACTGGCAGTGATGCATACTAACCACCATTTATACGAAAGATCTAGCTACTTAAAGTTTTAGGTATTCTCCTCCTTTTCTCTCCTTTTTTTCTCTCAAATTGTCTCTCTCTTATTAAGTGCTTAGCTGCTCTACGTGGTGTTGCTATCATTTATGGTTGTAAGGTGGATTGTTGTGGTCAATGATGGTTGGAAGTTGTGCTACCATCAGTGGTGTTAACCAAATTATTATGTTGTTTAGTTCGGGTTCATGATTGAAAGGAGGAAATATGAGTTTTTTTTTTGTTGAAAAACAAGGAAGCTAGTAGCTTCATGATCAATAATGTTTCTCTTATGATTGAAAACCTTGCTAGGTGTGGTTTAGGCTTAAATTCGGTAAAGAATAAGAAAGAGTTTGATGTGTTTGTGTGAGAAAGAGATAAAAAGAAATATTTTATTTTTTCCCTTGTTCTGCCCAATTTATACTATTTATCTTTCTTTGTGCCATTCTTAAAATCCTTTTTCTAGGAATTTTTGTAATATATTGAAAAACAATGGTAAAAAATAAATGATGAAAATTAGAAAGAAAGAGTACGAGCACAACTTTTAGAAAAATCAACAACAAAAAGAACTTAAGAAATTTGTGAATTTACTTTTCACACATCCAAAACACATTTATTGAAGTTGGGATCAAAACATCAATTACTCATAATTCATTAATGTTTACTAATTATTTATTAATATTTATTAATTATGATGAATGCTAATTAATAAATATTCATGAATTACCATTGTTCATGAAAATTCATAAATACATTTATTCTTATCACATTATAATTATTATAATTAATGTATTAGTTTATGTATGTATTAAGATGTTTTAGGAATTAAAAATTATTATTCATGATAGGAACTTGGTAGCAACGACAAAATATTTTTTTTATTAATTAAACCAAAACCCAAACTAACAAGTCCATTAGTCTATTCACAAAACTATTTTGAATTTAAAACTTTTGTTGTCCATTTTCATTCATGTTTAATTAGTTTTTAAAATATGATAATATTCCAACAAAGATTTTAACCCTAATGTAAGTGAATCTCTTTTTAATTTGATATTAATTGTGTACATTACATGTGTTATAAAACCAATTTCAGTATAGGTTTAACTGCCTGCCTTCCTATTATATAAACTACAAGAAAAGGTTGTTTTTTTCCTACATGCGATTGAAGTTTTTAAAAGATTTTGGATGTTTTCAAAACATGTTAGCCAAGAATTTTTTTTAAATTAATAACCCACAATTTGTTTAAATTGTATTAATATTTCTAGTTAAATAGTTTATTTTGAATCTCGCTTTTGTTGTGGCCTTAGAAGTGCCTTTCCAACATAACGTCACTGCTTTTATCTTGGAAACTATTGAAACCATTCTTTCCAATGAGATGACTAACAAGGCACATATTCCTTAGGAGTGGTGAATCATTCCTGTCACGGGAAAAGGAACTTTTTCTGGAAAAAAGAAGCAAAGATGAGCTTTATTGTGATTAACAAAACCACGTACTAGGCACAAAGTTCAAAAGCAGAGTACCAAAAAATAAAAAAGAAGATAAACAGGAGAACAGTTAAAAAGTTAGCTCACCATGTTTAGAAGGTTTCCCCTGTCACAAGGAAATGCATTTGATTAAAATCCTTGGACAAAATCAACAAGAAAGAAAGAAAATTTATTTGACTGGGGAGGGATGGCTTGATGTCACTCATCAAGCTTTGCAACAAGAGATAATGGCAAGAAAAAGTGGATAGATGAAGTGAAAAATTTAGACCAAGACATTTATCAAACTGTTGAATCTTCCACAAATAAAGTAACCAGAGCGGAATCTGGCATGATGTCAAAATGAATTTGTCTGTTGAGAGAGCTACGAACTGTTTTGTTCAAGAAAATTCATAGCTCTCACAACAGCAATCTTAACCCGCATATATCACCTCTGAAATATCATCCGGGGATATTCTTGAAGAGCTCATATTCAAAGCCATTGCATTACAATTACAAATTAAATTAAAAGAGCTTTGAGCATGTTTGGTAACGAGGTTGTGTTTGTATTTTGTTTCAAATGCAAATATAACCTATTTGGTAAAAAAAAACAAAGTTGGATTCCTTAATATTTTGCGGCCAAGACAAAAGAGAAAGAAAAGTAATTAATTGTTGCTTCATGTTCATGCGTGTTGTTCATGCTAATTATACTTTTTATTTCTGTATTGAACAGTGTAATTAACATGAATAGTGTAACATGCCACACTATTTGTCAATAATATAGTTAATTTTACTGTTCCAGTCAAACTACTGCTAGCCGAACCAAGTCAAATTCAAAACTTAACATACATTAAATCGTGTCCGATCCAATAAAATAAAAATAATTTTTTTATTTTTTAATTATATTTTATTTGAAAAATTAATATTTAACATTATTCAATGATACTATATAAATTATATAGAGATCGCTTAATGGCATAACATTTATAGAATTTGATCATAATTTCAATTTTGTTCCTAATTATATTTTACCTAATGTTGTTGTTACGCTCTTAAAAAAAAAAGTATAGTCCTTGTTGAATGTATTTCATATATGATGAAATTGTAGATAGTTTAATGAAACAATGAAAAATATTTTATATAAAATATTATTTGTTTCATAATGTAATAACAATAATAAAATTTACAATATTTAAATTCAAAACCATCAATATTAATATATATTTTTTAAAATTATTTTATAATCTCAATTTCAAAAGCATTATTAATGAAACACTTTAAATTATTTTTTGTTTAACTTTAATTTCAACCATAGTTTTAATCAAATATATATAAATACCAAATCAACCTCTAACAAAAGCATTTTTTATAAAAATATTTTTTTAAAACCACAACCATAATAGCTAATATAATATTAAAATAATTTTTTTAAACCACAACTACAACAACTAACACAATACCAAACATAGTTTTAACCAACATGGGTTATGTTAGTTTTTTTTTTCTAGTCATCAAATATTTTTTTTCCTTTCTAATTGCATCATTTTCTAAGCAATTTTAGGTGTTTTGGGGGTTAGTAGTTTCTTTGTCTTTATGTTTTGTACATATTTGAAGGATTTTATCAAATTTTAAAGAATGATTAGAGACCAATTTAATGAAATGTATTTTAAGTTTTTAGTAGAAAACACAATTTAAAAAAAATGCAAAACTAAAGAACTAAAGAAAATTTTTTTGTAAATGACTAAATCACGTAAAAAAATATATTTTATTCCACCTATTTTATTTTTTCTTCATGTGCCACCTTTAATTTTTAGAATTTTAGTTTTGAACTAAAAATTTTCTTTGTTCATTTTTTATTTTGTTTAAGAGATGAGAAAAAATTACTAGAAAATCATGAAAGAAAGAGAAATTTATCAGTTTACAACATCCTTAGAATGAAAAAAAAAATAATTTTTCAAGTTTTGTTTAATAAGATAAGTTTCAATGAGATATTTTTAAATTTTCATCTTGTTATAAAAAGTAGATCAGAAAAAAATATTTTTTTATTTAATTTGTGTTTGGATAGATTTTTAAGTTTAAAAGTTGTTTTATTAGGATTCTAAAAGTGTTTATTTGATATTTAAGGTGAAAATAAATTAAAAATAGTTTTTCAAATTCAAAAAACTTAGCTTAATTTTTTAAGTATTCTCCAATCTAGAGAAGTAGATGTTGCATTGTTCTAAAGCAAATGATGAATTTTTTTTCATAAAAAAATATCCCTTTTAAATAATAAATAAATAAAATAAAAGAAAGAGGTCATGTTGATAAACCTGGACTTGTAAGCCTAAATGTGTTAGACCCTTTTTCTCTTTTTTTTGAACCAAGCATGCAGATGTGCATGCTCAACATGATGTTTTAATTATTATTTAATTTTTTTTCATGGTTATTAGATAATATTATATGTTATTAGATAATATTATAAGTTTTCATGGGAATGCTAACAATTTCTTTTTCAATTATTATATACTTAATATGTCAAAAACAAAATTGCTCATAATTCAATTAGAATAAACTTTCTTTTAAAAATTTTTAATATATTTATAACATGATTTTATCACATTTATTTAAAAAATTTCCTTCAATCACATACAAAATACTGAGATATTATTTTGATATTTGTTTTTAGATTTTTCTCTTAGGATCATGATAGGGTTTTTGTTTAAAATATGGTGCTTGCAATTAAAAAACATGTTTTCTTTAAAACAATCAAGAGATGTGTTAACATAAAAAAATAAAATTTAAATTGAAGAAATATATTTTTTTATTTTAAATGGTTGAAATTTTTATAAAACCTTTATTTTAATTAAAAAAATGCTTTTATTAAAATAGTCAAAAGATACAATAACATGAAAATGATGTGTTAACATAAAAAATAAAATTTAGATTGAAGAAACACCTTTTTCCTAATTATTTCAAATGTTAGAGATTTTTAACAAACCTTTTATTATAATTGATGTTGCCTTTTATTCAAAAAAGTGCTCCTTATAAAAAAGATTAGGACTTCTTTATGTTATACTATTGATTTTTTTATAGATATTTATGTATTAGCGTGATATATATAATTAATATTAAAATACTATTTTTTAATTTTTTTAATTGTAATTTCTTATATACTTTTTTAAAAATTTATTGTTCTCTTTTTCTTTTTCTTTTTTTGTTTATGATTGAAGAGAGATAATAGATTCATGAATTTATTTATTTTTTAATTGAAGTTTGATTTCATAATTTGATAACATTTTGCTTAAAAACAACACTTCTCATTAAAAAAATGTTTTTGCAAAAAAAATAAAAATAAAAGGGGAATAATAAAATTTAGTTTTTAATAGAAACATACATTTTTTTTATTTCAAATCATTATAGAATTTTTTAAATTTTCCAAATTGTTGCTAATAAAAAATAATGCATTTCTCTTTAATAATTTATTTGTTTTTCTTGGTATAAATAAAAAAACAAGAAAGTAAGATTATAAAAACTCGATGAAGCATGATCTATATTATAAGTCAAGCAACATAACCTAATTTACCAGCAGGATCGTGATTCAGTGGTTGGTGGAATGCTCTCCCTTCGAACTTGATTTGAGTCCCAGTAAAAGTGGGGTTGGAGGGTTGTTTTTTTTATATCTCTATTGGATCCCTTCCTGCACATCTTTATTGGATCCCTTCCTGCACGGTATGCCTATCACCCCTGTGATACATTACTTGCTTATTAGACTTACAAGATGTTCAGTAGGCCATAGGATTAATTGTGGTACGCGCAAGCTGACTCAGACACCCACGTTAATAAAAAAAAACATAACCTAATTTAATCTGAAATATTATTTTAATATTTAAAAAAAATATCAAAACCATATCATTTTTAAATCAGGTTTAAACTAAGCCGAACAATTCACGAGCACACCAGTTATGTAGACTGAGTGATTTGCTTTGAAAACAGGATTGGTCCATATACCATGTTATGTAGTCCTCATGTTTAATAACCCCCTAGCAAGTTAGAAGAACTTCGGGACAAATTTACATAGAAGTCGAAACCTTAGATGAAGTCCTAGATCACTGGTCTTTACAAACTCCAGAAGAGATTTACCATTCCGCTCGACGTATAGTTGAGGTATAGCCAACAAGAACACAGTTACAGAATTTCAGAAAAGATCCTCCAGCTTCAGAAAACATTGCTTAGCCTTCTAATTCACATACAAGACGGAGTTTCATCTTATTCTTCTGCTGAATCTAAGCAGCAAAGGAGGCATATGAGTGTATGAGTTGAATCTACATAGGCTGCACCCAATAACAACAACTCATTGAACAACCCCTATTATTTACAATGATGACTTGAAAAGATATGTGTTGACAGCGCTGCTGCTTATATTCCAGCATTCGATTCCGAAGAACTAGTCTTTCAGGCTTAATCAGAATGAGATCAGCAGGAATTGCATGCAAATTGAAGGGAAGCCCAAGTACCCATGATATGCCTAGAGAGGATCATGGAAGTGAGGTTCACCGTTCAAAATTTCAGCAGGTGTCCTTTAGCCACTCTCCTGGAAGTTTTGAGAGCGAGAAAGAGCTGCCGGGTTTGCTTCCAGTACATTAGTTGCATCAGATACATGACCACAGCCTTCTGCTTTGGTTTCAAAATTCTTGAATACAGTACCTTTTGATGAGGGATCCTTCTGGTCAGGCAGGAGACCAAATGTAGCCCATAGAGGATTCTTTGAAGCCTCACTTGGGTCATCAATTCTCAGAGTTTTCGGAACCAATATACATTTTTCTGTCTTTTCTTCATCCGTAAATTTTGGATCTCTAGAATGCTTGCCTAATTTTGGTGAGCCATTTCCCGAGCAATAACTGGTGGCGGTAGGGGATGATGGAGAAAGGCAGCCACTCGATCCACACAGTGGTACATTTCCAGTTCCAGCAGTCCATGTGGGCATGCTACCCCAATAAGAAGCAGGTGCAAATTGCAAACGAATGCTGGGCGGACAAATGCTGGGAACTGCCAACATTGGTGTGGGGCACAATTGAACTTGAGTGGAAACATTTGTTATGCAAGCCTGGCCAGAGGAGTACTGAGCCGCAGCCATGGAATTATCATTATTCCAAGCTGGACTCCAAGGAAAAACCCATGAAGGAACAGAATAACAAAGCAGAGAATGTGGAGCGCTGAGGTTGTTAGAAGATGCCGGCAGATCAACTTGCTCCTGCATAATATTTTCAGGCAATTCGTTTTCACAAACAATGAAAGCTGCCTTGGATGATCCACATGAGGGCGGCTCCTCTCCATTATCTTGATAATTGACTGAACTCATCTTAACATATCTTTTTGGGTCTCTAAGATTAAGCACGGTCTCCATGGAATCACAAAGAGGTGCTTGAGGACCAAATTTTAGAACTGTCCCGTTCGCTGTCGAGGGACTCAAAGTGGTCGCAAATTCAACAGATGATGAAAGTTGGTGAACTGCTGAGTCTGAGTTTTCCATCCTGGCAATAGGCATTCCATCAGAAGATACTAATATCTGACGATATTGAGTAGCCAAGTGCTTATTCTTCCGTCGGCCAGCACCAATAGGGACATTTCTCATTGTTCCACCAGCTGTCCAATATCTTTGGCAATTCTTGCAGAAATGCCTCGGTTGGTTGACATTGTAGTTATTGAAGTAACAGAATTTTGTGTCTAAACTGTTGCATCGTGGACATGGTAGAATTTTATCTGGCTTCTTGAAGACCCTCTCCTCATCTGGGCCATTAGACTCCAGCTGACCTTCCTGAGGCTTAGCAATTACTTCTGTCTCATTCACTTGCATTGCAGCTTGGATCTCTTCCTCACCTTGTCCTAAAGCAGAGAAGATTTCAGGTTCTTCTGAGTTTTCTTCACTAGGACCCTCAGTTTCCAATTTTGTTATGTGACTGCAGCTGCCCTGATATTAAACAAAAGAACATTAGAATCGGAATAGAATTGCAAAATTAAGGGAGAAAAATAGATTAGCAGAGTTGAAATGGAATTAAGGGCTATATCTTCACCACATTATGTTGAAAGAATTTAAAGACGAATAAAGAGGGGGAAATTGAGAATTTGGTTTGCACGAGACTAATCAATATTTCCAGTTTTCCAGCTACTTTCTTCTCTTCCTCCATCAGACTTGTATCATAAAATAAAATGAGCGTGCCTTGAAGGGATCATGCTCAGCCACCAAAAAAAGCAGTTACCACATCAAAGAATGATTTACAAACAAGAATATTTATTTAAAAAAAGGCAACTTTTGATAGTATACAAAGAATGGGAAACCAAGTTGAAAATCAACCAGCTTTAAACTACAAGAAAAAATAATGGAGCAGTTGGGAGTATGATTGCCATGATTAAATCACTTTTGATGCAACAGGAGAAGTATGATGAATTATTCGTTTTTAGCCCCACTACCAATCAATTGGAAAACCAAAATCACATGACTAATTCTGATCACAATATGAAAATATTTCAGAATTTAATTCAAAATGAACAAGGAAGATCAAATGCAACATGCAACCTATTTTCACAAAGCTTTTCTCATTATAAAATATGAAAAACAATATTTCATAGATTTTCCTAGATAAAGTAATTTCATCTTTCGATTTACAGTCCACGGTTAAAACAGAATTGAAAGTGCTCATTTGAAATAAGATGTATACCATCGAGCTAATATCACACAAACATAAAATTAATAACTTGAATTTCTGGCATCGAAAGAAAATTCTGGGCCCAATTTTTTCAAAAATTCTTAGTCATATTTACATCATTCCTCAAACAAGTAAATGCCTACTCAAAAATAAACAAATAAAGGAACAAAAGAAAAGAGAAAAACATAGAAGGAAAGGAAGTTCCACGTTTGAACAACAGAGGAAACAGAACCTGCGTTTCGAACACGATATCACAAAAACAATACTTCTACAAACAACACATGACATCCTTTATTCTTAACTACAAGGCTTAAAAAAACATATAAACCAAAGACCTTCAGGATTTCCCATCAAGAAATGGCCACTTTGTCATGCCAGTGTTTACTCAACCAAAAACCAATAACACGAAACAACAAAATACAGTCTACTATATTAATTTCAAGATTAATTTAAGCTCTGGTTCATTACTTCTTGTATCAAACTAAACCAAAACACAGCCTAAAACATCATATTAGTGCACAAACCAATACAAATCCAACAACCGAGGTAAAATCTCAAGACTTTCAGCTATAAAACTTAACGAAAAACCCTCTTCAGAAACTACATAAAAAATGCAAAACGGGAATATCATTATATGCATAGATGTGGGTGTACCTTGGCTGGTGGTTCGGCCGGAAACTGAGTCTCAGGCACCGGAATCTTTCTACCAAATAGCTTGAAAGCTGGATCTTTGGACTCTCCCTTCATAGTTTTTTTGCTGTATCAAAATAAAAGTTGCAAGCTTTGAAGAGCAGTGACAGTGACACCAAAACCCATATAGAAATTAGTACAACAATATAAAGCAAAAGGAATGTCAAAAAAGAATGAGAAAGAGAAAGAGATGGAAAAGGATAGGCTTTTTTCTTTTCGTTTCTTTTCTTTTCTTTTCCTTTTAGCAAGTAATAAGCTTTATAAAGTAATTGTTGGGACTGTACGGGGCGTGAGCATGATTAAGATTATTTTTAAAAAAAAAAATTGTTTATATTTATATTAAAATAATATTTTTTTATTTGTTAATATTAATTTATTAAAAAATCTTAAAATTAAAAAATTTTAAAAATATAATGAAATCACAATATTATATACCACCAAAATTAATTTTTTTTCCTAAAATTGTGGTTATAGTTATTTTTCAAAATATATTTTGCTTTAAAAATATTAAAATAATATTTTTTTTATTTTTAAAATTAAAGTATTAAAATTATTTAAAAAAATTAATTTAAATAAAAAATTAATTTTTTATAAAAATATTTTTAAAATACAAAAACAAAATACTGCCAACGAATTAGAAGTTTTATTTTCTATTAAAAAAGCTTTTGTTTTTCTTTATTTTTTCAGATATTCAAATTGTTTTAAGGTGGTTTATAGAAATGAGAAAAGTGAGGGGATTGAAATTAGAAAAAAAATTAATTTAATTGTTTGTAAGGAATTAAAAGTGAGGGGATTGAAATTAGAAAAACAAATAGCATGTAATTTATTTATTTTTTATAGAAAGGGGGTTCAATTCTTGCTTTTTTGTTTTCAACCCTTCAATCACTATTTATTTTTTCTTTTTATTTAGAATTTTTAATATTGTATTGGTGAGGATTTGGAGTTGATAATTTTTTTTATATATCTTTTTATGTGATTATCTCAATTATAAAAAGCCATCTTGTCATTTTTTTATTCAAGTTCATAAAAAAAAAGTCCAATCTTATTATCTCATAATAATTGAAAATTAGAAGACAAAACTATATTAGTGAGATATTTAAAAGTCTTTAAAATAAAATGTGTTAGCATCATTTCTAAATTTTTTGTTTTTATATTTTGTCAAAAATCATTTTTCATCCTTATAGTTTTAAAATTACATAATTAGATTCAAAACTTTATTTTTTTTATTTGAGTTCTTGCATTTAAAAATGTCATCAAATTATGATGAAAAAGAAAAGAGGTTAACAAATATTTATTTTTTAATGATAATAATTATTTTTTTTTGTGTTAATGAATTCTATTTATTTAAAAAATTTATATTTGAATCTTCTTTAAAATTTTATTTTCTTTTAGGTTAGAGCTTTTATTTTTTTTAATTACTTAAATAGTAATTTAATACTCATTAGGGTTTTTTAGGTCCTTAGAGTGATACTTAGGTGTTTTGGATAATGTTAAAAATTATTGTGTTGCCTGTCATAATAAGCAATATGTCACCTTTTATTTTATTTTTAATTAAATGAGATAGGACAAACAACATATAATCCATCTCTAAAAATTATAAATGAAAAATTACAAGGTCAAGGAGCATGGGGCTCCTTTTTTTTAGTTTTTTATTTTATTTTTATTTATTTTAAATTATAATATTTATTTATTTTAAATTGAACAATATAATTTGTTTTAATTTAAAATTTATAGGGTTTTTCACCGTTTGAAGTAAACATTTCATTATTTAGATATTTACAAACCTTGTTTTTGTCATATAATTAAACAAAAAAGATAATTTAATAAAAAACAAAGTTTTTAAATTAAATTCACCCATCTCAATTTAAATGTTTTAGACTATAAAACCCAAAACAATCTAATACATTATTTTTTATTTTTATATCATTTTAAAATTTTGATTTTTTTAGTTGAAAATTTATTAATTGTCTGTGAGATTTATTTTCCCAAAATATTTTTAACAAGTTGGATACACATTTTTTTTATTAGATTAAAAAACAATGGTATAACCTGCATCATATTAGCCTCGGATACCTATCTAGTTGACAGTAATGTGCAAGTGCCCCAAATTTCTGAAATTGGATAATAGTTGTTGTCTAACTACCTTTTCTTTTCATTAATTCTTTTAATATTTTTCATTATAAACTACTAAAATCTTTTTTGAATGAATAAATGAATGAAATACAAGCATAAATTAGTTGATAATATATTTACATTGAACAGAAAACTTTGTATGTTTGGCATTTGCATAAATTCAGAGAATTCTACCATGGTTAATCTTAACATAAATATAAATGTATCATCATCTATAACAATTAAAAAAAAAATTAATATATATACATACACGAAATCACTTGTTAGAATATTATCAATAATCTTAAACTTTTTTAATTTAAATTGATATAATGTAAATTTAAAGGTGTGTTTAATACTGTATTTTAAAAATATTTTTGAAAAAATTTAAAAATTTTATTTACTTTAAATTAATATATTATTTATATTTTTAAATTATTTAAATTTATTAATATCAAAAATAATTTTTAAAAAATAAAAAAATTATTAATATATTTTTTAATAAAAATTATTTTAAAAAATAATCATAACTATATTTCCACCCACGCTTTAAAAGTAATACTTCCGTCAAACTTCTTATATGATGATTTACTAGCTAGTGCATGGCTATCGCTAACATGAAAAGTGGTGGAACAAAGGGAAATGGGATTTGGTGACAGTTGGCATCCGAGTCAGCCAAGAGATGCGGTGGGCTGTGGATGCCGCTGACGCAAGGAAGAAAGACGAAAGCACAAAAGCAAAGGGAACTCTTTTCTTTTCTTTTGTGGCCCGAAAAAGAGCTTAAACTTACATAGACGAGGCCCTCCCCTGAGGCACTCGCTTTTCTCGCCGCCTTCAATGTCTTCGCGAGCTAGCTCCTGTGAGGGAGGTAGGGCCCGCCCTTGGGTCTTCTTGTACTCGTCAAACAAGGAAAAATATAAAACAGAAAAGAACCTCTCTTTTTCGTTTCTTTTTCCTTTTTCTTTTTCTTTTCGTAATTGAATAAAATCAGAGGACAGGAGGGTGCCATGGATGGTGTTCTCACGGAGGAAGCAACAAAACTACAGCAACAAATGGGTCCAATTCCTTGCAATTTGCATGCAAATTGGGTCGGTTTAATGTTCGATAAGACAAACCATGTTATCTTAATAATCGATTTCTTAATGAAATGGTACTTCTTTCCCTTTTTCGATCATATACTTACTATTTAAGTAAAGTGAAAGGTTTCAAAATATGTCAGTGTTAAGTCCTCGTTTTTACGTTGTTGGATTACAAATTAGTCCCCATGGATATCTTATCCTCGGTGAATAAAAATTAGGGTTTTAAAGTTCAAAGATTACATGATGAAATTATATAAAAAAAATAGAAAAAAATTATGGTGTATTTTTAAAGTCTCTATTTCAATAATATGTTCTTAAAAACAACACAAAAATTGTTTATACATGGTTTAAAACTTACACAAGTAAAAGAATTCATTAATAAATAAAAGTAATAATTAAAATTCAAAATTAACTACGAAAATAATTAAATAACAAAAAACATCATCTTATATATCTATTTTGAGGATATTCATATGTTGGGTGACTCACTCTGCTAATTTCTCATAGAATTTAACTTTTAGAATTATCTAATAAAATTTAAATATAATCTAATAATAAAATTTTTAATTATAATTATTTTTATGAAGCTCTATATTTGATGCATCCAAACTTCTTCATGGATCCTTTTTTTTAAACTTACCCTTCTGTATTTGATCCATCATTATATTTTTAACATGTCCCATGTTATATACCAACATCATCACATTTTCATATATATGATGAAATTATTATTTACATTTCTAACTATGTTAGGTTTTAATTTGATGTTAATGAATATTTTATTTAACATATAATTGGTTTAATTATTTATTTTATTATTAAATATGATTTGAAGAAATGATTTAATGACAAAGTAAATTATAAATTTAATTATATTATCCTTTTAGTAATGAATTATATTCTTATGATGATTAAAGATTCTTTTTTTCCAAAAGAATTTTTGTTGAGCTAATAAATTATCATTTTGAGTTAGTTAAAAAAAATTAATTTTCACTATAAACTAAATGAAATAATGATTTATACTTATTGTTTCAAACATTTTATGTTTAGATGTAATATATATTAATTGTTAAAAAAATATTTTTATAATTAGTTTTGTCTTGTTTCTCAACAACCAAACATTCATTATGTCTTGTATATCATTATCTAACACTCGTTTAATCTACCTCATCTTAATTTTTCTCTTATATATATATCATTTACTTTGTCTTTTAGGTTTTTTTATTTTTTTATTATTTAATTTAGTCTCTATATATCCAAATTATTTTCCTTTGGTTACAAATTTTTCTTGTTAAAAAAGTGTTTCAAATTATTTTTTTTCCTTTTTAGAAGTAGATTTATTTTTTTTCCTCTTAAAAAGTAGATTTAAAAGTGGTATATACATAAGATGCTCACAATACTAGATCATCAATGTTTTTTTTAATATATTTTGCCGCTTATTTTTTATTTGTAATTCTATTGATAATCTTATATATCAATAAAATATTTTATTATATATTTCATTAGAAATGCTTTTTATATGCTAATGGAATATTTCGTTGCTTATTCTATTAAAAATATTATGTTGCCTATTCTATTAGAATACAAGCAACCATTTCTGATATAAAAAGTGATGAAATATATCATGGATGTTTCATTCAAAAATTCCAAAAAAAATTATAAGTTTTTAATGAAATGTGATATTACATTGCCAATAAAATTGTTAATGAATTATTTAATTTCATTGATTATTCCATAAAATTTTATATTTTTTTTGTGTTGTTTGGTTGAGATTGTAATGATTATATATATATATATTATTTGAATTATATATTTTAAGGTGTTTGGACTTACTGTTTATTTTATTTTTATTTTTATTTTTATTGTATTTTCTTTTTAAATGTGATAAGTTTGGTTGCTTCCTCCTAGTAGTGGGGTCTGGGAATACAGAGAAATGACTGCCTCCAGACAATTTTGCATCACCATTAAACTGCTTAACACGTAAATATTGAGAATCACTCAATTCCTCATTGCGTTGGGATGAGCAAAATTGAAGTACTGCAGAGTATAAACCTGATCAAGATTTTTGGTAAATGAGTCTCCCTGCATGTCTAACTATGACGATGTATATACCATGGAAATCGCTGCATGTTTGAGAAAAGAACCATGACAGCTAAAGATGCGCAAAAAGCAAAACCTGACAATCAATCAGATGAAATTTCTTTTCTGTATTGTTCTCGCTAAGAAAAACACAAGTTCCTTTTCATATTTGAAGCTATGCTAACCCACAATATTTACATCTATCAATCTGTTTTCTTGACGGAACCATGCTAAACTAGTGATTGACAAGGCAGCATATCACCATCCCAAATCCTAAGTTCCATCATTTGCATCCACAAATATCTTCCACAATCATTTTGAAACAATACTAAAATCAAGGATCCAATCCTGATATCCAATAGTTGGAGAATCAAAGGAAATCCCAAATTATTTTCTAACAGCTTTATATATGAAAATAGTCTGGGCGGTGGGGATTAATCGTGGTACGTGCAAGCTGGTCCAGATATCCCATATAAATTAAAAAAAAAAATAGTCCAGGCTCCATTAATTGCTCTCGAAATGTTCTGTGATTAATATTCTCAGGTCTGGAAATACCAGGGTATCGCACATTAGTATAAATTCATCATTTCGTCAAAATTACAATAAAAATGAATTATGCAAAAATGGTTTTCAAACAAGTTACTGAATTCGTTCTGATAGCTTTCAAATTTGTGTCATCAAGATTCAAGATTGCAAATTACGGTTTATGTGCCATTCTAATTTTCATGGAAGCTTAAAAGAAATAAACAAACTTTCACTCAGAAGTAGCTAGTACAGGAAGGAAGCTAGTTACAGCTAAGTATAGAGCTCAAAGTTTGAATTACCCTCGAAGAAGCAGACATCAAGTATATAGCTAAGAGTCCTCCCAGCACCCAATCAAGCCTCGTATTTCTCCTGGTAAAACAGTAAGTGCCCAAAGCAGGCCACCTACTAAAAAGCCTACTGTATGCAATAGATATGGATCTTTTGGGATCCCAACAGGTGATGGGTATGCATAACAGGCTGAGCCTAAGCCGACATACTTATAAACATCATTCAATCATTAGATGCATAATATTAACAATTGCACTTCTTCGTCAAAAGATAAAATCAAAACAATTAATCACAATGGATATATCCATTACCTTAATTGAATGATGTTTCAACGATGGAATGCAAAAAAATTCAACTTCTCTTCTGTTCCTCCCTAAACCCTAGCTTTTGATTTTTCTCTTCAAAATAACCCTACAAACCTTTAGTCACCTCTTTTTTAATCCTAATTTTTTTTTGAAAAAGGTTAAGCTGTATAGATTAAAAAAAATATATACAAGATATTAGAGGTATGCCCCAAGTATTACAAAGGACCAGTAAAATCAACAAAAAAAAAAAGAAGCTTGTATAATAATAATAAAAAAAAATGCAAAACAATATAAACCAACTAGCCAACTGAAATAGAAATAATCAAAACTTAAGTAGGATTACCACTCAGTTGAAAAGGTTATAATTATACTTTCTCTGTGAAGCAAAAGCATCATTTATAATAAAATGATGCCACATGAGGAGTAAATATACGAGTTGCCCGAGTTTTTGTCTTAAGGATATCCTTATTCTTTTTTCTTCGAGTAACAAGAGCAAATCCCTAGTCATCACATCCAACAAATGGAGCAGTGGATGGAGATGCTGGAGAAGGTGCTCAAGATACTGTCATCCCATATAAGTTTGTGGAAGATACCTGAGATGAAGAACTAGTCTACAAAGATACTTATTTACTAGTAGTGCACAGACAATTCTAGTGACAATATCCTATATGATCTTTCGTTAATAATGGAGGACGTATCAGATTAACATTTCCAATATCAAATAGCTTTTTATTCCTAGCTACACCTCTCTCTTTGATGTAATTTAGTAGAAAATGAGTAATAAAAAGTAATTCCATCCTTCTAAAATTGTATTTGGTACTGGGATAGCTATTATAGTTGTAATTTTTTAAAAAATTATTTTATACAAAATATTTTTAGTTAAAGTTAGTTTGAAAAAATATATATTTAGCTGAAACTATAGTTGAAATTAAAGTTAAACAAAAAAGCAGTTTAATATGTTTGGTTAAGAATGCTTTTGAAATTGAGGTTATAAAATAATTTTTTAAAAATATATATTAATATTAATAGTTTTTAATTTAAATATTATAAATTTAACTATTGTTATTACATGATGAAATAAATAATACTTTATATAAAATATTTTTCATTATTCCATTAAACATTTACAATTCCATCATATATAAAATACATTTGAAAAAGACTATAGTTTTCATAAATTTCTTAAGAGTACAATTACATCAAGTAAAATATAATCAGGAACAAAATTAAAATTGTGATTAAATTCTGTAAATATTACATCAAGCGATCTCCATCTAATTTATGTAATGTCATTGAATAATATTTAAAACTAGTTTTTCAAATAAAACACAATTAGAAATAAAAAATATATTTTTTATTTTGTTGGGTCAGACCCGGTTCAATATATTTTTAATTTTGAATTGAATCCAGTCTAGCTGGAATAGTGAAAAATGTCTCCACTGTTCACGTGAATAATGTAGCGAATAGTGGAGCATGCCTACACTATTTATAGAATTTCTCCACACAAAAAGCAGCAAAGAGCTACTTCTTGTGATTTTGGTAAATCTATGGCACAACCACAGTTTATGGTAAGCTCTGCTAGTAAAAAATTATATTTTTTGCAATATCAATCAACAATATTTGTAGCTGCTGGTGAATCTAACCCGCAGCCACAATACTAAATAGCCACTAAGCATGAAGAACCGCTGACCATAAAAGAAGAAATCAGGTATTTATATACCTAATTTTTTATTATTTGCATATTTACCCCCTATTATTTCATTTTTCTTATTTTCCCTTCTAGTTTTTCTCTTCTCACATACTTTATGCCATAACATTTTTCTTTCATTTAATCTTACCCATCCTATCATAAATTATTTTTGGTTTATTTTTCAAATTAACCTTTTTCCTTTTAAATTAAAAAATCAATAAATAATAATAACAAGAAGACTGACATTTTGATAATAAAAGTAAGCTGTGAGAATTTCAAATGTAGAAGAAGATTAAGTTGTAATTCTGAATGAATTAGGAGCTGTACCCAAAACTAAAGAGACAATGAAAATTAAAGGTCAAATTAAATCATTATCAGATGAATCTATATAAAAATTAAATCCAGTGACATAATTAGATTTTTAATATGCCGATTTAATTAATCATAGGTCAAATTAAATTTTTTAATTATATTTAAGAGTTACTTTAGGTCAAATTAAAGGATTTAATTAAGTGCGAGAACTTAATTATACTTTAAATAAGTTAAATTAATTTTATCAAGGATTTAATTAGTAAAACATTAAGTTCGGCGTCCAATTTGAACTTAATTGAGAAGATTAAAATTTTATAGGATCAAATTTAATTTCTACAAAGATAATTAGTTCAAATCAGGGGTAAAATTAAAAATAATTAAAAGTTTAGGGTAAATTAAAGGTTAAATTGAAGAAATTTACAGTCAATGACTATTTTGAAAAAGATGTCAAACTTTAGGGACTTAATTGATTGAAACTAGAAGTGAAATTAAAGATATTAGAAAATTTAATGGTCAATTGAGGATGAATCTGCATAAATCCAAAACCAAAAACTAAAATGAAAAAGATGTTGAAATCTATGACTGACATTGAAGTTCAGAAGGGGTAAAATTACATAAAATTAGAAGTGTAGCGTCGATTACGGGTGCAATTGAAAAAAATTAAAAGCTAGAGGATCAAATTGAACATTGATCAAACCCTTTCATTAAAATCCTAAAAAGTCCAAAACAATGTCTTTTTGAACAAAAAAAAAAGCTGACTAGATGATGTGTTGCTTGGTTACTACTCATTGTCTCCTCTTTTTTTTTCACCTAATAGCTGCTTGGATGATCACCTTTTCAAAGCATTTAATGCTTTATTTTTTCATCAAATTTGATTAAGAAATCAGTATGTAAAGTTGGAAAAAAATCATTTCTTTCTTTTTTTTTCCCTCCCAATTTTATTCTCTCTCTTTCCGCCGCTTCTTCATTCACCAACCATCTTGCTATGAGCTTATCCACTGCTAACTCCATTGCGATCCACCAGCACAACCACTAGCTGACCACTCCTCATATCAAAAGGTAGCGTCACAACAAATTTCTTTTTCTTCCTCTATTGTAGCTTTTTTTTGAAAATTTTATTTTTTTAATTCAATTAATTTTTTTATGATTTTTTATTATTTTTATGTGCTAATATTAAAAATAAATTTAAAAAATATATTATTTTCATATATTTCCAAACAAAAACATTTTAAAAAATAATCACTCCTATAATTCCTAACACCAACTCAATAAAAAGTAAAAACAGTTGTGAAGGACCCAAATATGATAGTGTAAATAAAATAAAAATGAAAGGGCCACTCACCATACCATCTTAGGTAATTAGGGGATAATAAGAGGTGATAAGATTAATGATTCAATTCCATTTGAAAGACCTTTACAATATTGACATTGCATGAAGTGTAGTAGCAAGCATGGTAGAACCTCTATAAATAACCAAATTTGATTTTTTTTTATGCTTTTTTTTCTAGAGCATCAGCATTCACATAAATCAAATATTAATTTCCTGGATGGTACAAGCAAATGTTATTGGATATGGTTTGAGGTCTTTCATCATGTTTAACTTAATTGGAGGGTTGTATCTAGTAATAAGCATGGTTAGTTTTGTAGGGTTGTATAATTGAGAGAAGAGTATATTGAAGCCACATGAATGAGATCATGAAAATTTTAATGCCCATTTAATTGAATTAGAAGAAAAAGAAAGGGAAAGTTTTGAACGGGAAATTGGGTAGTGAAGGAAGGGAGAAAGGTAATAAAAGTTGTTAATGATAAAGGGGAGGCATTGTGAGAGGTGAGAAGGCATAGGAATGATAAAAAGGCATGAAAGTGTCCTATGGTAGATCTTCTCGGAGAGGGTTCCTTGTTGTGGAGGGAAGACGTCCATTTATCACTATAACAGTTGTTATTATTATTATTATTATTGGAAATACATTGATTTTATTAATATAAAATTGATGTATAACAAACTAGTATATTTACATTACTGAGTTTTAGAAATGAAAACAAGAATTTATTACAAAAGAATATATCCTTAAAAAAACCTAATTTGATTATTTTTTTTATACAAACTGTACCAAACCAAAAATAATAACCCCTAACTATGATAAATAAAAAAAAAGTAATTAATATGAAAATTTTAACCATTCACTATTATTAATATGCTAATCTCTTTAAAACAACAAAATACAATCTTCAAACTTTTATTCATGTGATATAAATATAATGTGAGAAGATTAAATAAAAATATAAAAAATTATTAACCATGAAAAAAATAAAGAACAAAAAGGGGTTGTCATCTTTTAGTTGGTGAAGGCTCATCTTGAGATTAAAAGATTAAAATGAGGATTTTGTTGAGAGAAAAAAGAAGAGATGGAGAGAGAAAGGAGAGGAGTGATATTTTCTTAAATAGACTTATGTTTTTATATAATTTAATGTTTTTTTTAATTTAATAGGTAGGGAAATCTTCGAATAAGTGATTAATCAAACTTATATATCTTCTCTTAATAATTTGATGGCAGACCCTCCACTTCATCTTGATATATTTAAATGAGTTTAATTAATATTGATTTATAAATTTTGTAAGTTAAAGGAGGGAGTATATCTAAAAATAAAAGGAAATTTATAAAATTAATAGTAGAAATTTTGGATACATGAGGAATGTGGTAGAAATGCATAGAGAAATAAAGATGATACTTTGAAATGAATTTTTATTTAAAAAGGATATAATATAATTTTAATTTTAAGTGTTAGAACTCAAGGAGCTAAAACACTGCACTCAATGGAAATTTTATATTTTCAAATAAATTATTATGATCATTTATTTTTATTTAAATGATGGTAGCTAATAACATAATATACCGTATAAATAACCATATTTTTATATTAGAGGTATTTTAATATAAAAAATACTATTTTTATTATTATTTCTAAATTAGAAATTATATTATTAGTGATCTTTTTCATCACCATTATAATATACTTACATGGGTCTGCTCAAAGCTGCAGTCCCTCACATGAGCTAATTCAATAGGTGGTGGCCATAGTCTAGTCTCAGTTCTAGCTTGGCCCAATTCCAAGAGCCACGACCAAGCCTTAATAACTTAACTACTTAGGGTTTATAAATAAATAAAAACTAAGGCATTCACTAAAATCAACAAGAGAAGTACCACCAACAATATAGATAGTCTTAATTATGCAATAAAAGAATTAAATCAATTTATTTAAGGATTTTTCTTCTATTTTTAAATATTTTCATCCAAAATAATAAAAAATAATATTTCTTATAAGTGACACTACCAAATTTAATAATTTTATTAGTGGGAATATCTGTTAGTATTTACCTGTGATTATTTTATCAATAAAGAAATAAAGATAGTTTGAGAGCAAAATTGACATGGAAAGTAATTTGATTGTTTTGAGGATTTGAATGAGTTCATTTTCTTGACTATCTTTGGCCATGTTCCATGCGTCGCCTATTCACCTGACTTTTGGTTATGTTGAAAGCATCGCGTAATTTAAAGTGTTTTCTCTCTCTCTCTTTTAAGGATGTGTCTACTATTTATTGAGGGTGGCGTCCTCATACTCGTCGTTGGGCAGCACGACTGCTCCATCATCCGACAACCATTCACTACCAGCGTCGATCTCCCTGTGATGTTCCAGCCGTAAGCTCAATGTCACCGCTTACAAAACTTCCATCGACTCGGAACTGTTTTATCCTCGTTCACAATACGCAGTGGAAATTGTTGAACTAAGGGAGGGGTCTGGCGGCCACTCCCTGTGGACAAGGCAATGTCACCGAGGGAAGCCTTTAAATAATTACCATAGATATAGCAAAGAGCTAAAGACCTCTCTCGCTACAGTGATGAGAACGTTAATCCAACTTTATGCTTCTTTTGACACGTGATCTGGGGATCTTTTTGTTCATACCAACAAGTTTCAATCGTCAACCAAGACTAGCTTATATAATTATATCTGTGGTGCATGGTAAACATTTTGAATCATGGAAGGAGCCATATCTATATCTATATCTACATAAATACGTGGAAGAAAACCAATAGGCCTCACTAGAAATCAATAATTCATTTTAAGAAAACAAGTCCAAAATCATTATACTGGAGCTCAAATTTGATTGCGCGTTAATCTATCTGTGTTTGAACTCTCCTCTGCAAAAGCATGAAGAATGTGTTTTTTATAATTTGAAATAACGTTTAGCATCTTTGTTGTTCCCCTAACTAAACCTTAGTCATCCCACCTAATGCAATTGACTTGTTTGTTTATTTGGTTGGTTAACAGTCGTTATCTACAAGCAGCATGCACTTGGTAATTTGCGCCCTCTGCACATGATAATATTTAACATTTCTACTCTTTAAACTTCTGAAGGAGTGTGATAAGACTTGGAAACCAGGAAAACTGACTTCGTCGTGTAGCCTAACGTCGCTTGGGCTTCAAGAAAGATTTTGAATCTTCCTCCACTTATTTCCCAGTGAAGACACATCAAGATCGTGTTGCCTTGAATCTTGGTTTCTTTGGTAATGCGATATCTGCAGTATTTGTAAGCTAACCATTACACCGATCAAATGATAACAGAAGACCAAAATTGGTCAGCATTTAAGCCAACCAAACACCTCTATTCTCATATAGAAACAGATGTCCATTTATCTACTTTTCTCTTCTCTTTCTTTTTTTTTTTTTTTTGNTTTTTTTTGACGTGTGATGTCCGGGCCAGCTTACGCGCACCACGACTAATCCACACGGCTCACTGAACATCCTGCAAGCCCAGTGAACATGTAAGGCACCACGGGAGTGACAGACGTGCATGGTGAAGTTCGAACCCCTGATGCAGAGGAAAGGGAGAAGCCCCTTCCACCACTAGGCTAGAACCTCACTTGCAAAGATAACTGCGTCACGAGAACCAGCATAGACCTAGAGAGAAGAGACCCTCTTTCACAAGTCACTTCTGTTGACCTATATATCCCTCACCCTCTCTACCTTCCACGTCTTTGCACCACATCATCAAAGCCAAAACTCATACACAAGGTAATACGTGTCAGATCCCGTGGAAATTAATGTGAAGGAGAAGGACCTGGACAGTTTCATGCGATAGAACTTCAAACGATCATGATTTGCTAGGAACACTTGAACAAGAGAGATAGGATAAAGACTTTTGTGAATCGTGGCTACCACGAAAGTGGAAGAAAGAAATTAGAACCCCAGAAGTTACGTTTTTTAAACAACGAAAGACCAAGAGTTTGAGAATTAGATTCAGAACAATCATTGAGGGGTAGCAATCAAAGGAAAGATCCAACGAAATGAATGCTACAGCTACTGGTATTAATGTGCAGAACTTCCACATTCAAGATCAAGAGGGAAAACCTCCATCCATAATCCCCATCAAGGTTCTTTCTCCTCCTCCTCCTACCTCAAGTCAACCTCTTGATTTTGTTTTCTTCACCCGTTCTCCTTCTCTATCAAAATAGTCAAGAATTCCCAAGGTTGAATAATTTATCATCTTTCTTTGTCTTCAACATCCTCTCTCTCTCTCTCTCTAATAGTCTTTATTGATTCTTTATTTCTTGTTTTTAGTCTTTTTAAGTGCTCCATTGTTTTGATCATTCATTTTTTTATTCTTCTTGAGCAGCTCATACTGTGAGTTGACCCTACAAAATTATTATCTACCAACTCGCTTTGTTATTTTTTCAGGTTCAAGAATCCGCGACGGTGGCGGGGCTGTTAGTCCAGAGGCTCTTTCGAGCCCTCTTCTTTGTTCACATCCTCCTGATCGCGATACTAGTAATCTGCCTCGTCATCCGTGGCCTCCTCTCCTCCCACAGCCACCATTTTCACCCTAAGAAGTGGTATCCTCCACTCCTTGCATCAACAGCATGTGCTGGGATTGTGGCTTTCACGTGGCAATGGTTCACTATCCGCAACCCTTCAAGAGCCCTGAGAGCAGCCTTCTGGCTTAGCCCCTTGCTAACCTGTGCAGCAGGCGTACTGTTTGCATTAATTAGTTCTACTGCAAGTTTAACAATAGGCGTCATTTCTATAGTTCTTGCCCTGATTCTATCCCTTTATGCTTGTTGGGTGAATCCTCGATTCGATTATGCCACCAAGGTTTTGTCAGTTACTGCTGCTTCCCCTCCTGCCAAGACCACCGCATTAATCAACCTCTCAATCATCCTAAGCCTTTTGTATTCCTGTTTCTTGGTATCTGGGATTGGCGGAGCCACTGCTGTTGGAACTGTGATAGACACTTCGTTCATTTTGGTGATCCTTGCGAGCCTGGCATGGAGCGTGCAAGTGATGAAAAACACATTGCAAGTTACAATTGCACGCATCAAGTACCTACACTTTGCATCTGGTGCAGATATGGACTCGAGAATAGCTTTGCGGGACACAATCAAATATTCAATGGGAAGTGTGTGCCTCAGCTCAGTCCTTGTGCCTATAATTACCGTAATCCGTGGTTCAGCGCGAGCAATTAGTTTGATTGCTGGGGGCACAGACGAGTTCTTATTTTCCTGTGCTAATTGTTATTCTGCTGTTGCCGCAACACTAGTTAACTATGGGAATCGGTGGGGTCTTGTGCAAGTAGGGGTTTATAATAAGGGGTTTGTGCAGGCATCCATGGACACATGGGAGTTGCTCAGGAGAGTTGGGTTAGAGCCTATAATTGACAGGGATCTGACAGGGTCTTTCTGTTTCCTTTGTGGGATGGCAGGAGGTGCGATATGCACCCTTGTTGGAGGAACATGGACATTTGCCGTTCACAAGAGCTATGCTACAGAAGTGTCAATCTATGCATTCCTGATTGGCTACTTCATGGTAAGAGATCAGCTATCTTTAGTCTTGTAAACATTTCTTACAGCAGTACTTGGAAACTCACAAAGTTCGATGACGATTTTTTTTTGCTTGCAGTGTCGGATAGCAATGGCATGGCAACAATCATGTGTTGCAGCTTACTACATTGCTTACACAGAGAACCCAGAGAACCCACGGCTTGACCCAACTATACTATTTCGCATTCAAGAATTTCAGAGACGTGGAGCTTAACAATCATCTGAAGCTAACTTCATCTCGATTGCTGACTCCGGATTCATTGTTTTAGATTGAAAATTTGAAACACGACCAGACACACCACCTACACTAGAGCAACATTAATTGATGTTAAAAGGCATGTGATTCTGTGAAAACATTATAATTACAAATTTTTGATTGTTTGTGCAGGATAAGTTGTCCTGTCAGTGGCATTTAAGTCTGCTTTTAGATTCAATATAATCCACTCAAGTTCTCTAGTACGTAGATCATATTCAGAAATATTGAATCTCACTTTGATCAGATGCTTAATATGGTCACACTCCGGATAGCAGATCTAAGGTCACAGAGGATCTAATTCCAAGGCAGTGCAAATCATATCTACCAAATTTTGATCTCAAGAATAATCATGTTAAGAAACTCTTTTAACTGCGTATGTTTCAAGCTCCATTTGCAATACTTATTAAGGCAAATGAATGCATCTCCATTGTTGCATCAACTGAATGAAAGGGAAATGGAAACGGTGAAATCAGAAGCTTTCCTATATAGTGAAAACAGATCATTACAATTCAAAAGATCAAGAAGAATAAACTACTGACGAAGAATGCCACTAAGAAATGAAGTAGTCAAAAACACAAAAATTTAATACAGTAATTCGAGGCTACATGACTACAAAAACTATGACAACCTGCTAGTGCTAACATCAAATAAGGGTACAACAAAATGCACTGAGAAAGAAAAACACAGAAGTTACTTGGGTCCAATATGACCTAGGCCACCACATTCTGAGCACATGATGTTCCCTGTCCCACCACAACCTACAAAAACAAATGTGACATAGGATCATTGTCTTTGCAAAATATAACACAGCAGATGAAGATAACCAACAATCAGCTACGATGCTACTGTTCTGAAGTAGCATGCAGTGATCATACCACAAGACCAAGCCCCATGGACGACAACATGCCAAGCTAGTCAACGTTTACTACTTCCCAAATATGCAGAGATACTCTAATGTATACTCACTACAACATATCCTCTTGGTGAGTTGAAGTTAACAACAAACATGAATAAACATCAAAATTTATAAGCTAAGGTGAATGGTGAAAAAAAAGGAGCCCTAAAGAGGTAACTAATTGAGCTATTTTGTGGAAAGGGATCTCATCACAAGAAATAATTGTCCATGGTATGGCGGTAAGCAAGTTTTCTTTCATAGTAGCATTACATCAGAATCAATTCTACTCAGTAAACTTGCCCTACATAACGGGCTGATGACACACTGAAAAGGTCCTGCTGAGCCTAAGCATAAAGGGCTTGCATGAGCCAGAAAAAAGTACATTGCACTTTCTTGAAATACAAAATTATTAATTTCAAGAGAAAAGACTTGTGACATGCGGATAATTAACTCCATAAACAAACAAAATAGTAATTGACTTGGCCAATTAGCTCAGAAAGTAAGCACATTGTTCAATTTGTAAAAAAAATTAGTAGTATTTGATGATGACCATAGTTTGCCATAACAATAAAATGGTTTCACCAATAGCTAGTGACCATTTAACAGTTACTATTCAGCATGATCTTGACGATAGTCAACCAAATAAATTTCACATGAAAAATAAGCGATTACTTTCTGAAAAAGAAAATTGTTAGAATATGCACTATGAAGCGAAAGAAAATTACCTAAGCACCTGACCTTGACAATGATGCCTTGGCTTTCCATTATAGAGTCAACATATAAGCCAGAACCAGAGCATGTGGTGCAAAGAACAGCGCCTTTGGCTTGGCAATCAGTGCACCGAGGATTATCTCCAATTACTTTTGCAGCCAACGAAACACCTACGGGCTCCTCAATTCTCTCCTCTGGTATAGGCTTATCATAACAAAACAGAGATTCAAGACTGCTTCTTCTTCTATGCACATCTCCCATTGAACTTGACTCCTGAAAAATCAAACAACAATTCCTGAGGAACTCGTGCGTTGAAAAACACGTGAAGATGAAAAATTGACTGACTGACAATAATTAGCACACCCATGAATCTCATTTCACATATAGGAAAATATACCAGCATAATCATGTCATATCGTTTAATTATTCTGGGAGTAAAATTGATAAATCCATTATTTTATTTAGCACAACCTTATTTATTTACTTCCACATTATACGTTTCTAAAAATCCTTACACCAGCCTAAACACTGGTTGCTCTCTCATTTTATGAAAGGAGAAATGCAGGTGCACAACAGCAATCATGCCAAAATTTGCTAATACACAGAAGAAAATAACATAATAATAATAAGTGATCACCTACATTCCAATACCGTTTCCAAAAGAAACATGTACCCGAAAATAAAATAAAGAAAGCAAAAGGGAACTAACCCCATGAGAAGAAGCAGAAGGAAAAACAGAGCCATTAGGAGTGATGGCAGAGATTTTTGTGATGCACCCATTTCCACTGAATTGAAACCCATATCCAATCTTATCATTCCTCTGCATATTTGATGATTTTGGTGAAGAAGAAGACGAAGAAGAAATGGACAAGAGTGTTGATGACCCGATTCTAATTGTAGAATCCATTGAACCCCAAAACACGAATTAAGAAATTAAATCAAGAAGATAATACAGATCTATTATGTTTAGAATTATCAAATTATAAGAGATCCAAAACTCAAAACTTTGGAGAAATCGATTCTGGTTTGTGGTGTTTCTTTTAACTCTTCTGAGCTTGTGTACCTCTCGTTCGTTGTTAACGATGGAGAGAGCTCGAAAAGTCTGGTGAATGAAATGAGATCCTCTTTTATATATGGGTCGTGAGTTTGAATTTCAATACGAAACTAAAGCCTATGGGGCCCAAAACGTTTTGCATTATTTATCTTTTGAAAATATTTTTTAAAAAAAAAAACTAAATTTTTTATGTGTAAATCTTCCAAACCTTTAAAAGTAAACTAAATGTAAGTTTTATAGATAAAAAAATCCGCTTTAGATAAATTGTGTTTTTTATTAAAAAAATAAAATACTTTACATGTGATTTTTTTTAAGAAAATTACTTTTGGCATTTATAATTTAGTCTAAATTATAATTACACATTATAATTTAAAAAAAAAAAATTTCATTAAGATGTCTCAATGTATGACAAATACCTTATTTTATAGGCTAAAAAAACTATTCATTTGGTACTTAACTATTGAAGTAGTGGACTTGGTGGTTTAGGTATAGATTTATTTTCTAGATGAAATAGCATTGCCATAATTAGAATTTAGAAAAGTGAACTTATGAAAGTTGTAGAGATCTTATCTTAGTTTTCCACCAAAAGAATAATAAGCTCATTTAGACTTCTATAATCCAAGATATGAACTAAATACTAAGGAATGTTTGGGTTGCATAACAAATTCAGACTTCTTTTTTGATGGATTTGTACTCCAAAATAATAGAATTGAATCTTGAACTCTTATGAATATTTTAAGTCTATGTCTTAGCTTTCCAACCATATGAACCAAAACTAAATCCAAGGCTTATAGCTCCAAATATGACCTAATTACTTAATGGTGTTCTAGTTTGAACTAACATCTCTTCTCTAAACTTAACCATTTCTTTATCGTTTCACTTTCAATAGTTAATCATATTAATCAATTATTTAAATTGTAAGATATGCCTACATTTAAAATGAGCATTTACTATAAATTAAAGCTATCTTATATTATTGGACTTGTTATTATAAACCATGCTTAAGTTAGAAAATTTAATAATATTTTAAGTGCAATATGATGATATAAAGCCTTAAAAAGAATGCATTTTTAAGTACCAATCATGATTCTTTTAGTAACTCATGGTGTAATTATCGGTGACTCACAGTGCAGTTGTCTTGGAAGGAAATAAAAAGGTTGCAGTGTCTATTTTGGAGAAAAAAGAAGGGTACAAATATTTGTGTTTGAGTCTTGGTTTTGTAAGGGTGAGCAAATGGTGAGGCTATTATTTTTCCCTTTCTTTTTTTTCTTGATAGTTTTCTTTTCCTATTCTTTTTTATTCCCTCCTTTATTGCTTCACAAAATTCACCCCTATTTGAAAGGAATGACAAAGGGATATAAGGTCTTTCTTGAGCCTGAATCCTAACCTATTATTCATCTAATAAGGATCTCATTCATTGACCATAAGCTAACAACTTGGTACTATCAAACCATGTTGTGAGGTTGGTTGGATCAAGGGTTGTGGATTGGCGTTACAATGGTTATAGTGTTGCAAATTAGCATGAACAAAGACAAAGTTGTAGTATGATGTAAAGGATACCAAATGATGTATTTGTTGTCTCGTTTGGGGCATAGGTGATGCATTAAATGCATTTGAAAAAAGGCATCTTAGTTAGCTTTTATGGTTTAGATGAAGAAGATAAATGAATAGTGCTAGACAACATGTTTTCTAAAAAAAAAAATTTTACTTGTCGTTTGGAACCAAAACATAGTTAAAACACATCATTTTATTTAAATGAAGCGATGTTGTTTTGGTGTTTTTTTTTATATATATATATATATTTAAATTAGGCTATAAATCTTCTTTTTCAATTTCAATCTTCAATATTTAATTCATTCAATTAGGTCCTTAGTTGAATTTTGATTCAAAGAATCAATTTAATTTCACCTATTACAAACTTTAAAAAACAAAAACCCTGATTTAAGAGCATTTTTCAACTTGATCTTTGGTTTTGAAAATTTTTAATTTTGTCTTTAATTGACCTTTAAACTTCTAGTTTCTTCAATTTCACCCCTATTTTCAATCAAATTAGGTTCCTTAATATATGTGTCTTTTATAAAAAGATCATTGATCCTGGATTTTTTCAATTTGATTCTTAATTGACCTCTAATCTTTAATTTACTCGTAATTTTTTTCTTGATTTCACTCAATTGTGCTTATAAAAATTAAATTTGATCCTCTAAAATTTCAATCTTTTCAATTAATCTCAAAATAAACTTTCAAATTTAATTTTTAAACAATTAAATCCCTAATAAAATTAGTTTGAGTTATTAAAAAATTAATTATGTCATTACACTTAATTAATTCATAAAATATAACCTAAATTGATTGTTAGGTCTAATTAATCCTTTAATTGGGCTTATAATTAAACCAAATTATGCTATTAAAAGTCTAATTAAGTCTTAGACTTAATTTTTATACAAATTTATCCACCAATATTTTAATTTAACCTTGAATCTATATTGCTTTTTATTCTTGGGTATGCTTGGGTTTTTAATTTCTATCCAAAATCTCAGTTTGGTTCCTCCATGCATTTGAAACCCTTCGTAACCTGCTTTTGTCAAATTACTAATTTTTATTTTATTTTTTTGGCTTTTTATTTTAAATTTTTTTAAAAATAATTTTGGAAGAAAATCAAAATCAAGTTATGACACCAAGATCAAGAGAAAATTCTAAAATATTATAGAATTTCAAATATTAAATCAGAGTCCAAAAATATCAGCACAAAAACTTAAATTATTTAATTTTGTCTTGGTGATATAAAATAATGACTCACTATGTCATATTTGAAATTATGGTATGCCTATGTAAACAAAAGCCAAGTCTCTTCGAATGCTTGTTTCTTTTTCTTTGATGGTAATGTTTATTTGAGAAGATATTCACGACAAATTTATATGTAAAAATTATACTTAAAAAGAATATATGTAATACTATACATGTAATATCATACCAAACACGTTAAATTAATCTATTTTGAAGAAGCAAGTTTTTAATTTATAATTAAAAAAAATAAAATAATTAGCTAATTTAATGCGTGCTCTAAGATATAGTTAGTATAACCTCGAAGGGTAGCATCAAACCTTGGGTTTGTTATTTAATGATCATGAGTTCGAGTCCCTACAAAATTATTGGAATTAGTGGAATTAGTCAAGACATGCATAAGCTGGCTCGAACATCTATATTAATAAAAAAAAAGATATAGTTAAAGTTATAATAATGATTATTTTTAAAGTATTTTTTATTTAAAAATTAATTAAAATAATATTTTTTTATTTTTCATATCAATATATTAAAATAATTTATAAATAAATAAATAAATAAAATTTTTAAAAATTATAGTGTGGATGCAATACCGAGGCAAACAGTAATTGGCATTCTTTCTTTTGTCCAGCTAGCTTTTGAATAAATCACAAGTATTGGTATGTTGAATCATTAAAAAAAAGAAAAAAAAGAAAGAACATCAATGTGTCCAATCAAGAGTGAAAAACAAAGCACTTGAGGTCGTGGCCTAGTGTAGGAAGAGAATTGTTCCCTTCCTCTTCACTCGAATTTGATTATCTTTGTGAATGTTTATCATCGTTGCGATACATTACTTATTCATTAGGCTTGTAGGGTATTCAGTGAATCAAATAATTAGTTATGGTATTTATAAATTGATATGGACACCTCAGGTTATAAAAAAAAATGAAAAGAAGATAAATTGCTTCAACAATTTTGTTTCTTCAATTAACCCTTTAGTTACTTACTTTTACTATTTTGATATTTGTGGTCATATCAGTCCATTAAATAAATTTGAAGAGAATTTATCAATTAAAATATTAATTTAAAATCTAACACATCAACTATTCTAAAAAGATTACATACTTTTCATATTCCATTAACTATTTTTTTGTGGAGACTCTTACACCTCGTATCATCTCAAGAAAATCATATATATTATAGTTATTTTTTAGGTAATGTCAAAATATTTCTATTTAATTCTTTAAGAATTATTTAATTTTACTATTTTTCTATCTAAAAAAAATATATTAAGGTAATGCAATCGTTAAAAGAAAAAACTTGATACTTGAACCATTGAGTTTAATATAAAAAAGATAAAAAATTTAAATAAATTTTGTTTTTAAGAGTAATTTATCTTTTAAAAATATTCTAATGCAAGGTTAAAAGCTTATTTATCCTAAAAAATTAAATAATAACCAATTAATTATTTTTATTTTTTTATTTAGATATTTTCATATTTTTTTTAAAAATAAAATTAATCTCGTTTAGGGTTTCTTGTTACCTTTTCTAATAAGTATATTTTTTAGAAATTAAACTTGTATTTTTTTATATAAATAATAATATTTTAAGCACTAGAAGGACACTTTATTCATTTGAAAACTACTAAGTTATTCTTAATAAAAAAAATAAGCTAACAATTTTCTGGTTGGAAGGTCAAAAAATTAATTACTCTATTCGGATGAATAGGATACGTGTCTATGTAGTTTTCTCAACCTCTTTCACGTTTTTTCTTTAATATATATTTCCATTTCGGGATTGCCAAAGCTTCAGAGATCTAAGCTTGAAGCGGGCTGTGAAGATTTTAGTAATGTAAGTGTTTCTTCACCATTTGGCACACTTAATGAAGAGAAAATTGAGAGAAATGTTTACGCCCAAAATTGTTTGTTGAAATGTTTAAAAGGGATTTTATTTTGACGAATTACGTAAGATAATATTTTAATTATAAGTTATAATGATAGTTTTGTTATTTTGAGGCTTTAAGGGTTTTTTATTAACTAAAATGAATGTAATTATAAACTTACTTTCTCTCTTTATAATATTCATGTTTTAGTTTTATTAATCTCTTATTTATACTTTTTATTTCATTTACCACTCTTAGTTGAGTTATATTATAATTATGTTCTTTTCTTATTTGTTTATATTCTTATTTTTCATCATGTCTAGTTAAGTTAATTATATCAAAGTTAAACGGTTTTATTAATGGTGTTAGAATAAATATAATATAAACTTAATATGGATTTCAATGCTTATATCTGAAAAAGTTTGCTATTAACATGTCTTATCATTTTTATCTTCACTCTTAATAACTTTCTTGTTAAATGATTAATCTAGATTTATGTTGTATAACACTTGGTACAATAAATGTTTGATCCTACATAGTCTTTGGTCGGCATCATTGTTATGAGAGGAACTTGATTTATTGTTAATGTAAGTTATCATTATGAATACTTGACAATATGATGCTACATAAATAAAATAATTAATATGATCATGTTAATAATTTATAATGAGCTATTAATGATAAATCATCCGATTGAAATCTTTTTGGTTTGTGATTTTCAGTTGAGTAATAAAAAGAGTCTATACTATACTTATTTGAAATACCATTATTGAATCCTTTAATCTTAAAAATTATTTTATCATTGTTTAATCCTTACATCAATATTACATCCCAAAACTCTCTTCAATTCTTTTTTTATTATTATTCTCTTCAAATCTTTCTCTTTATTTGTGATATATATAGTTGACTTTTATGCGGATCAACCCTAGTCTTGTTAGGTTATTTATTATTTTAACACTTCTGCATTTGGGATAAGACATTAACTATTTGATCGTATCAGACTACCAACTCCTCAACATCAAGACAACCTCCATTAGTTTCAGTTATTAGATTTTTAACACTACAACATCTCAACACAATAACTCCTCCTTCAGCCTCTAGTTATTCCTTCATATTAAGGCCCACACCACAGCCAACCCCACTATAGACCACAACAACAACACTAGTAGACTACCAAGTGATTAGTACTTAATATTGTATTTTTATTAAGGTTTTAAATCAGCATTTTGCACTTGGAATGTCAGTAATTCCTTAACTAAAGCATGTTTTATAATAAATAAGTCTTACAATGCCTTACTTTCTCTTAATTTAATGCCTTAGTTTACTAAAAATATCAATTTTTTACTTCAGAATTTTTGCCAACTTATTAAAGTACCAAAGACAAAAGAAAGTTTTCGAGTGAAGTGCAAAATTTTTGTTGGAATGTCCATTACTTATTCAAATATTGTCATGATTAAATATTTTAAAGATGCATTCTCAATAATTAGGTAAGTAGTGTCATTAAATTTTATCATTTTAAGGCATATTAAAGTCATTTCTTGTCAAAAAAGATGATTGCAAAAATCTTACAATGTGTATTTTATTGGCCCTACGATTTTTACATGGGTCGAGGAGAAAAGCTTAAGGTAATCAAACATTACACTATCTCCATATCAGTATCTGCAACCTGAGTTATTAAGCTCGAAGGGTTGTCTCAACACCTAATGCCTTAATACCAACTGGTTTAGGAGTCATTAGCCAAAAACTCATTATATGGGTTAAAGATGCATTATGGTTTATGTATATATATTAAAAAAAATAAGAAGATAATAATCTCAATCCAAGAAAATTAATCTTAAATATTAGAATAAAATTTTATTTTCGTTTAAGTAAAGCCTCATAACTATGTGTTAATATATTAAGCATAAAAGAAAGGATTATTAATAACTTGTTAAAGACGCATTGAGTAGATATATAAATTTAGTGAGAGTTTATTTATATAAATATATTAATGGACGTTGAATGAATGTCTTACTTTATGGAATTTACAAATTATTTTTCTATTGTAACATTTTGATTACTAAAGACTAGTAATAAACTGGTTAATGGGTGTGATTAATATTTAAAAGTGTATTTTTATCAAGATTTTATATCAACATTTTGTATTTGAAGTATCAATAACTCCTTAGCTAAAACATGTTTTATAATAAACAAGTTTGATACTATAAAATATTTTTAATTTATGGTAAATGTTCATCTTAAATGCAGTCCAATCATATAAATCGAAAGATTGATTGATGAGTTTAACTACTAAAATTGAAAAGAAAAAGAGAGGGTGGAGCTTAGAAAATAGATGTTGGTTTAGCCCAAACTGGAACATTATTCAGTCATTGGATCATATCTGAAGCTGTAGATATTGGATTTTAATTTGGTTTATATGGCTAGAAAACTAAGACATAGGCGTAAAACATTCATAGGGAATGCATAACTCAATTCTTAAATGCAGTTCTAAAACATGTTTTATAATAAACAAGTTTGATACTATAAAATATTTTTAATTTATGGTAAATGTTCATCTTAAATGCAGTCATATCACATAAATCAAAAGATTGATTGATGAGTTTAACTACTAAAATTGAAAAGACAAAGAGAGGGTGAAACTTAGAAAATAGATGTTGGTTTAGCCCAAACTAGAACATTATTCAGTCATTGGGTTATATCTGGAGCTGTAGATCTTGGATTTTAATTTGGTTTATATGGCTAGAAAACTAAGACACGGGCGTAAAACATTTATAGGGAATACGTAACTCAATTCTTCTGTTTGGAAGTCCAAATTAGCAAAAACAAGAATGTTTGAATATATCATGCAACCTAGACATTGTCTAGTGTTTAACCCATATTCATGTTCTAGAAGTCCAAATGTGTCGATCCATGTTTTTTTGGAAAGATGATATAATTTTCTAGAACTTTTATGAAGACTATCTGTTCAAATTTTGATGTTAGCAATGACGTTTTATTTAAACAAAAAAAATAAAGATTGTCATCAAATTAAGATGTGGTCACCTACTAAATAATTAATTAACAAATTAATAGTTTTAAATTTTGGCTTATAAAAGGAGGCATTTGTCATGCATTTAAGCATTTTGGTTTTTAGATCAAGATGATGTTCTTTTTCTTTTTCTTTATATTTTTGTAATGCTTAGATTTTGCTTTCATTAATATCTTATTTATGCTTCTCATTTCCTTTTCTTTACTTACTTAACTTTTATCTTATTTATATTCTTATCTTGTTTATTTATGTTTCTCTATTTTATTATGTTTAGTTAAGTTTATTATGTTAAGGTGAAAAAGTTATACTAATGATGCAAGAATAAGTATAATTTAAACTCAATATGGACTTTAATGTTTGATACTAACATGTTTTGTATTTGTTATCTTGTTCACTTTTAATACTTTGCTTGTTAAATGGTTAATCTAGATTTATTGTGTATAACTCTTGGTACAACAAATACTCGATACTTTTATAGCCTAACCTAACTATAAGGTATAATATACACTTGTGCTATGAAATGAACTTGATTTGTTATTAACATAAGTTAACAACATGAATTCATGATAATATTTAAAAGCTTGGTATACTTAAATAATATAATTAATATGATTATGTTAACAATTTAAAATGAGCTATTAATGACACATCATTCGATTGGAATCTCATTTATGTGTAGTTTATATTTTAGTAATAAAAAGAGTTTATAATATACTTGTTTGAAATACCATTAGTGGATCTTCTAACATTGATATTTATTTTTATTATTATTTAATCCTCATATTAATCTTACATCTCAAAGACCTCTTTAATTTATTGTTGTTGTTGTTGTTATAATTTATATAGTTAACCTCTATGTGGTTTGATCTCAGTCTTGTTGAGTTATTCATTATTTTGACAATCTTACAATTGAGAGAATACATCAATCTTTTGGTTATGTCACTTAACTTTAGGCATGAAAAAAAAAATACAAGAAAAAAAGTTCAATTTACCTTAAGGCTAGTTCTAAATAAGGGAAGGTTGGTTCTAGGCTAGTTTGTTTTTTTTTTTCTTCTTTTTCTTATCTATCATCCTTTACCTAACTTATCTCAACTCAAACTCATTTGTTCTTCTCTCTTTATCTTGGAGTTTTCTTTCTCTTAGTTATTTCTTTCTTTTTCTTGTTTTTTCCCTCTATTTTTAAGCAAGAATTAAGTTCTTAGAACTTTGTTTTGATGGAATTATCATGATCATCGATTCCCTTGGGTTATTATCATCCCTTCATTATTGTTGTATATTTTGACTAAATATCTTGTTCTAACCTCTTTACACCAATTTTGTAATGGTTTCAAAGGGTCAAGGTGTTGTTTTTTAGCTAAACATGTGGTATACATAAAAAGGAGGAGTATGGTGTTTTTTTTTTGGCAGTTATAGGAGGTGGGGAGAGAAAAAAAATCCAAAGCATGGACAAAAGCTAGGAAAAGCAAAAGAAGATATGAATAGTAGCAAACACATGTAAAGAGAAGAAAAAGATTGTTTTGTCCTATACACCAAAACAACTTTGTTTTGGTGTAATTTGTTTTAAAATTATAACATGGAACAACATTTTTTTCACTTGAAACTGAGTGAAACACATTCTTTTACTTAATTTCATTTTTTTAAAATGAAACAATGTTGTTTTGACATATAAAAGTTTCAAAAAGGTCCTTCAACTTTGATACATTTTTTAATTTAGTCTTTGAATTTTTTTTCTCATTTTCAACTAATTTCAACTTTGTTCTCAATATTTCTTCAATTGCATCCCTAATTGGAAACTTTGTTCTCAATATTTCTTCAATTGCATCCCTAATTGGATTAAATGGCCACTTAACTTCTTTACCTTTTTTGATTTAGTCCTAGCTTTCTAATTTTTGCCTATTTAGCCATTTTTAGTCTTTTCTCAATATTTCTTCTCAATTTCATCCTTAATTGCATTTCTCTTTCTTTTTATCTATTTTTCTTAAAAAAAATTGATATATATATATATATATTATTTTTTCTTCATTTCTTTGTGATTGATATATATTTGTTTGAATATTTGTTCACTTTTTCATTAAAACACTTTATATATATATATATATATTTGAGAGACGTCAAAAATTAGTTTATAACAAAGAAATTTATTTGTAATCACTTAGTTCCTAACAACATGTGTTACCACTACACTTGCTATATAATGGCTATCATTCAAGAAAAAAACTTCAGGTGATACATAGCTCTTATCAAAAGTGACAAAAACATAAAAAACCCTATCAAGTTTTGTCACTTTCACCATAACCATTATCATAATATTAAGGAATGTTATGTCCTAAAATAGGAGATCAAAAAAATATTCTAGGGGATACTTCCAACAATATATGAAGAAGGAGATGCAACCTGAAAAAATAAAAAAAAATCCTTATGAGGTCAAATAATTTTTAAAAATAATATTTCTATTATTTTTAAATTTTTGAATAAAAGCATTGATGTTTCTCCATGTTTTCAATGCTTTTAATAAAAAAACCCATGTTGAGATCTTCATATCTCCATTGAATTCTCAATGTCTCTAAACATATTTCTAGGTCTTCAATAAAAAATCCTCTATGATTGGATTTTCATGTCTCTAAATAAATTCTTCATGTCTCTTAATATGTTTTAAATGTATTTAACAAAAATCTTCACAACAAGATCTTAGTTGAAATCTCTATGTCTTTATAAAGAATTCTATGTCTCAATTGAAATCTCTATATAACATCTCATTGCATAATATTTTAACAATGCTTTTATTTAATATTATTTTCTTTATGAAGACATATAAAACTTATCAAACTTTCCTTTCTTTATAAGAATGTTAAAACAATATGATGAGAACTCACATGCTAGCATGTTAATGAAAATCATAACTATTTTTTTTTTTTAGAAAGTCTTCAAAACATTATTGTTTAAAACACTTAGGGGGAAATAATGGTACAAAAAATTCACTAAACAAATTTATGTGACTATAGTTCTAATTATTTGAGCCACTAGTCAACACTCAACATTCACCTCAGTTTATTCAAAACTGCCCAACCATAACACATACATTTGTGTATTTTTTTTAAGTTACTTGAACCATACAGGCACCCAAATTCTCTATATAGGCATGCATACCAAGTGCATACAAATGCAAACCATATACCACCTTGTTCCACCAATAGTTATTTTTTATCTACACTTATCCACTAATGACACAATAAGCATCACAAGAAATGATAATAGTAATTTCTCCATCAATGGTGCAACTCCCCTCTCATGAGGTGATAAAGGTTTATAAATACCTTGGTTACTTGGTAAGAAAGACTAGATAATTTTATACATAAATTATAATTATTCAACATTTTCAAGAACCACAGATCATTCAACAAGCTTCATAAAATTTTCATAGATATATACTCTTTTGATGTAATCATATTATTTAATAGTTTCACCCATATTTACCTAATATTTTGTCCATGTTTTATATGTAAAATGCCTTGATATTCTTTGTTTTATGTTTTGAAGGCACTTTTGGATGAAAAATATAAAAAGAAGTAAATTGAAAATAATTGGCAGATTTGATGTTCAATCGATATTTTGTGCAGAGCGTGAGTTATAGAGATCGAAATAAAGTGATTCCAGTGGCACTAAAAAGCTAACATTCATACCTTTCTGGAAATGTAATGCAAGAAAAATAAAAAGAGGATCATAGAAATCACATCCTTCAAAGTCAAATCTCTCATTTTGCCACTGTTGACCTTTGTCTATTCAAAATTCAATATCTGGAGCTATAGAAGTCCAATTTATGGAAACTTATTTTTTTTTATTCCTGACTCAAAGGTTAGTAAATGCTATAAATTTCAGCCAAAAAAGATGTTAGATGAAGGAGATTTGATTTTTCAAAGATAACTAAATTTTGCGAGCAATCAGGTTACGTGAAAAAATGAGTTCAAATTACATTTTAAAGCTTCTAAATCGTCATCAAAATTTTTATATCAGCAATTTAGCTCCTCTAAGTCAGAGTTTGAAGATTTCATACAAGGATATTTCTTTTTTTTTTAGGAAAAATAGTTATTGAAATACTTTAATGTCAATTGTCAACTTAAGGGAGGACTACTTTATAAATTGGGAACTAGGGTTTCTTAGCATATAAAAAGAAAGAAAGAGAGGAGAGAAGGGGGGCAAAAGCCTGAAGTTAAGAAACATAAATTCTCTCCTTTACAAACCCAAAAAAAAAAAAATCATGTTCTCTTCATTTTTTAATAGTAGTTGTTCAATAGTTATGCAAGGCTAAGTTCTTTTCATGGTTGCAAGGACACCATAAACTTTCGAATTTTAAAAATTGTGAGATTTATTCTTCCTTTTGTTTTCAATTTATAGTATAAATGAGTATGATTGTTTTCCTATACATATTTTCTATGATTGTTGTTGATAATTGCTAGAGCGGAACTCTAAGTTATTATTGTGAACAATTTATTGCTAAGTTTGATATCAAAACTAGAGTTCTGATGTATGAACTTGTGAAGCAACTAAGCTTGATAATTGTGGCAGAACTACATTATTAAACTTAGGGAGAACACTCAAATGTCTAGTTCTTAGGGCTGCCATTGAACTAAATTATTAATGCGGATATTATAATTGTTTGTTGGCTAAGGTTAGTTATATGATGGATCCGTGAATTAACCAACATTAAGAAAAGATAAAAATTCAGAATATAAATTGTAGTTTTGTTTCAAGGATTGGTTCTAATTTTCATTGGTAGATGTATGCTTGCAATCAAAGTTTGTTTACTTGATAAATTTCAATTTCAATTGATTTTGTTCGCTAGTTTAATTTCTTCCATAGTTTAGATCATCACAAATCAAAACCCCCCAATTGCATAATGTATAACATAAAAATCTGAACTAAATCTTCCTTGTGGGATCGACCCCTTGCTTGCTCTATACTATCTTGTGTGTTGTGTTTTAAGCTAGGGTAATTAATTTGTGCGACCACAACATCGCAACATCCTTGTAATTTCATTCTATTTATTACTTCTTATACATTATTTTATGGTCTTATATTTACTAGCATAAGCATCATAGTGTCTCTCGTTTCCACATAGGACTTGTTTCTAAGAAATAACCTAGTTTAGAAATATCAACTTATATTGAAGACCAATCAACAACCTAGGACCAACTATGAAAATATCAGTTCTTGTTTTAAGTTTTCATAACTTTATTAGTTGAGATTTAGGGCAGTCCACAAGGCGCACATCAATTTAATTATTAAATAAATTATGAACTTAGCAAGTCATTATAAATTATTTTTCTAATTTATAGCCTTACAAAACTAAACATAGTATCCATATAAGAAATAAGAAAAAAAAATCTCCCTTATTATTATTTTAAGTGCTTATGGAGATGTTCTTTGCGCCATTTAGCATATACTAAATAAGTGATCTATACTATGTTGCAAGCCACACTAAAAAAAGAAAATTAAACTAAAAAGGAATGTTTAGGCCTAGGAAATCTTTTTTAGTAGTCATTGAGTCAATTTTAAAACTTCTTGATCCATCCCATTATGTAGCTTATGTTTCAAATCAAATCATTTGAGAGTTGTACTGATATGATATACTGACTTGACATGTTCAAAGACAGGTAAGATAATTAGTAGAAATATGGTCAGGTGATTATTGGTTAAAAATATGTTTTTATCAAAGTTTTATATCATCATTTTGTACTTGAAGTATCAATAATTTATTAAATAAAACATGTTTTATAATAACATATATAATAATATAAGAAACATTTAATTTATGGTAAATGTTCATTTTAAATGCAAGCCTATTATATAAATGAAATGATTGATTGATGAGTTTAAGAACTGAAATTGAAAAGATAAAGAGATTGCCAAACTTAGAAAAGAGATGCTGGTACAGTCCAAACCGGAACTTTGTTCAATAATTTGGTGATATCTAGAGCTGTAGATCTCGGATTTAGATCTATTTTATATGGATGGAAAGGTAAAATACAAGCCTACAACTTTTATGGAGCCCAATATTTAAAAAAATCATTTTCAAGTCCAAATTATAACAACAACAAAGAAGTCTAAATCTGTCCTACAGCCGAATATTGTTTAGTGTTTAGCCCATATCTAAAGTTCCAGAAGTTTAAATGACCTCCAATTTTTTTTCTTAGAAATATGAGATAATTTCCTACAACTTTTATATTTTCAAGTGGTTCTAATCTGACATTATCAATGATGTTTTGCGTAGACAAGAGAAGATAAGGATTGTCACCAAGTCAAGAGTTGGCCACCCACTTATCAATTAGTCATCAAATCAATATTTTTCAATTTTGACCTATAAAAGAAGGCATTTGTCATGCATTTAAGCATTTTGGTTTCCAGATTAAGATCATGTTTTTGCTTTCTCTCTTTGTGTTTTTAAGTTTAATTTTTATTAATATCTTGTTTATGCCTTTAATTTTCTTTTTTTTATTTAAATAAATTTTATCTTATTTATGGTCTTATCTTGTTTATTTATGTTTCTCTCTTTCAATATTTAGCTCAGTTTATTATGTCAAGGGAAAAGGTTATACTAATGGTGTAAGAATAAGTATAATGTAAACTTAACATGGACTTTAATGTTTGATACTAAAATGTTTTGTATTTGTTTTCTTGTTCACTCTTTAATACTTTTCTTGTTAAATTACTAATCTTGATTTGTTGTTAATAAAGTTATAATCATGAATGTCTGATAACATTTATAAATATTAACATTATTCAAATAAGATAACTAATGTAATCATGTTAACAATTTATAACTGTTTGGAACTTCTTTTATATATGGTTTCCAATTGAATAATAATAATTTATACTATACTTGTTTGACATATTATTAGTAGATCCTTTAATCTTGATATTTGTTGTTATTATTATTTAATCCCTACATTTATTTCCATCTTCAAGTTCTTATCAACTTCTTCCTATTCTTTATTATTATTATTATTATTATTACTACTACTACTACTACTACTACTACTATTATTATTATTACTACTACTATTACTATTATTAGTAGTATTATTATAATTATTATTGTTGTTGCTGTATTATTATTATCTATAATTTATACAATTAACCTCTTTGTGGTTCGATCCCGATCTTACTAAGTTATTTATTACTTCGACGCTCTTACACTTGTGAGAAGACATTAATTTTTTGGTCGTGTCATCTGGGTTTAAATATAAATTTCAAGATGATATATTCTTTCAAAAATATTAAGATGACAACATATTAGAATGGTCAGAGTTTCACAACCTAACTCATCAAACCTGTGACTTAAGTCATAAGCTCCATGAAGTTTAATTTTTTTAAGATTATTTTTTATTTGATCATATGATAAGAAAAAATAATCAATTGTAAAATCAAGCATTAACACAATGTCAAGACATTTGCTTAAGATCTCAATAACTTCATAGAGAGTAAAATGAACAAATTATAAAGTTTAATTTCTAATCATTTAAAGTTAACCAGCTAAATTCATGACTTAGTTCATGAAAATAATGGGGTTCAATAATTTTTTTATTTTTAATTTGATTATATGATAACAAAAATAAACGCTTGTAAAATTAAGAACCAACAAAATATCAAGATATTTGTTTAACATTACAATAAACTTATAAATATCAAAATGAAATAATTTTGTTGTCAAATTAAAAATTAATGAAATATTAAAAGGTGAAGTTTTAAAAAATCAACAAGAAAATTCAATAAATATCTAATTATAAAGGATAAAATTTAAAAAAAATCAATACAAAAAAAATCAAGTATTCAACATTGTTTGACTTAGCTTTGAGATCTAAGAATAGTCCAAGGCATGTGGGTCTAGGGTAGCCCATGCACAGGCTTACTTTTTTTTTTTTTAAAGAGTGAACAACAACCTTTTCATTTAAAATAAATAAATAGTAAGTAATATGTCACATGTTATTCTAAATTTTAGCTATTATAAGTGTCAAGAAAGTCGGGTAGCCAACTTCCATGGAAAAGAACCCATTTTATCCTATATTTTATTTTTCAAAAATACTTGAAAAATACTCTAGGGATCTTAAAACACTTATTTCTAGTATCAAAGTGGTATTAATTCTGTTTGAATACCTCGAATCAATTTGAATTAAAATAAAAAAAAATCAATTTCAAACCTACTTTCTCACATAATGGGAAAGCTAAAGAATATTCCAATAAAAGTTTTACCATCAAATAAAACTTATGGATATTAAAATTGAGTTCAACTAATGATTTTTTTTTCATTGCTAAAATACAATAATTTTTTTCTCTTAAAACAAGATATTGAAAAATAAAAAAAGTGATTTTTTTATTAAAATTAAAATTTTAAAATCTAAAAGTACAAAAAAATTTTCATTTGAAATGTAGTATCAAAGTCGACATTTTATATAAATTTTGAATTTGCTGCTTGTTCTCTCTATTTATTTCACTTTTGTTCTTTATTTTTTGATCTTGTATTTTCTTAATGAATTTAATTAAATTAGCTATCAGTTTAGTTTTATGATTGCAAAATCAAAAATTAAATTATGAATTAAAAAAAAAAAACTATCGCAATCCTTAGTGCTGCTATGTATGACGTTTGATGACGCTACAAGTATGGATCATGTGCTGTGGTTCCCTTTTGTTTCTTTTTCAACACTGAAGTTTCCTTCTTTTTTCAGTTGATGTCAAGCTGCAATCGTGAGACAAGTGTACTAGTCCATCATTAACCGTGTCCTTATGATTGAACAGTTAGGCGGTTTAATGGTGATGCAAAATTATCTGGAGGCAGTCATTTTTCTATATTCCCAGACCCCACTATTAGGAGGAAGCAACCAAACTTATCACATTCAGCTTTGGTCCATCTTAGTGGCGGTGAGAAAATATTTCCTGGCTAGTAACAGTCCAAACTCCAAACTATATCTAGCTAGACACTGAAGGTTTTGATGTAGAAATGCCAGAAGCAAAATGATAATCGATATTGGAAGCGAATGAAGACGACAAAAGCAAAGTTGATTTATTATATTATGAATCTAACTAACATTATTCACAAGTCAACAGAAACGTCAGCAGAAAAGGATTAGATTCAATGGAGTCAGTCAATTTGGCCTGCGTGAGCTGCATTAGCAAACAACAGAGTTTGGCCCCAATAGAAAATGCTTACAGAGCTTGCGCCAAGTTTTATGGAGGCACATTATGGCCGAGACATCTACTGCAACAATTGCAGAGACGTAGAGGCCTTGGATTTAGCTGATTTTGACGTGATGGCAAATGATTATAAAGAATGAAGATACTGGCAAGCTTGTAATATAATAGATACAATCATCTTTGGAACCAAATCTCTCAAATTTTATTAATATCAAATATGTCTAATAAATAATTAGTAATATCAAAGATGCCTCAACTTTACTAGAGAATGCTAGCCAGGAGACTTCGGCAAACAATCATCTTTGAAGACTCGGCTATGTTGCAGGTAGTTCTTAATAAGGGTAGAGTGTTGTAGATTTTATATATTAGAGCTTTTTAAGGATTTATATTTTAACTTGATGTTTATATGTATGTTATTTACAAATGGATGTATGTATAAGAATGAGAATGCATGTACAAGAATGAGAATGCATGTACATTCATATCAGGTATAAATTAACCTTCTCAAAGAGCTTATTCATGACTTTTTTATGTTCAATGCAAGCAACAGCCTACAATTTAATTATTTGAAACTCTTTTTAGAAAAACTCATGATTTTAACTTTAAAAACCCTACTAAGTTCAGGATTATTGATAAATTCTTTTTTTATGCAAAATAAATTATTATGGAGTTTGCATCCTAAAAGCAAGTTCTAAACTATTATATGAAGAGTTGACTCATTACCCGATCTTAGAATAGTCTATGAATTGCCTAGTGACCATCTTTCATGAAGACAATATAAAGATCTATAAGGAATGGTTGGGGTACATTATAATTGTTATTATTGAGTTAACACTCAATTTAGAGTTGGATGTTTTATAAATTTGAATTTTGACTGAAAGTCATAAAGCAGATTGCTACTTCTCACCTAACTTAAAAATATCATATTAATTTAAAACATGAGAAAGATTTTTATTTATTTATTTATATAAGCTTGGAAAACTTTTAAGATTTGGCCGTATATATGAAAATAAAATATTTTTTTTGTTTTTTAAGAGAAAATTAATTTAAAATTTTTTGAATTTTCAAATTTTAAAAATTTTTTTTTAAAAAAATCAGGTATTTTAATATTGGATTCATATCTTGTAATGTAAATATATAGCTCAATATTATGCAAAATTGTTGGAAAAACATGTAAAAAAATCATAAATTATTTGAAATGACCTTGGAATTTTATTTTTTTATTATATAATATTATATTACTACCATTACTACTATTATATTATTAAAGATAAATTAGGTTGGAGAGGGCTGGGCTAAAATGAGTTCAGCCTAATTAGCGACCCAACATAGATAAATTAGGTTGGAGAGGGCTGGGCTAAAATGAGTTCAGCCTAATTAGCGACCCAACATACCCTCCTTCTTCCTTTTTTTTTCCAAGTAGACTAAACCCTGCTCAACCATCTGGGCTAGGTTCAGCCTAGGCCAGACCTATATGGTTGCTAGCTCAGCCCAATGACCAAGTTAATTTTTTTCCCTGCATGCAATGGCTGAGTGAGCCATAAAAAAAAAAAAAGAGGAGCATGTTGATTGGTGCAACGATGATGGCTAATCATGTTGGAACATCAATATAAGGCTGGAGGTAGTGTTTATGGGTGATTTGACAATACAGAAGCAGGAGTGATGAGCCATTTATGGTGAAAAGGAAGAAGTTTGCAATGGCTATTCCTAATCCAAAGGTGGCCTATTGGCAGTTAAGTTGGTGGATTGGGATGGTTCTTAAGTTGTGATGACTAAGAACACAGTAGTGGAGAAGGAGGAAGGGCGGTTGAGATCAACAAGAGAGAAAGAGGCTAGAAAAATAGGGGTAGGGGTAGCTTTTTTCAAACATTAGCTTCAAATTTTTTCCTTTTAAGTGCATGGAATCCATCCGTATTTATAAGGGTTGGAAGAGGGATATATACTCTTTAACGATGTCAAATCTTGGCTCTTTATTCAACCTTAAAGGATTTCAATTGTTGACTCAAAGTAAATATCACAAAATATGAAATTTAATAGTTGAAAGTTGTTTGAGTCAACCTTTTGGGGTAGGCGTTGTGGCCACTATGGTGTTAATCAGCCAGAAAGGACCATAACGGGGTGTAATCCAATGTCAGGTAATCATTTTCATGCAAGTTTTGTCAAGTCTGGTGGAGAAATGAAGCATTAAATGCCTATAACAAGTAGCCCTCTCAATAGGTTTTTTTGTGAAAATTGAAGAAGATAAATGTTAACCAAAATAATATTATTTTGGTAAAGTTTAATTTAGTCCCTCAATTTATAATTTCTCTCACTTACATTCTTGATTGGCTCCAAACTTTTGATTTTATACAATTTTACCATTGATAAACTTCAATTTTAGCCTTGAATCCTCGCGTCGTTTTCAATATGATTATTGATTTTGAATTTATGCAAATTGACTATTAAATTTTTATTTTTCTTCAGTTCACCTTTGATTTCATTGAATTTTATCCCTATAGTTTAGGGTCTTTTACATAAAGGTCCTTGGCTATAATTTTCTTAAATTTAGCCCTTAATTGACCTCATGCGATTTAACCCCTGATTTGAACCAATTGAATTTGTAAAAATTAAGTTTAATCTTTTAAAATTTTATTGTTCTTAATAAAGCCCAAATTGAGCTCCTAAATTTATTTTTATCATCAATTAAGCCTCTGATAAAATTAATTTGATCTATTTAAAATACAATCAAGTCCTTACACCTAACTAAATTTTTTAATTGAATTTAAATTAATTTTTAAATATAATTAAACTTTAATTTAGCATATGATTAAATTGAATTGACCTATTAAAAATATAATTATGTTCTAAGGTTTAATTTTTATACAGATTTTTTCAATAATTATTTAATTTGACCTATATTCACATTAGTTTTAGGTTTAATGAGCTCTCAATTCCTTTCAAAATTGCAACTTGATTTTTTTTTTTGTATATTCAAAGTCTTTCTCAACCTATTTTTTCCAAAATATTAATATTTTTTCTATTATTATTTATTTTATTTTTAAATAAATAGGGTAATATTTTGGGGAATAGCTTAAAAATAGGTTATGACACCAATAACTCAATTTATAACTTTAAAGTCCCTCTAGTCAATTTTAAAACTCAAAATTAAACTAAATCTTAAAAATATTTATGGACTATAATCCATTTTATTCGCATTGATTAAGGTTAAAATCACCTCCATTAAAATCTCTTCTCAAATATGAATCGATTGACACCATTTTGGTCCTTTTTTGGGGTCATTCCAAAGTTTGTTTTTTTCTTTCTATTTTTTAACAACTTTCTTGCTAATTTCTTAACTCAAAAGGATTGAAATATCAATAAAATAAAGTTTAGAACTGAAAGATAAACATCTAAAACTATAGAGGTTATATATATATATATATATAAACCCTAAAAATCCAAGGACCAAACTATATTTTTATGCCAAAAATTACATATTCCTTGAAGTCCATGATGAATTAAAAGAGGCACTATAAAAATAAATAGTAAAAGTTTATTATGTTTTTAGTTTATGTACTAGTTATTTACTTATACAATGTCGTGAGGTAATTTTTTAGATATGTTTATATATATATATATATATAGAGAGAGAGAGAGAGAGTGCTTGTATACATAGTTTTCGAATAATGTTATAGCTTTTATATTAATATTACCAATCATTTCGTTAATTATTTTATACAAACTTGTTTATATCTATAAAAATAGATAAACTATATTTTTCATTAATTATTATAATCTTGTTTGAAAACTATGGCAAAATTGAATGACATTTAAAAAAGTAATATTTTAATCATTTCATATATAGTAAATCTTAATTATAATTTAAGAAAAAACAATTAAAAAAACTATAAAAAAATATAAAAATAGGCCCATCATTAGGCTTGTGAGATTGGGCACACATTTCTAACCTAATAGAAAATAGGTCAAATACGTGTATGGCTAGACTTACATGTTTGGCTTTTGTTCTTTCCTTTTTTATTTTTTTAAGTGGACCACATGTCTTAAAGGTGGTTAAAAAGTTGAATTCTGAGTTTTTAAACCTTAAAAAACTCGTTTTCAACCATTGTTTCACCTCAAAACATCAAATATATATATATATGTATGTATGTATGTATGTATGTATGTATATATTACTGAAAAGTATATTTTTATCAGTATTTTATATCATGATTTTACACTTAAAGTATCAATAATTACTTAACTAAAGCATACTTCATAATAACATGTCTAATACCATAAAATACATTTAATTTATGGTAAATGTTCATCCTAAATGAAGGTATATCACAAAAATAGAAGGATTGATTAATGAGTTAAAGTACTAAAATATTGTTTGATAATGAAATCATAACTGGAGCTCTATAGCTTGGATTTAGGTTTGTTTTATATGGATGAAAAGTTAAGAAATATACCTAAATCTTTGATGGGAAAGCAAGACTTAATTCTATTGTTTGGAAGTCTAAATCTTAGCAACAATGTAAAAGTTCGAATCTATCTTACAACCTAGATACTATTCAGTGTTTAGCTTATATCTCGAGTTCTAGAAATCTAAATAACCTCAATTTTTTTTCCTGAAAAGCTTAAACAATTTTCTAGAACTTTCATAGATAAGGTTGGTTCAAATTTTGACGTTATCATTGAAGTTTAATTCATATAAGAAGATAAGAATTATCACCAAGTCAAGATGTGGTCATCCACTTAACAATTAATCATCAAATCAATAGTTTTTAATTTTAGCCTATAAAAGAAAATATTTGCCATGCATTTAGATATCTTAGTTTTTAAATCAAGATCATGCTATTGTTCTCTCTTTATTGTAATACTTAAGTTTTACTTATATTAATCTTTTATTTATGTTTCTCATTTCCTTTCTTTTATTTAATTAACTTTTATCTTATTTATGTTCTTATCTTATTTATTTATATTTCTCTCTTTTATTATGATTATTTAAGTTTATTATGTCAAGGTGAAAAAGTTAAATTAATGATGTAAAAATAAGTATAATATAAACTCAATATGAACTTTAATGTTTGATACTAATATGTTTTGTATTTGTTATCTTGTTCACTTTTAATACTTTGTTTATTAAATAGTTAGTCTAGATTTGTGTTGTATAAAACTTGGTACAATAAATACTTAGCATTTTTATAATCCAACTGTATGATATAACCGATACTTATGTTATGAAAGGAACTTTATTTATTGTTAACATTATTTATAATCATGAATACCTTATAATATTTATGAATATTAGCATTATTCAAATCAAACAACTAATGTAATCATGTTAACAATTTATAATCCGATAGGAACCTCGTTTGTGTATGGTTTTCCAATTGAGTAATAAAAAGAGTTTATTCTATATTTGTTTGAAATATCATTAGTGAATCCTTTAACCTTAATATTTATTTTTATTATTGTTTGATCCTCACATTGATCTTTCATCTCAAAGTTCACATTAATTTTTTTTCTTCTTTATTATTTTTGTTGTTGTGTTGTATTATTGTTGTTTATAATTTATACAATTAACCTCTCTGTGATTCGACCCCTATCTTGTTGTGTTGTTGTTGTTGTATTGTTATTATTTATAATTTATACAATTAACCTCCTTGTAATTCAACCCCTGTCTTGTCAAGTTATTTATTACTTCGACATTCTTGCACTTGAAAAAAAACATCAATTTTTTAGTGGTATTATATATATATATATCATGCAATAATAAAATTAAAAAAATAATAAAATTTAATAACCAAAATAAAAAATAAAAAAGGGAAAGGGGTAATATAGGAACACGTGTGAAAAATGATATATATTTTTTTTAGTTTCTATATAAGTTATAATATTATCAGTGGTGATAGTAATACAAGATACTTGACCTGTATTTTGCTATGAGTTGAATCAAAATTGTTTTTTAATGTAAAAATAAAAGTGTGTAGGTGTTATTAATATATTTTTCATATGCAAATATAATTTTCATTATATACTCAAAATCTCTGATAAATATGTTCAATAAAATAAGTTGAGAATTACATACACCAATAAATATAAAAAAAGAGATTTTATTATTAATTAAAGACTAAATTATTAGGTTAAAAAATAAACACATGTTAAGATATTTGATCTATGTGTTGTGAAGAAGCCTTGAAATATTTTTACTAGATTATATAGCACTAATTTTCTTATAAGAAGAATAATAATTTAAATTCAATTGAAAAAATAGAATAATTTGTTTGTATATGTCTTTTTTTTCTTATTAATAACTTTAATTTCAACAAGAAAAATATAACTTTTAAAAAATAAAAGAAATTAGAAAACATACCAAAAAATAGATGATATAAAAATGTTTAAAAAAATCTCTCTCTAACTAAAACCTCTTTGTCTCATTACCATTCTCTTTTATCATTATTGTAAAAACAAGTTTTAATTTTGATAATTTTAATGCCTGTGTACTAAAAACACAAGAATCTACAATATTTTTGTCATGGGTTTTAATTTTTTTAAAAAAGGAAAATAAATTTAATTTTATTTGTAATTAGTAATAGTAATTGCTATAATGGTTAGCATTTACCTTTGTGGTCTTTTACCGTGGGACTCCTACATCTTTTATGGTGGTTGCTTGGTTACGCTTCAAGTAGCCAGTGGCTAAACTTTTACCCAGTCATTTTGAAGAACGAAAGCCAAAACGTTCGGTCCCTTCCGTGCAGCATTAACCTTCGTGTCTATTACAGGCACACAGCTCCATGGATTTTTATGGACCATTCTCATTACTTCTCCAGTTTGGTAGGGGCCGAAGTCCTGTCAGTTCTATGTTCATGTCAAATGATCTTGCACGCGATGCAGGCATCGTCTACCAATTTGCAAGAAACATCCAAAGTTGGATGTGGCCATGTCCACCAGTTACTGAGAATCTTTTTTTTTTTTTTTACCCCAGACATTTTTATTCTCCGAATATTCTTGTGGTGCCGCCCCCGGCCTGCTTCATTACACAGGCATCCAGCCTAAATCACGTTTTATCTTATTCAATCATGTGGCCTGATTTTTATCCCTTAAAATTTCATAGGGTAAGTTGGATAAAATAAAGTAAATTCAATTCAATTACCTTACGTTGTTTCTCGGCTCTTGACTTGAAACATATATGCATCTTTTCCGTGTATGATATCGTGCGCCATGATTTTCTTCCAGTGCCTGCAGCTGTCTATAATGGTGGATTGGAATTTGTGGCTGTCGTCAGGGAAGGTAAAGTAAGGTCTAGCTAGCTTCTAGGCCACGAAGAAGATAACTTTTGTAAGACCCACATTCTTCAAATCTGGCTGGCCAGAAGTAGGATTGCTTATAGCATGGCGGCCATGACAGTATTAGGACAAGTGATGACTGTGATGTTTTGGACGTTTATAAGAAAGGAAATCCTATTCCAAAAAATTATCGCAGGTTTACAATATTGACTAAGAGGTTTATTATGATATCGATAATAGTGATCATGGGGTTTCCTGTCCAAAAAAAAAAAAAACCAAATTGATGGTGGTGATGAGCATCATTCCACAATTATATATTGCATTTGCTGCAACAAAAATACAAAGCTAACCAGCTTGATTATTTGATTCTTCTAATACTGTACAGTTCGGTGCCGCTAGTTGAAGTACAGGGTTGAATATTTCTAAATGCTCCTTCTCTACTCTAGCTTTGACGAGACTAAGAAAACCCATGAAGTTTCAAGAGACCAAGAGACCAAGAGACCTGGCCAGCGTCAGAGACAGAAAACAGAGATATATAGCTAAGAGACCAATCCCCAGAGACTTATCCAACCTCATGTCCTTCCTCGGCAAGATCACAAGGGCCCAGAGCAAGCCTCCCATCAAAAACCCTATAGTCTCATAGAGAGAAGGGTCTTCAGGGACGATAAATGAAGATGGATATTTGGACCCTGATGAGATGACTAGTGAAATGCCCAAACCCAGCAATGTGTTGAACATGGGACCAGCATAGCAGCCTGATATTGCAATTTGGGCGCCGTCTGCCCCACCAGTCATCGCCATGGCAACATTAGCTATCAAATCTCCGAGCGAGTTGCCCCAAGCCAGGACAGTTAATCCGAGAACTGAAGGGTTAATCCCGAGTACATATCCTATTGAAATCAATAAAGAGACCAATTCCTCAGCGATAATATATGTCCAAGTTACACTCATCAAAAACCCACCAGCAAGCCAAGGGAACAAGGACTTCTTTGGTGGGCTAGACTTCGTTGTTGTCATGCATGCAAGATTGCAGAGAACCATCCCAATCAATACTGCTATCAAATAAGTTACAAGGCTGCTTCTCGAACCAAACTCCTTTTCCTTTTGGGAGGTGCATAGTGCTGCCAATAAAATTGGTGCCAAGGCCACAGAAATTACCGCAAATGGCCTGGACCACCTCGCCTCACTAACCACAGGTATAGTCAATCTTCTTGGCAAGGACAGAGGTAACTCCAAAACATACAGAAGACTACCCAGGTAATGCAGAAAGGGAGAATAGAGATTACAAAGAATCAATGAACTTCTCTGATCATCAGCAGTGGTTTTGTCCACCAAAATTGGCTTTTCATGATCAACATAACCAAGTAAAGGTATACCGCTCTCCAAAAAATCCTCCTCCTGGTTGCCATCTACAATTAAACGATTCTCTTTTCGGTACCGATCAAAGTGCATGATGCAAACCACACCGACATAACCCAAGTAGATAGAAAGAAAAGAAATGGCACCCCACAAGGATATTTTCCCCACAATAATAATCAAGAGAAGAGAACAGAGAGAGAACAGAAAGAAGCAGACATCTCTAATGAAGCTAGACTTATCAACATAAATCTCTCGAGGACCGGATAATAAACTTATAACACCAACCACCACACTAGACACAAAAAAAGCACCACCCAAAATACTATTCAGGCCAACTCCACCACTGCTAGACCTAGTGAAGGAAACAATACTAGCAAAAACATCCGGAGCGCCATTGCCAAGTGAAAGAAGGGTGACACCAGCAATTGTTGGAGAAAGCTTCAAGAGTTTGGACAAGCTTTCTAAGGCGGGACAGAAGTAATCAGCTGCTGTATTGCCTAACAGATAGAACAGAACAGCTAGCCACAGTAACAAGATAATATAGCCAAGCATGGAAAATTGGCCACAAGTACAGTAAAAGATTTGAAGATAGTTTATATACCCTTTGGGCCTGCATCCAATATGAGACTTGACATAAATACACTTGGACCTGTAATCTATGTAGTCATGAATTCCGCTGCAGCCATTGGTTTTGATCGATTCTTGAAGCACTAAAGAATGGTTTGCGGTGACTTTTGGTTCAGTGGATTGATCGATAAAATATGAGGTTGCAAGATAGAAAAAGAAGAGGAAGAGAAAGGTGATGTTAAGGAAAAGAATGATCTTCTTGGACTTCGCTCTTGAGGTGCTGAAACTTGCCATTCACAAGAAGCTTGTGGAGAAGGTGTTGCAGGGTTTAGATACTGAAATATGAAGTTCATAAACTGTTAGAAGTTCTGGCGGGGAATGGGCTGTACTTTGGCTGCGTTACAAGGGAGGGGTGTATTTGTACAAGTGTGCGAAGGGTGTTAGCGAAAGAAGGAAAGGAATGAAATCAGGGGCTGAAGTAACAAGACAATTAGAGTACAAAAGTTAAATCTAAGATTGAAAGAGATGTTCTAAGCTAGCGTTAACCCAGTCCGCCATAAGAGATGCGGAATTAATTGAACTAATAACAAAAATACTAGCTGGTGTTATCACGTCAGTAAACTAGCAGGAAAGAGAGGCTATATGCTAAATCACATCATTGACGTTAGGATCAAAGATAAAATTAGAGATGGTACTGCATATATACACATTCAACTTTTGAAATTCAGCTAAATATCTAAGCTTTTAGGTTTGCTTCAACCTGGGGAGAATATTATAGTTAAGCTGTAACTATCATTATCTGTTTGAGAAATGGAGTGGAGGGGCTACAGAGGTCACGGGAGCTAGCTGGTTTCTTGATTGAAAATTTCTTTAATTAGCCATGATGCTTTGTATGATTGTCTCAAATGGCAAAGGAAACGTTCGATCTTCCTGCATGCTGGATTCGATTTTGCGACCATTTATATGTACCTCTAGTGAGTACATTCAAGGAAACTTCCTAGCGGATATGGAGGAGAAGTCAGAGGTGCAGGAAGGAAGGAGAGGGAGCTGGAGATCATGCTTTATCTGAAAGCATTCTTTCAAAAGAATGTGTCGGTGATGATACATCAGGGATTTATCATTCTTACTTCTTTTTTTCTTGCACCTTTCAACCAAATTAAAGAGTGCGGTTGCTTAGAAGTACGATTTTGGATTATATTTTTACTGACTATTGATTAAGAGGCTGTGCATCAGACTGATTTTGTGATATCTCAACCATGATGAGTTAAAATTGCTATAATTTGACAAAAAAATAATAAGATATGGAAATTCCCGTATTGGAAAAATTTTGGAAAATTGAGAAATCTTCCTCTGCCATATCATAGTCTAGGGCCCAGCCATGGGAGGACCAGCATCTGCTGTTATCATCAATAATTGAAAGATCTTCAACCCTCCTTTTTTTTTTTTTCTTTTTCAAAATAAAAATAAAAGAGAAGCAAACAGGGCACAAATTGAGATAATATTCCTGCAGACGGAAGGCAATCACAGACCAGAAGAGCACGTTTTATTTGAATTATTGATTTGCTATTGAAGTGGTAGGTTCATGGGCACCTCAAGAACCCAGCTTTGAGTTGCTATCAGGGTGCATGCATGAAACTTCGTAACACCTCGCTTTTTTATCATCTAAGGTTTCTGGTCCCCATGTTTTTACTAATTTTTTTTTTGTTGAAGATTATAAATAATAATAATAATAATAATAAAGAATGGGAGGGATTGTTCAGAGTCAGCACAGATTTTTGGTTGATCAGATACAATTGTTGGAGATTGTCTTCTGTATCTCAGCAATCGCATGCTATTAGTGAGTGGCAGCCTCGTTTAATCAGCTGTTAAGGTATTAGGCAGAGATGCATGGCAAGCAATAAATGATGAAAATTACAGAGGGTCTTTCCTGCTTTAGTTTTTCACTGCTTACAATAACAGGATTTTCCTCTTCTATGTGTTGGGATAGCTGCCAGAGCCAGTCATCCTCTGAAGTCTAGCACTACAGCTTGTATGTGCTTTTCTCTTAGGTTCTTTTTTTTTTTGGTTAGTACGGTGATTATTTTTAAAAATATTTTTTATTTTTAAAAAATTATTTTTAATATCAATGTATAAATAATTTAAAAATATTAAAAAAATATTAATTTAAAATAAAAAATAATTTTTTAATAAATACTTAAAAAAAAAACCTCACTTTTACATAATTTTGATAGAAAGAGAAACACAGGGACAAAAAAACAAGTTTTGAGAAATAGAAAGCATGGAGACCTAACAAAACATCCGCTACAAAAGGTCCTCCCATTGCCAGAGTTGATTACTGTATGGTATATTTTACACTTCATCCAGCTCTTCAATCGTTAGGCATGTCGATTCCCAGCCATTGTGAGACGATGTTACCAGGTGCCCGTTTAAAATTCAAGGATAAATAATAAAATTAGAAATATTAAAACATTTTGCTGAAATAGCACTGGTTGGCCATGTTATACTTTAAAATTACATCATGCTCAAACAATATTATTTTTTACTAAACCGGATGACTGGTTAATAAAGGTTAGTAAAATTAGTTGATTAATTTTAAAAATAACAAGAAAAATTTTAAAATTATTAAAATCATGGATCTCAATAACAATTTTGATATGATCTATGTAATAACACAATAAATGCTATAGAAAAAACCTTCTTCAAAAAACTTTTATATAAATTTGAGTATAGCTCTTTTAAAATATTATTCTAATCTAAGATAATTAAACATTTTATTGAACCTAAACTTATCTCATTAGTTTATAAATATATTAGTTAAGTCATTTTTATAATTTATTTGGAAAAGATTCTTTTTTAGTTATAGCAAATTCACACTCTACTTGGAATCAATGAATAATAATTTTTTTAGTCTGCAAGTTTGATTTTGATAAAGATATGTATTTTGATTTATAAAATATATTTAAAAAAAATTATAAAATTATAATTTTTATGAAAAACAGTTTCACTAGTAAATATAATTAAATCAAACTGGCTAACCAGTTAAAATAAAAATATAGAGTTTGACTATGCCACGCTTAAAAAATATGATATAATCAAATTATATCATTTCATTAAATTTTTTAAAATTGTATTATTTTATCAAATTTTTATGTTTATTGTGCTTTTTAATTCAAAAAAAAAACTTTAAAGGTAAAGTACACCAGCAATACATTACTATATATATATATAGGCCAACTTACTTTTCCAAGCTTATAATTTAACTTTTTTATTTTTAATTTTTTTAATTATATTTCTAATGACTTTAAATTTTTAATTTTATACAATTTTATCTTTGTTAAATTTTAACATTAACCTTGAATTTTAGAATTTTTTATTATTATGATCCATAGTCTTAGATTTATATAAATTAACATTCAATAACTACTAAGATTTTTATTTTTTTAATTTTTATCTTTGTATTTCATTTAATTAAGTCCTCAAAGTTTAGTGTCTTTTTTAAAAAGTTATTGGCTATAAATCTTTTTAATTTAACCTCTAATTGACCATAAATTTTCAATTTTCTTATAATTTTACATTTAATTTTAATCAATTGACTTTGTAAAAAATAAGTTTAGTCCTTTGAAAATTCATCTTTCTTAATTAAGTCCAAATTGGGCTTTCAAATTTATTTTTTCAGCAATTAAGCCCCTAATAAAATTAATTTGACCCATTTAAACATAATTATGTCCTTGTACTTAATTAAATCTTTTAATTTGACACAAATTAATTATTAAACATAGTTAAACTTTTTAATTTGGTCCATGATTAAGTTAAATTGACCTATTAAAAATTTAATTATATTATTTGACTTAATTTTTATGCAGATCCATCCAATAATAATCTAATTTAACCTTATATTTGCATTGTCTCTCAAGTCTTGGATACAATAGGATATGATTAAACTCTTGATTTCATCAAAAATTACAACTTAATTTTTCAATACATTTGAAATCCTCATTGACTTGCTTTTGTTAAATCACCAATCTTCTTGGTATTATTATTTATTTAAAAAAATAGTAAATTTTAGAGATAACCTAAAAATAGATTATGTCATATATTAATGTTGTTTTTTACTTAAACTATTGAAAGGTTATACTATAAGATTTAATCTAGCAAGTATATTGCATGTTTTTTTTTATTAACATCTTTAGATGATAAGAAATAAACAATTCTTTTAACACTAAATGAGTTTTATCATAGGTTTCTTAAATTATTTAAAAAATTATAATAATACAAAATCTATAATATAAACTATTTAAATTTTTATTATTTTTCAACTATGTTTTTTACAAATAAAATTATGAAATCATTTAATAGAATTTCACGATATTCTATCACGTGGGACATTTAGGTAAACTAAAAGTGTAAATAAGAGATAAAAGAATTAATGCTTAATTTTATCAGTAACTATAATTTTAAAACTAGTCTTATATAAATTCTAAGGTAAGAGTTTATATATATATATATATNTATATATATATATCCCACTATATCTTACATACTACATGTTTTTTAACTTAGAAAACTATTCTAGAGTCATGTTTTTATGTTTTTATTGGAATTCATTTAACATGATTAGTGTGTTTAGGTAAAAAGCCAGGTAAAAAGCTAATCAATACTCAACATAAAATGATTTTGAGATTCAAGTCCAAGAAAAAATCCAATCCTTACTTTTAACTATGATGATAATAAACATGAAAAATTGGTGGACAATAAATTATAACCCTCCCTTTCTAATTTTTTAGAAAAAAAATAAAATAAATATCACCACTCAAACTTGATGGCTTGTAAGGAGTTGAAGTAACTCATCTTCAATTTACTTTCTTAAAAAAATAAAAAGGAAGAAAGAAGGCATGTCTTTAATATCAAACATGTTTGATGAACCAACACATTTAAAAATTTATAAATATCTCAAATATTTAAATATAAAAAATAATAAAATTAAATGAAGTCAACCTATATCTGAGGAAGTTAATTAAGAAGTAGTTAGATGGAAACCAGATAAACAACTTAAAAGAGTATTATTAAGGGCAACTTCAAAGATGTAGATCTACTTATGCATATTAAAATAAAAAAATTAATAATATTATTTAAAATAAAGTAAAAGAGTTGACAACATTATTCAAAATAGACTAAAATAATACATTATCTATCTATGATTTAATTATCGAGATATCAAATACTAAGAGTATTAAGAGTCTTAGTATGAAGGGATAAAATAACATTAAGGCATTTTATTTGAAAAAAATAAATAAATGTTATAAAAATAAATCATATTCTTGATAATACTATGGCCTCAAGACTTACTCAAGTGAAATAAAATAAAATAACAAAAACAATCAACACAAAAGACAAATAATACATAGATACATAGCATAACATCAAAACACACACACACACACACACACACATATATATATATATGTTTTTAATAATTTTGAATGCAGAAATCATGCATAATGGCTATTTTTCTTGAATTTTGGAAATACAACCACAATAAACTAAAAATTTTGAATTTGAAATCTTCCACTAAAAAAATGATTCTCAATTTTAAAAAATTATAAATAATTAGAATTTAAATTTAAAAATCAAGAATGTTGCCTTTATATGAAAAATAAAATTTCATCTGGAAAACAGAGGAAAAAGAGAGGGAAACACAAACACAAAACAAAGGCACCATTGCATAGCTTGCTCGTCATCACCACGATAATCATTCGAACCAAAAGAGTGGAAAAAAGATGGAGGAAAAACCAAAATTGGATTTGAAAAACAAAGAGTAAGGTCGCATGACCATACAAAAACATAAAAGGGAGGAACAACAGGGACAAGCATAAACAAAAAACATGAGCACCATCGCATGGCTTCCTCATCACCGCCATGATAATCCCCTTGCATCACTATCCTCAATAGCAGCATCACTATAAGAGAGGAGAAAACCTTTTAAAATAGAAATACAAAGTAGCAAAGACAGAGAGAAAAAAGGAGAGTAGAAATAGTTAATAGATAAGAAGGATCGTTTTCCATCAGTCAAATAGCTCCCTCCATTCACCATTGGACTCTGCTGTTGTGACCACTAGCCAAACATTGTCACCATGCTGGATAGCTTCCTTTTCCCCTTCCCTTTCTCCTTTTTTTTCTTTTTCTTTGTTTGTAGAATTTGCTGTCGATATCCACTGTTTACATGAATAATAGAAATTGACTAGAAATTATACAGCAACGAATCGAAAAAGAACAAACCAATATGTTTTGGATCGAGTCCAATCAAGTAAACAAAACTGAATTGAAAAAACTTTATTGTTAAAAATACTATCTAAAAAATATTTTTTAAAAAAATAAAAAAAATAGTGTTTGACAGTATTCATTTGTTTATCTATTTAGCAGTATACATATAGGCGACGAGTGTTTTAATACATGATTCAATGAAGATCTAGATGATGTTATGAAAATATAATGGAGCATGTTGTTGATCACATTAACTATCATAGTAATTATGATAACAGTGGCTCAGGCGGGAATGCTGATGATGGGGCAAATGATGACAACAATGACGATGATAGCAATGAGGATGATGAATCATTTTAGAGGCGAGAATTTGATATGAAAAGGTTAGTTGTGTGCATAGCTTTGGCAATACACATGTATTATATTAATTATATGCATAAAGAACTATGTATGGTTTTGTACAATAGAGGCATATGTTGGTTAACTGAAGTTTTATGAGGACATTGGAAACAATGTGTAAACATGTTTATACCTTCGAGCTTGTGCAATGATTTAGAAATAAGGTATGGGTTAATACCTTCGAGAAGGATGAGTGATTGAAAAAGTTGTTATATTTCTATATACAATAGCACTTGAAGCATCAAATAAGGAAGTTCAAGAACAATTTCAACATTTGAGTGAAACTATAAGTAGATGCATCAAAGAAGTCTTAGTAGCAGTATGTTTATTTGTAGTAGATCTATAAAACTAGAGGACTCAAATTTTACAAGCACTCCATGAGAAATTACAATGAATCCAAGATATATGTCTCATTCCGAGGCAGACAAATGTTTGTTAATATTAGTAATGTGAAATTGAAATAATATTTTGCATGTTAGTAACTAATGAATATATATTGTCAATGGTTTTCATGTAGAATTGTGTTGATGCAAGTGATGGAACATATGTGTGAGTTTGCATATCAACTAAAAATCAAAATTCATTTATTCAAAGAAAAGGTATACCGACTCAAAACATAATGGTTGTTTATAGTCTTGACATGCAGTTCATGTCTGTGTGGGCAAGATGAGAAGGTAATGCCCACGATTCATGTATTTTTCTCGAGGCTATTGACAATATAAATATAAAATTTTCTAAACCACCAGAAGGTAGTTATACAATAGAACTTATTATATAATTATAAGTTTAATAATTTGTGAAATTCTTATTAATCCTCTGACAAATATAAAAGTTGTTTCTAATTACGAGTAAGTACTATCTAGTTGATTCTGGATATCCTAATGAGTATGAATATTTAGGTCTATATAAAAGTCAAAGGTATCACTTCAAAGAATTTCAGTGCCATGAACAACAAAGAAACCGGTAAAAAAATTTTAATCATGCACATTAACCACTACGTAATGTGATAGAACATTCTTTTAAAGTATGGAAATAGAGGTGGGGAATTCTACAAAACATACATGTTTATCAATACAAAACACAAGTTGAAATTGTAGTGACATTAATGGCACTACATAATTACATTAGAAAGAGATCATTTAATGATGTTGCATTTGCAAAATTTGATTACAATCTTAATTTTGTTTCTAATGACATTTTACCTGATATTATTGCACGCTTAGAAAACCAAGGGAACTGTAGTCAAGGCAAAATAGATTTCATACGTGATGGAATTGTAGATAGTTTAATGTAACAATAAAAAAATACTTTATATATAGTATTTTCATTTGATAATGTAATAGTAGTAGTTAAATCTATCATATTTCAATTAAAAATGAATAATATTAATATATGTTGTCGTACCCAATATCACGACAACCTTAAAAATTAGTATTTTGGGAAGAATGGATTTCTAGCATCCTATTCTTTAACGGGAATATTCTTGTTTAAGAAGTTGTCACCTAGTATTATGGTCACTAGGAACCCTAACTGGTTAATAGAGATTTTATGGTATGATACTAGTTACATAAAAAAGAAGATATTATCACTTCTTAAACATCCTGCGTAAAGCTGGTTGCATTGCTGATCTTTTTCATTGATTGCTAACATTTTTGTTAGTTTATACTATGATGGTTTGCGTGTAATATTCCTGACTCTAGCGCCAGTGAATATTTAATTACGAATATTTTGAACTCTGGTGTTGATAAATATTATGTAGGTATCAAAAATTAATAAATTTAAATCATTATTTCTTTTTATTCATAACTCTGATGTCAGTAAATAAACAAATAAAAATTAATTTATTTTTACACATACACATTATTTTTATTTTTATGTAGTTAAATAAAAAAATACAATAAAACAAAAATAAAATAAATCTACATTGGTATTTTTATTCCTGACTCTATCGTTAGTGAATAAACCAATAAATTTATTTTATTTTATCCTATGTTATTTTTTTATGCATTTTTTTATTTGTATATAACTAAGTAAAATACAATGAAATAAATTTGAATTGGTATTTTTATTCTGACTCTAGTGTCAATGAATAAAAATAATAAAATTTTATATTTTTTGTATTTATACATACACGATTCTTTTAGCATTTTTTTATATTTTTATATTTTTTATTTTTTATTTATACTAGGCCCGATCTATATTTTACTATTAGGCCCGGGCTTGGCCCGCTCAGCCCATATGAGCTGGGCTAGCTGAGCTAGCCCAGCCTGGCTAACGGCCGAAGCCAATGGCCTAGCTTGGATGCAGCACGCATGAAGTGAATTCATGCGTGCTTTAAATTGTACGAAGGTAATTAAGTTGCCTTCGCACAGTGTTCTTACTACTAACATCTAATTTAGAAAACAGAAAAGGCGTACCTGCATCTATAAACAGAGAAGAAGCTTGTGTAAACGATAATGCCTCTTGCCTCTTTCCTTCTGCTTTCCCTTTTGTTCTTGTGCCCACGATTTGCTTTCGTCCTCCAGCAGATTTGAGAAGCTGAAGGAATCAATAATGAAGACGCCTTTTGTTGCAGAGATAAAACAATGGCAGGGGTAATCCTTATTTGCTGCCCTTTTCTTCTGTGCTCTTTGTGTGTGGCTCCATGTATTTTTGGTTTGGTTCCTCTTCTCTCTGTATTTTCTATTTTTTTTTTACATACACTAAAATCTGTATTTATAGTGTTGGAGTATTTTCATACTTGAGAAGCAAAGTCTTAATCAAACTCATTTTCTTTTTTAAAAATTCAAATTAGAATTAAATTAAAAAGCAAACAACTATTATTATCTTGAAGGTAAAAATTATCTTTTAGATAAGGATTATCTTCGAGATAAGGTAAAAATTATCTTGAAGAAGATAAAAATTATCTTAACAGTAAGGATTATCTTGAGGATAAAGATTATCTTGATGATAAGGATAGAATGACAAAGGTACGTTGTAGTTCCTAATTTTCATGCAAGTTGACAAATTATACTTTTCATCAAAATAAATATATGATCTTTTAATTTTATATTTTAAACCCTGTAAAATTAAATTAAAAACCAATGGGTCAAAATTAGGTTACAACATATATCTATTGTAGTTATTTTATAACCTCAATTTGAAAAACTTGATTGTTTGGGATTGTAATAATGATGGTAGATTAAAGTCTTTTTTGATTCAAGATCTATCTTCTGAGATTTGTTTTTAAAAAATTATGTTTGATATCAACACATGAAAATAATCTAAAAATATTTAAAGAAATTCTTTTAGGAAAAACAAAAAAACCGAATTTCATAATTTTTTAAAACACGGTTTGTATCACATTCCTAAATGGTTACCAAACATACAAAACTACCTTTTGTTTAATCTTAATGTCAACTACAGTTTTAATTAAACAGCTACTAAACTTTACCAACCTCAACTAAAAATATTTTTTTATTAAATAATTTTTTTCTAACCACAATCACAAAAACTACCACAATACCAAATACACTTTTAACATTGTATGACATTGTGGTTGTGAATGAGGTTAAGGGTGAACCATATTGAAACTTGGTTTTGTTTTTGTGGGACCTATCATAAAATGTGTATGAACTTGTGTTTTATCAAATGCATGACTATGATGCTTTGTTAGCAGCTTAACCTCAATTTCATTATCTATTGACCACAAGAAAAATAGGAAAAAAAAACAACCATTAAAGGAAAATCAAACTTCTCCTCCCTGATTCCTCAAATAATTTAGAGAAAAAATACCAACATTTAATAGACCACAAGACACACTTGTTGAAGTTATTGGAGGAAAATCAAACTTTTTAATTCCTTCCCGATTCCTAAAAAAAATCCTTGTAAAAATACCAACAATCCATTAACTGCAAAACACAAACTTGTTGGAGGAATATCAAACTTCCTAGTTTTTCCTAAATTCCTCAAAAAATCAGACCAAAAATACCACTAGTGAAGTAGTTTGTTAGCGGTAAGATTCGTCTCATCTCTCTAAAAAGAAAATTAAAGATTTGTCTCCTCTAACCATTCTTTTCTCTATTGTGGAAACTAATTTTCCTATTTTTTTATACTCAATATGTGATTCCATGTTGTTGATCTTGTAGATTTGTTAAAAAGGTATTTTTCTTATTTTTATAGTTGCTTTCATAATGAATAATTTTGTTTGTCTACTGAACTTGTTCAAAATTAATACAGGATCTAGGCTTCTTCTTATGTTATAGTTGCCAAAATAAGAATCAATTTGATGACAATACTTTTTTGCATTTTAGGTTGTCTGTTATGGTTCTCGTGATCTAGTGAAGAAATATGTAGTTTTATGCTAAATAATATTGTCAATCCAAGATCAATGTTGAGTTTGATTTGAAATTCATATAAAATCTAAAGTGAGATAAGATTACAAATTTCAGCAAGTATTCAACTCGTCAATAACCAGTTTTTCTTCATTTCACATTGCTTCCTACAAGTCTGCAACCATTTCAATGTTGGACTGTATAATGATTCTACAACTTCTTTACTAGGATTTATCAAGCAGCCTTGTAGACTTGTTTCAACTCCACTACTGTAAATCATTGCTTTTTTATTTATTTGTTTCTCACAATTGAGTATTTATTGTTGTTGAATTTATATATAGTTTTGTGTTGGTGTATGAGGCATAATAACATTTTACTCCTGCAAACATGTCTGGCAAAAAAAAAAAGGTGTTGTAAAATTAAGTATGTGTTTATGTTTTTTACAATTACGCAACTACTTGCCTATTTGTTGGTGCTGGAATAAAACTTTGGATGTTGTGTATTGTTCTTGTTTGCGATATTGTGCACATATGTTGTTGTCATTTATGTAAATTAACCACAACCATTATTGGGTTTGCATGCTAAAATAAAAAGAAAAATGTTAGTTGCTAGATTTGGATTAATTAGCCATATGCATTTCTTAGTCATCTATATTTATGGTTCTATAATACTGTAAACTTTGATGATTGTTCTTATTATCTATCTCTCAATTTTGATTTTGTTGTTGCCAACTGTTTGTTTCATTGTAATTGTTTAGGGCTTTTATGCTATCAAATGCTTAGGTCACTAGTGCAGGTTTATAAACATAGAATATAAACAAGAAATATGTCAGGTAGGGAAAGTTTAAGGCATTTAGCTACTGTTAAAGTTTATTTATATATATTAGATGCTCTAAACTTATTTTTGGAAATGGAAGTCTCAACCTTTTCATTTCATTTTTAATCCTCGTTGTTGATTGTTTGAATAATTGTATGTTAACTATATTTTCATTGAGTTAAATTCACTACATGTTATAACTCATTATTTTTGCTTCTAAATATTCATCGAACTAGGAATAGAAAGTCTTGAAAATATAGATAAAGTAGCATGGACTAAAGAAATATTGGATGTCTTTTGTTACATTTGCATCAAAGCTATCAATATGGAAATGAGACCAAATACTTATTTCAACAAAGCTAGTTGGAAATATTTATTGGTATAATTCAAATAACAAATTGGTCATACATTTACCAAAGCACAACTGAAGAACAAATCAGATGGCTGCAAAAAGGATTGGAGGATATGAAAGAAGCTCATTTATGGAACTAGTGTGGACTGGAGTACTAAATTAGGAACAATTTCTGCTAGTGATGAGTGGTGGAAATAAAAAATTCAGGTTATTTGTCATAATCCTTAATCTTTAATTTGTTTAAATCTGAGTTCAATTATTAATAAATTAGGCAAAGTTCCATGAAATCATTTTATTTCTTTTGTGTAGGAAATAAAGGGGGCAAAAACATTTAGGATGTCTGATATGAAACCTTTATTATGTATGAATTATGATATAATGTTCGCAAACATTGTTGCTATTAGTGATTGTATATGGGCACCATCGTCTAGAATCTTACTTGATCATAATATCAGTGTTGATGGCAATCAACATGCCAATGTTAAAGAACGTAATTTGAAAAAAGGAAGGGATAATTCTGAAGAGGATGAAATTTTAAATTTTACCGATGATATATGTAACATGATTAGAGGGGTTAATATACCAGTAGCAACAACTATTTCAAAAAATTAAGGCATTTACAAAACCCTAAAACTCATCTCTTTCAAGTCAGCCAACTACCCACCCTTTTTTGACAAAAACAAAAAAACAAAAGCCACTGCCTAAAGAAGCCCTCTTCCTTCTCCTCCCAACTGACTAGAGCTCCCTTCACTCTCCTAAATAGACCAAGAGTAAACCCCCAAGCCTCCAACAGTCGCTACTCCCTGACTTTCTCTTATTTCTCTCCCAAACTAACACAAACCTTCAACCCCTCATTGTCTCTTTTCCCCTAATCTTTTCCTTTAGCTCCTCCTCTTAGCAGTAGTGTCCATGCTAACCCGATAGACCTAGCAACTCATCTTCTCTTAAATCGCCATAACCCCTCAGCCATTATCTCCCTTTCCCTCTTACAAGCACCAACCCATTCAGCCTTCATAAAAGTCAGCAACTCCCTCTCATAGATCTTTCCTCTCTTCATCAACCGACTGTCCTTTATCAGTTTAACCCTATGCCGTAGATTTGGACCGAGAACCAGTTGCCGAATCAGCCACCTGCAAAGGAAAACTAACTAAGAAGGAGAAAGAAGGCATGATAATCAAAACTAAAAGAAAGAAAGAAAAAACTAAAATCAACTGTTTGTTGTGTTTTCTTGGCTTTGCAAGTGACATTGCTTTTCACAACAAGTGCAGAAAGAAAAAGGAGAAGAAAGCGAGCTAGATCCACTAGTTGCTTGGCTTTTCTTGAGGCGGTGAGTGAGTATATGCGGTGATGCTTGAGTACATGTGCCACTAGTGGCTGTTGCACATGGAGACCACACCCGCCACTATTAATACAAACCTTAGAAGGTGTTCACAACAACTCCTAGAGTCTTTAGGGTTTATTTTGTAATTTTTGAATTGTATTTGATTTATTTTGTTATTTTGTCATATGTAAAAATGATGTGTTAAAAAAATAGTAAAAAAACTATATATGTGTGTGTGTTTTATTTTATTTGTCTCCTTGCAAATTTTGAGAATATAAGTGTATGATTTGTTATCTTTAATTGTGTTTAATTATGATACTTATTCTTTTTCTAAAAAAAAAATATAAATGTTTTTCTTGTATGCTATATACGACTAATATCCTAACATATTTTGAAATTTTGTTCTTTTTCTAAAAAAAAAACAACTATTCAAAGTTTAAAAAAATATATGTTTTAACATAGAGTTTTTAAACACAAAAATTATTTTTTTACATTCTGAATTTTACAACATATTTGGAAAACTCCAAAAGGTATTGGCCAATATTCCAAAATATACAAAATCTTAATTTTAGGGAATTCTATCTTATTCACTATTAATATTTGGATAAAAAACCTAAAAAAGGATGAATATCTAAAATATTATTTAGAATAACCTGTTATTATTTACTATTAATATTTGGATAAAGAAATTCTAAGTAGAAAATATCCAAAATAATTTTCTAGAAATAATAAGTTATCATAAATCCTTGAGAGAAGCCTCGATTATAATTGAGAACATTTCAATTTTCGACTTCATGATTTATAAGCCATGAAAGTATAAAATATTAAGGCAAAAAAAAAACTTTTAAAATGCCCTGAATTTCCTTAAATTTCTAAATTTTTTGTATCTCTTCCTTGCGATTTACGAGTTGCAAACTCTTAAAATACTAAGGGAAAATGAGTTTTTAAAGCATATAGAATCTCCTTATATTTCTATCCTAATAAATTTAGTTTGAATCAAACATAAATTTCAAGATATTTGCATTGGTTCTTCTTAGCACTTTGTAGACATATCTAAAGATATGATCTATATTGGCCAAGGATTTTTACTTTTTAGACTTTGAACCCAAATCCATTCATCATAGCAAACCTATCTTAGAAAACCTATTTAAGAAAACACCAACACCATAGCAATTATAAGGCAAACCAAATATTAAGCAGCTTACCTTAGCTAAAGTGTACTAAGGGTGCTAATATCTTCCATTTACGCAACCAATCCCTTACCTTAGAATCTTTAAAAGGCCAGTTAGAGTTCCTAGTGACCATAATACTAGGTGGCAACTCTTTTATTTATAAAAACAAATAAAAACCCGGAAAACATGATGAAATGGTTGTAGAGAATGTATGCATGGCATAAAGGACCTTGAATCGAAAGGTATATATTAATCCCAAATGCTTTCTTTCATATATTTATTGGTAATATTGTTATTTAACATGTTTTCAAATTTCTTGTTGTTTATATAAATTTACAGATTAATAAAGTAAATTTCTTAAGATGATATGAAGTAATAAATTAATTTATATTGGTTTGAGACCCTCTATAAATTAAACAATTAACATTGTAAGGAGATGACATCTGCAATCAATTAGGTTATAGAGCATTAATATTTATTATGTTTATGTTATGAATTATATTTTAATGTAGTTCAAAGTTGTAATGTTATTTGAGAATTGCTAAGTCTTGTTAGTTGCTATATGAGATAATATGATATATTATTAATGACATCAATTGATGATATGGACAATGATTTTAGTTTTTAAATAATAAATATGTTGGTTGATGATGCAAATCAAGTGTATTGTTTTATTTGACAAAACAAATTTCACTACTCTAAAAATCCAATTATAATTAATTGTGTCATTTCAATAACAAGCAAAATTTAAATTAGATAGGAAAAGGATTAATGAGAGGGAAAACGAAAGAATATGCAAAAGGTTGAACATATTAAACAAATTGATCAATTACTCATCACAGAATGTACCAACAAGTCACATGCAAAGTGAAGTCACATGGAAACTAGTGTAATGCAGGGTTGAGAAACACTATTTACATTGTGACAAAAAATATTAGAGTAATGCTTTTCATATGACACGGTCTTAAAGAAATTTTTATATGGGTTAAAGCCTTACAAAAGAAAAAAAATATATGGGGAACAATCATCGTAAAAATGCCAATTTGATGGCAATTTACACAAGAGAAAAACAAATAAAAATACATATAATATAAATGATATGTACTATTGATGGTAATTTGCACAATAAAATACAACTAAGAGCTCAAATAGAAAAGACAAAGCAAAAGAGTTGGCAAAAAACAAGTTAAAAAAAAATTCTAATTCGCATGACACAGAACCGTTTAAAATAGAGGAAAAAAGTGAAATAAAGGAAAAAGAGAGTGAAACATAGGCACAAAATAGGGGCACTATCACATAGCTTCCTCATCACTACCATGATAACCACTCGAGCTAGAAGGGTGGAAACAAGATGAAGGACAAACTAGAATTTGATCCGGAAAACAGAGAGTAAGGTCATACGACCATATAAAAACATAAGAGAGAGGAACAACAATCATTACAAGTTTCATGTTTTCAAGTGATTCTAATTCTAACGTTATCAATGACGTTTTGGGCAAACATTAGAAGATAAAGATTGTCACCATGTCAAGAGTTGGCTACCCACTCATCAATTAGTTATCAAATCAATAGTTTTTAATTTTGGCCTAAAAAAGAAGACATTTGACATGTATTTTGGCATCTTGGTCTCCAGATCAAGATCATGCTCTTGCCTTTTCCCTTTGTATTTTTTGTATTGCTTATGTTTTGATTTCATTAATATCTTATTTATGCCTTTCATTTCCTTTCCTTTACTTAGTTAATTTTTATCTTATTTATGTTTTTATTTTGTTTATTTTTTTTCTTTTTTTTCATTATGTTTAGTTAAGTTTATTATGTCAATGTGAAAAGGTTAGACTAATGGTGTAAGAATAAGTATAGTGTAAACTTAACATGGACTTTAATGTTTGATACTAACATGTTTTATATTTGTTATCTTGTTCACTCTTTAATACTTTGCTTGTTAAATGACTAATCTAGATTTATGTTGTATAACACTTAGTACAATAAATGCTTTGTACTTTTATAGCCAATATTGTATGGTATAACCGATACCTGAGCTATGAAAGGAACTTGATTTTTTGTTAACATAAGTTATAATCATGAATGTCTAACGAGATTTACAAGTATTAGCATTAATTGAATAGGATAACTAATGTAATCATGTTAACAATTTATAATCTGATTGGAACCTCCTTTGTATGTGGTTTTCAATTGAACAATAAGAGTTTATACTATACTCGTTTAACATACTATTAGTGGATCCTCTAACCTTGATATTTATTGCTATCATTGTTTAATCCTTACATTACTCTTTCATATCAAAGCTCTTTTCTTTATTATTATTATTATTATTATTATTATTACTACTACTACTACTACTATTACAATTATTTATTATTTCAACACTCCTACACTTAAGAGAAAATAATAATCTTTTGGTCGTGTCAAGTTTTTAATGCCATTGCTGGGGAGGTAAGTTCTTCTACAAATTATAGTATTTATTTTTTTTTTCTTGTATATAACTTTGTTTCTTCTTCTTTTATTTTCTTTTTTCTTTTATTATATTCCTACACATGCATAAAAGTGTGGTTACATATATTAAATGGTAGACTTTATAGGATATTATCATCATTTTCAAAAAATATGGTTGAAGAAGATAATCAATCACTTCATAATAAGAATAATAAGAATAACCATGTTAAAATACTTAAAGACCACACAAATCCCACAAGAACAAGTGTACCATTATGTATAGTTTTCTCTCCTAATGCATCTCATTTTAATTTCAAGGTAGGTATTATTCAACTTTTACCTTCTTTTCATGGCTTAGATTTATAAAATCCATACTTGTATTTAAGAGAATTTGAGGAGATTTGTAAAACCTATAATGACTCAAATTGTAGTATGAACATTATCAAATTAAAGCTTTTTCCTTTTTCATTAAAAGATAATGTTAAAATATGGCTACAAAATTTGAGACCAGGATTCATTCGTGCTTGGGATTGAAACGACTAAAAGATTAATGTCTTTTTTCAAATGCAGGAGTGTTGAAGTAATAAATAACCCAGCAAGACCGGGGTCGAACCACAGAGAGGTTAATTGTACAAATTATAAATAACAATAATAGTAACAACAACAACAAGAATAATAATAATAATAGTATTAGTAGTAGTAGTAGTAGTAGTAGTAGTAAAGAGGAGGAAGAAGAAGAAGTTGATGAGAACTTTGAGATGAAATATTAATGTAAGGATTAAACAATAATAATAACAAATGTCAAGGTTAGAGGTTCCACTAATGGTATGTCAAACAAGTGTAGTATAAACTTTTATTATTCAACTGGAAACCACACACAAAGGAGGTTCCAATCAGATTATATATTATTAACATGATTACATTAGTCATCTTATTCGATTAATACTAATACTTGTAAATCTCGCTAAGCGTTCATGATTATAACTTATGTTAGCAACAAATCAACTTCCTTTCATAGCTCAGGTGTCAGTTATACCATACAGTATGGGCTATGAAAGTGCTAAGCATTTGTTGTGCCAAGTGTTATATAACATAAATCAAAATTAGTCATTTAACAAGGAAAGTATTAAATAGTAAACAAGATAACAAATACAAAACATGTTAGTATAAACATTAAAGTCCATATTGAGTTTACATTATACTTATTCTTACACCATTAACGTAACTTTTTCACCTTGATATAATAAACTTAGCAAAACATAATAAAAAAAAAGAAAAATAACTAAACAAAATAAGAACATCAATAAGATAAGAGTTAACTAAGGAAAGGAAAGGAAATAAAAGGTATAAATTTGATATTAAAGAAAGCAAAACATAAACATTACAAAAAATACAAACAAAGAAAGTAAGAGCATGATCTTGATATGGAAACTAAGATGCCTAAATACATGACAAGTGATGCCTAAATGCATGGGAAGTGCCTCCTTTTGTAGGCCAAAATTGGAAACTATTGATTTGATGACTAATTGATGGGTAGGTGGCCAACTCTTAACTTGATGACAATCATTATCTTGTCTTGTCTGCCCAAAACGTCATTAATAACATCAAAATTGGAGCCACTTACATAAACGTTGTAGGATATCGTCTTAGCTTTCTTGTGTAAACAATTCAGATCATTTCGACTTATAGAACTCCAGATATGGCCTAAATACTGAACAGTGTTTGGGTTGGAGGACAGATTCAGACTTCTTTGTTGTTGCTCCAATTTGAACTTGAAAATGGCCTTTTTAAATCTTAGGATCCATATAAAAGTTGTAGGCCTATGTCTTAACTTTCTATCCATATAAAGTAAACCTAAATCTGAGATCTACACCTCCAGATATGACCTAATTACAGAACAGTGTTCCGGTTTGGACTGCACCAGCATCTCTTTTCTAAGTTTGGCCATCTCTTTGTCCTTTTAATTTTAGTTGTTAAATTCATCAATTAATCCTTTCATTTATGTGATAGGCCTGCATTTAAAATGAATATTTATCATAAATTAAAGTATCTTATATTATTATAAAACATGTTTTAGTTAAGGAGTTATTAATACTTCAAATGCAGAATGATGATATAAAACGATGATAAAAATTCACTTTTAAGTATTAATCACACCTCCCAACCAGCTTATTACTAGTCTCTAGTAATCAAAGCATTAAAATAAAAAAATACTTTGCAAATTCCATAAAGCAAGGTATTCATCATTCAATTTCCATTAATCTATCCAGATAAACAAACTCTCATTAAATTTATATATCTGCTCACTAACTCTTAAACAAGATATTAATAAATCTTTTTTTATGCTCAATATATCAATACATAATTATGGGGATTTTTATGAAAGAAAACAATTTTTTTCCTAATGTTTAAGGTTAACTTCCTTGAGTTGGTATTATTATTTTTGTCTTTTTTTTAAATATATATACATATAACTTAAAACATCATGCATCTTTAACCCATGTAACGAGTTTCGGCTAATGACTCTTAGATCAGTTAGTCTTAGGGCATTAAGTGTTGAGACACCCTTACGAGCTTAGTAACTCGGGTCGCAAATACTGATATGTAGATAGTGCAATGTTTGATTCCCTTAAGCTTTTCTCCTCAACCCATGTAGCAAGCGTTAGGCTAATAGCTCCCAAGTCAGCTGACTTTAGGGTATTAGGTGTTAAAGTACCCCTTTGGGCTTAATTGCTTAGGTTAGAGAGGCTACAAAACCAAACTTATCTATATTATTATTATTATTATTATTTTATTTTTTAAATTATATATTATCCATTTTCCTTAGTTGTTACCTTTAATAAAAGAACATAAATAATGTAATAATCAATTATGTAACCCATAATCATATGTTAAAGTGTGTGTGTGTGTGTAAATTAAGGTTTAAAAATACATGTTAAATGAGTATATGAGTAGAATTACGTGATAATAATGCAAGAATTTGAATATTTCAAGAAGTATTATGATAGACCTTATTAAGAATGGTTACTAAGATGCGTCTCAAGAGTCATAAAAAGATCTCCTTTACTTTGTCATCATAGTAACAACAATTTTGCACATGCTTTATGAAATAGAAAACACATTTGGTTCTTTTTTTTTAACTACTACCTTCTCTCCCCAACCAAAACGAGATATTGTTCTCAATGTTCTAAGGTAGAAAGATAGAGTATAGAAGATATCACCTGAAATAACGAACACTAACAAACCTGAAACACACTAAAACAAATATAAGAAACAACAAAACACAATAATAAAACCAAAAGACATAAAGATTCATAAATAAAGGCTCAAATCTAATTTAAGCTTTTTACAGCTTTTCTTAGATGACCAATTTATACGACTCATGGAGGGATCAATCACAAGAATAAAAAATTGTAGTTGGTCAATCAATTATTCAATAGTAGCAGCATAGATTATGATTTGTCGTGTAGAAGATATTAGAAATTCTTGTTCCACAGCATGATCAAGAAAAGACAACAACTTATCATAATAACCATTAACATTTAACAAACCTATCAGTTTATGGTGAATGTGCTGTTGGGCCTAATAGAAAATATGGAAGCTCTTCCAATATGCCTAGACCACCTCATAAAGCAATAAAGGCATCAGCATGGTTAAACATGACATTCATTTGAGCTGAGATTGTGGAGACCTGAAATTTCTTTTCAATTGTTTTTTCAATGATGTCCCTTTGTACCAAAGCTTTAGGGACGACCCCTAAAACTTGACTACCTCCTAAAAATATAGCTATTGACATACCTCTCATTAACCCAAGACTACCTCCCTCATACACTAAATGAATCTTTCTCTCAGCTAGCACTTGATCAAGATGATTTGTTGATTCTAAAAACTCATTTTCTTTCCCAGGACCAGATCCACCAAAAGCACAAATATTTTTTATATGATGACCTGAGGAACTTGCCATTTCTACACACTTCTGTTTTTATTGAATGTATGGGTTGAGTAGAAATGAAAGGAAGAAAGAGAGGATTTTATAGATGAGAAATTAGAAAGGCAATCATACCACCTATATGTAGGCTACCTGGAGTTTCACACACACTCTCTCTCTCTATTTATTTATTTACTTTTGAAAAAACATGTGTATATACAGGTAGTTGTGATTGTGGTTCATATCTTCCCTTAGTTTTATGTCCAAGAACGACTTAAACGCCCTCTATGGGTCGGGGATAGGCTTCTCATCCACTTTTTTAAAAAACTGGCAAACATGATCTTTTTTAGTCAGATTCCTAAGACTAAGTCGAGCATGTTCTTTATGAAATAACGACCATAAATCATGAATTGCAGGATACACTTCTCCACTAAGATACATCTTAAGAGTTAATAGAAGATTATCTAAAGACTCCTTACTCGAGCCATCCTTAATGAATTGTATTTTATCTTTATGGTTTATAGATACCATTCCTAAAAAATGAAATTGTACATTACAAGTCCATTTGGCACATCTATAAAAGACTTTCAGTCGTTTTGCATGACGTTTCTTTGCAAAAGTACTTTTACCTTGATATGATCCAAGCAAGGTCAAATTTGGATTTTGATGTAAAATGTGTAACTCTCTAGTTTTATGACAAGGGTCATAATTCTTAATCAAACCGTTGGATCGAGCTAAAATTTTACGTGGAGTCTTCTTACATATTGTATTACCTTGGGTTAAACTTTTAGATCAATCGAAACTCGGGAAGGCATCTCAATATGGGTCAACAGAGGCTGTACAAATTTTGTTATTTACTTCCTTTTAACTTGTGAACTTCCTATTTGGCTAGATTCTTTTCCTAAAAGGATGTGTCAGCTTGTTTTGGGAATTTTTTAATTACACAAGGATTTTCAATGAGCTGCAATAAAATCTCCAAGTGTGGCAAGGATTCATTAATATTTCAGAATCCTTTTCTTACAAGGATTTCTTATTCATCCGAGCTACAAAAGAAAAGAAGACTTTAGAATGCATTTTACCTTCAGATCAGATTTCCTAGTCTATTTGGGACTTCTTAATGGTGAAAAATCTGATTCTAGCATATTTAGGATAATAATTTTCAGATTTTTATATTTTTATTATTTTCTTCTTAGTCTTTGGGTTATTATTACTTAGTTGGGTCAATTGTAAGTGGGCTACATATAAGTCCATTTAAGGGGGGTCCATTAGGGTTTTTTAAGTCCAGAATCACGATAAATAGAGGCATAACCAAACATGTAAAAAAAAAGACTCTTCAAATTAGTAAAACTTCTTGTTTTCCGCATTTTTTGTGTGTGTTGGTGAGATAATCTCCCTTCCATGGTTCTCTAATGAATTGAAAAACGACTTATCGAAGAACAACTGTCTTCGTGGCGTCATCCTTATACTTCTTGTTCACTAGTCAATATTCGTTGGGTGGGGGTTTTTTGTTTTCAATAGTGCTAGTGCCTAGGTATAAGTTATCGTTGTGTCACACTCCTATCAAACTTGATTTACATGGTTTTCCAGGAATTGACGTCTTTGCGTGTGGGTTGCGTGACCATGTGATGATGAGGTTCGCATCATACCTATTTGAGGCATATGTGAAATGAAGGAATTAAAGGACTCACCTGATAATCAGACCTTTGCTTCAATCAACCAATGAATATCTTCAGGAATTCCATGATTTATTAACAATCTTGCACATCTAGCACGGTAAATTTTTGTAATCACATTATAAGACAGAGCGGGAAAATACTTTTTTAATTTTTCAAGATTAGTGTCCATTTTCAAATGAGAATTGCAAGAGAGATTCAAAGAATTGCACAAATATATACACAGATATCAATTATTATAGGAAATTGAAAGAACCGACTTAAGTCACGGAGTACCGTTGTCCACCATTTGACTAGGGTGAGAGAAACTAGCAAAAATTATTCAAAAAGAAACACAAAAATAATGTAAGAAAAACAGCATAATCAACCTTTATATACAAGATCATTCAAACCAGTTGATTCATTTTCATTAGGAAAATTATTAAAGTAAGCTTTTAAACGATGTTCATTTTCTCTAAAAACAATGTCATTCATTGAATTCTCAATATCACAGGCCCTATAAGAATTGTTCCGTCTTGATCTTAGTTCTCTAGGGAATGCATAAAGTTGAGAATTATAAAATAAAACTTTTTGACTAGTATCAACTTTTTGATAATTTTCACAAGTTTTGCAGAATGCATTCATATCCTTAAACATGATGACCCAATAAAATCCTTTTTGAAAGATTTTTGTAACTATCTTTTTTGAATTTATCAACTTGCACTAACACCTTTTCAACTATTCCTCTAGGCACTTTTATAGATCTATAGGCAAGTAAAAGAGTTATAGAAGTTGGTTTTAACTCACGTAGATTGAGACTTTGAAAAACAAAATATGGAAGTAAATTCACACTAGCTCCAAGATCAGGTAAGGTTTTTTTAATTTTATGTTCTCCAATAAAGCAAGAAATTGTAGGACAACCAAAGTCTTTATATTTCAAAGAATTATTGTTCTGAAGAATGACACTTACTTGTTCGGCTAAAAAGGCTTTCTTTTTCATAGTCAGTTTTCTCTTCATAGTTCATAGATCTTTTAAAATTCTAGTATAGGAAGGAGTCTCTTTAATTGCATCAAACAAAGGTATATTAATCCTTACCTATTTGAAAGTTTCAAAAATTTCAGAGTTGTGATTGACTTTTTTTTGTTTGGTTATGGCATGAGGAAATGGAAGTACTAGCGCGGAATTAGTCGTGTCTTTGTAATTTTTAGATTCAACCCCTTCCTTACCCTCAGAGATTGACTCATTATCTTTCTCATAAGGTTCAAGAGTGGGTTTTTCAATAACCTTACCACTATAAAGAGTAGTGACTAATTTGACTTGATCCATGTGTTAGCTTCCGGAACTACTTGCATTCGCATTGTATTGCCCCTTGGGATTTTATTGTGGTTGAGATGAAAACTTACCTTTATCTTGGAAACTGAAAGCAAATGTTAATTTTACAAGAGTATCTTTAAAATCTGTCATGTTTTGAGCAAGTTGAGTATTGATTGTTTCTTGTTTTTTAATGAATAGATGCAATGTTTCCTCAAGATTTCTTCTAGGAGGTGGAGCATAAAGAGGTGCATATACATGAGAATTTTGGAAATTATGGTGTGCTTGAAATGGTGGTTGTGAAGTTTGTACATTGTTATTATCACTCTTCCAACTAAAATTTGAGTGATTTCTCCAACCAGGGTTGTATGTTTGGGAGTATGGGTTGTGGTTGGCCCTTTGGAAATTATTTAAAGCATGGGCTTGTTTATGGAGACATTCCTTAAAAAAAGGCAAGGATGGACAGTTATTGGTTGAGTGTTTATTTGTTTCATATATTTGACACGCAATGTTTTCAATAGATTTTAATTGACCACTATTTTTCAATTCTAGTACCTCGAATTTTCTAGCTAAAGATGCAAACTTAGCTTGGAGATCATGATGATCTTCCCTAAGATTGTACATACCTCTACTAGATGTATGAGGTTGAGTTTTACTCGATGCCTCATAAGTACCTGCAGTGTCCCAATTTCGAGCATTTTCAGCTAATAAGTCTAAGTACTTCATTGCTTCATCAGGGTCTTTATCTTCAAAAGTTTCATTGCACATCAATTCAACCATTTGTCTATCTTTAAGCGTTAACCCTTCATAAAAATGTGAAACCAATCTCCATGTTTCAAAACCATGATGAGAGCAAGTACTAAGCAAATCTCGATACCTATCTCAATATTGGTAAAATGTTTCTCCTAGTATTTGAGTGAAATTGGTGATTTGTCTTTTGAAAGAGTTTGTTCTATGAGATAGGAAAAACTTTTTTAAAAACTGTTGTTTCATTTCATCTCAAGCATGAATGGATCCTGGTCTTAAATTTTGTAGCTATATTTTAGCCTTTTCTTTTAATGAAAAAGAAAAAAGCTTTAACTTGATGGTATTTATGCTACAATTTAAATTATTATATGTGTTGCACACGTCCTCAAACTTCTTTAAATGCAAGTATGGATTTTTCAATTCTAAGCCATGAAAAGAAGGTAAAAGTTGAATAATACCTAGTTTAAAATTAAAATGAGATGTATAGAGAGAAAAAACTATGCATGATGGTGAATTTGTTCTTATGGGATTCATGTGGTCTCTAAGTGTTCTAACATGATTATTCTTATTATTCTTATTATGAAGTGATTAATTATCTTCTTTGGCCATATTTTCTGAAAATGATAAGGATACCCTATAAAGTCTACCAATTAATGTAGGTGACCACACTTTCATGCACATGTAAGAATAGAATAAAAGAAATAAGAAAACAAAAAAAAATAAGAGAAAAGAAACGAAGTTATATACAAGAAAAATGAAAAGAGAAAATAAAATAACTATTATAATTCAAACAAAAACTTACCTCCTTAGCAACGACGCAAAAAACTTGACATGACTAAAAGATTAATATCTTCTCCCAAGTGTAGGAGTGTCGAAGTAATAAATAACCTGGCAAGACCAGGGTCGAACCACAAAGAGGTTAATTGTACAAATTATAAACAAGAATAATAGTAACAATAACAACAACAACAATAATAAAGAGGAGGAAGAAAAAGAAGTTGATGAGAACTTTGAGATGAAATATTAATGTAAGGATTAAACAATGATAATAACAAATGTCAAGGTTAGAGGTTTCACTAATGGTATGTTAAACAAGTATAGTATAAACTCTTATTATTCAAGTGGAAACCACACACAAAAAAGGTTCCAATTAGATTATATATTATTAACATGATTACATTAGTCATCTTATTCGATTAATGCTAATACTTGTAAATCTCGCTAAGCGTTCATGATTATAACTTATGTTAGCAACAAATCAACTTCCTTTCATAGCTCAGGTGTCGGTTATACCATACAGTATGGGCTATGAAAGTGCTAAGCATTTGTTGTGCCAAGTGTTATACAACATAAATCAAGATTAGTTATTTAACAAGCAAAGTATTAAAGAGTGAACAAGATAACAAATACAAAACATGTTAGTATAAAACATTAAAGTCCATATTGAGTTTACATTATACTTATTCTTACACCATTAACGTAACTTTTTCACCTTAACATAATAAACTTAGCTAAACATAATGAAAGAAAGAAAAATAAATAAATAAAGTAAGAACATAAATAAGATAAGAGTTAACTAAAGAAAGGAAAGGAAATGAAAGGCATAAACTTGATATTAATGAAAGCAAAGCATAAACATTACAAAAAATAAAAAAAGAGAAAGTAAGAGCATGATCTTGATCTGACAAGATGCCTAAATGCATGAAAAGTACCTCTTTTTATAGGCCAAAATTAGAAACTATTGATTTGATGACTAATTGATGAGTAGGTGGCCAATTCTTAATTTGGTGACAATCTTTATCTTCTCTTGTCTGCCCAAAACGTCATTGATAACATCAAAATTAGAACTACTTGAAACATAAAAGTTATAGGATATTGTCTCAGCTTTCTTGTGTAAAAAATTCAGATCATTTTAACTTTTAAAACTCCAGATATAGCCTAAATATTGAACAATACTTGGGCTAAAGGATAAATTCAGATTTTTTTATTGTTACTCTAATTTGAACTTGAAAGTGACCTTTTTAGATATTGGGCTCCATATAAAAGTTATAGGCCTTTGTCTTAGCTTTCTATCCATATAAAGTAAACCTAAATTTAAGATCTACAGTTCCAGATATGACCTAATTACCGAACAGTGTTCCAGTTTGGACTACAACCGGCATCTCTTTTCTAAGTTTGACCATCTTTTTATCCTTTTAATTTTAATTGTTAAATTCATCAATCAATTCTTTCATTTATGTGATAGGCCTGTATTTAAAATGAACATTTACCATAAATTAAAGGTATCTTATATTATTAGATATATTATTATAAAACATGTTTTAGTTAAGTAGTTATTGATACTTCAAGTGCAGAATGATGATATAAAACGTGATAAAAATGCACTTTTAAATATTAATCAGGGATGAAATGCAACAATAGTTTTAAAAAAAGTTTTTCCCATCTCACAAAATAAACTATTTCAAAAGAAAAATCACCACTTTCATTCACAAACCAGGAGAAACATTTTATCAATATTGGGATAGATATCAAGACTTGCTTAATACTTGACCCCATTATGGTTTTGAAAAATGGAGATTGGTTTCATATTTTTATGATGGATTAACACCTAGAGATAGGCAAATGAGTGAATTGATATGTAATGGAACTTTTAAAGATAAAGATCTTGATGAAGCAATGAAGTACTTAGACTTCTTAGCTGAAAATACTCAAAATTAAGATACCATAGGTACTTATAAGGTACCGAGTAAAACTCAACCTCATACATCTAGTGGAGGTATGTATAACTTTAGGGAAGATCATGACCTTCAAGCCAAGTTTACATCTTTAGCTAGAAAAGTTGAGGCACTAGAATTGAAAAAAAATGGTCCATTAAAATCTATTCTAAACATTGTGTGTGAAATCTGTGAAACCAATAAACACTCAACTAATGACTATCCAACCTTGCTTTTTTTAAGGAATGTCTCCATGAACAGGCCTATGTTTTAAATAGTTTCTAAAGGCTCAACCACAACCCATACTCGCAAACCTACAACCCTGGTTGGAGAAATCACCCAAATTTTAGTTAGAAGAATGATAATAACATTGCAAAAACTTCACAATCATAGTTTTTAGCATACCATAATTTCTAAAAATTTTAAGAATATACACCTCCTTATACTCTAACTCCTAGAAGAAATTTTAAGGAAACTTTGTATGTGATGTAACCATATTATTCGATAGTTTCACCCATATTTACCTAATATTTTATCCATGTTTTATATGTAAAATGCCTTGAAATTCCTTTTTTTTAATGTTTTGAAGGCACTTTTGGATGAAAAATACTAAAAGGAGTAAATTGGAGATTTGGCAGATTTTATGTTCAGTTGATGTTTTATGCAGAACGTGAGTTCTAGAGATCAAAATGAAGTAATTCTAGTGGTACTAAAAAGCTAACATCCATACCTTTCTAGAAATGTAATGTAAGAAAAATAAAAACAGAAAGATCATGGAAATCACATCCTTCAAAGTCAAATCTCGTATTCTGTCATTGTTGACCTTTGTCCATTGAAAATTTAATATTCGGAGCTATAGAAGTCCAATTGATACAAACCTACTTTTTTTGAATTCCTGACTCAAAGGTCTGTAAACACTTCAAATTTCAGCGAAAAACAATGTTAGACGAGGAAGATATGAGTTTTCAAAGATGACAACTGAATTCTGTCAGCAATTAGGTTTCGTAAAGAAATGAGTCCAAATTACATTTTAAAACTTCTAAACCGTCATCCAAGTTTTTACATTAGCAATTTAGCTTCTCTAAGTCAGAGGTTGAAGATTTCATGCAAGGTTATTTCTCCTTTTTAGGGAAAATGGTTATTTAAGTACTTAAATGTAAACTGTCAACTTAAGGGAGGACTACTTTGTAAATTAGGAACTAGGGTTTCTTAGCATATAAAAAGAAATAAAGAGGGGAGAGAAAGGGGCAACAGCCAGAAGTTAAGAAACATAATTTCTCTCCTCTACAAACCTAAAAATCATGCTCTCTTTATTTTTACGAGTTGTTATTCAATAGTTATGCAAGGCTAAGCTCTTTTCTTAGTTACAAGGACACAACAAACCTTCAAATTTCAAGAACCGTGAGATTTATTCTTCCTTTTATCTTCAGTTTATATTATGAATGAGTATGATTATTTTTTTATGCATATTTTCTATGATTGTTGTTGATAATTGCTAGAGCGGAACTCTAAGTTACTATTGTGAATAATTTATTGCTATGTTTGATATCAAATTCGAAGTTGTGATGTATGAACTTGTGAAACAACTAAGCTTGATAATTATGGTGGAACTATATTATTAAACTTAGAGAGGACACTCAAATATCTACTTCTTAGGGCTACCATTGAACTAAATCATTAATGTGGACATTGTGATTGTTTGTTAGTTAGAGTTAGTTATATGGCAGATCCGTTAATTAACCAACATTAAAAAAAATAAAAATTCAGAATATAAATTATAGTTTTGTTTCAAGGATTGGTTCTAATTTATATTGGTAGATGTGTGCTTGTGACCAAGGTTTGTCTTCTTGATAAATTTCAATTTTAATTGATTTTGTTTGCAATTTTAATTTCTTCTATATTTTAGATCATCACAAATAAAACTCCCTCTAAATTTCATAACGTATATCATAAGAAATTTGAACAAAATCTTTCTCGTGGGATTGACCCCTTACTTGCTCTATGCTATCTTGTGTGTTATGTTTTAAACTAGGGTAATTAATTTGTGCGATCGCGACATCGCAACAATATGCATTAATTGAAAAGTAAGGGACAATCAATACTCAACTTACTCAAAGTGTAATAAATTTTAAAGACACTCTTACAAAATTAACATATGTTCTCAGTTTTCAAGAGAAAGGTAAGTTTCCATCTCAACCACAACAAAATCCCAATGGGTAATACAATACAAATACAAGTAGTTTTAGAAGTCAACACATGGATCAAGTTAAATTAGTCATCACTCTTTGTAGTGGTAAGGATATTAAAAAATCCACTATTAAACCTTATAAGAAAGATGACAAATCAATCTTTAAGGGTAAGAAAGGGGTTGAATCTGAATATTACAAAGAAAAGACTAATTCCCCACCAGCACTTCCATTTCTTCATGCCATGACCAAACAAAGAGAAGTTAATCATGATTGTGAAATCTTTGAAACTTTCAAATAGGAAGAAATCAAGGATAAAAAGGCACAAAAAATGTTGTCGTAGATCATTTGTCAAAATTAGCAATAGATTCAACATTTGACATCACACCAATTGATTATTACTTTCTTGTTAAATCTTTACTTTCTCTTAGTTCAATACCTTGGTTTGCTAAAAATATCAATTTTATTGCTTTAGGATTTTTGCCAACTCATTTGGATAACCAAGACAAAAGAAAGTTTTTTAGTGACATGCAAAACTTTTATTGGGATGACTTTTACTTATTCAAATATTATCCTAATCAAATATTTCAAAATTGTATTCTTAACCATGAGGTAAGTAGTGTCATTAAATTTTGTTACTTTAAGGCACGTGAGGATCATTTCTTGTAAAAAAAGGATTGTAAAAATCTTACAAAATAAATTTTACTAGCCCATCATGTTCAAGGATTCACACGCATTCTGCAAAACCTGTGAAAATTATCAAAAGGTGCGATTTATTTCAAAACACAGAGAGTCTTTAGATAATCTTTTATTGACTCTTAGGTCTCATCATAGTAGAGATAAGCATCATATAATTTATGACTTATAAACCCATTTTCATAAAGAACATGCTTGGCATAGTCTTAGGAATCTGATTAAAAAAGACTTTGTTTTCCAGTTTTTAAGAAAACTAGATGGGAAGCCTATCCCCGACCTATAAAGGACATTTAAGTTGTTCTTGGATATAAAACCAAAGAAAGATGTAGCCACAATCACAACTATATGTGCATTCACATGTTTTTTCAAAAATAAATAAATAGAGAGAGAGAGAGAGTGGAGACTTCAGTTAGCCTATATATAGATGGTATGATTGTCTTTTTAATTTCTCATCTATAAAATCCTCTCTTCCTTCCCTTCATTTCAACTCAACCTATACATTCAATAGATATAGAAGAGTGTATAAATGGCAAGTTCTTTCAGTGTATAAATGGCAACTTTTATTTTATTTATGTTCTTATTTTGTTTATTTTTTTTCTTTCATTATGTTTAGTTAAGTTTATTATGTCAAGGTGAAAAGGTTATACTAATGGTGTAAGAATAAGCATAGTGTAAACTTAACATGGACTTTAATATTTGATACTAACATATTTTATATTTGTTATCTTGTTCGCTCTTTAATACTTTGCTTGTTAAATGACTAATCTAGATTTATATTGTATAACACTTAGTACAACAAATGCTTGGCACTTTATAGCCCATATTGTATGGTATAACCGATTTATGTTGTATAACACTTGGTACAATAAATGCTTGGCACTTTATAGCCCATATTGTATAGTATAACCAACACCTGAGCTATAAAAGAAACTTAATTTGTTGTTAACATAAGTTATACTTATGAATGCATGATGAGATTAACAAATATTAGCATTAATCGAATAAGATAATTAATATAATCATATTAACAGTTTATAATCTGATTGGAACCTCCTTTGTCTGTGATTTTCAATTGAATAATAAGAGTTTATACTATACTTGTTTGACATACTATTAGTGGATCCTCTAATCTCGACATTTGTTGATATCATTGTTTAATTCTTACGTTACTCTTTTATCTCAAAGCTCTTATCATCATCTTCTTCTTCTTTTTCTTTATTATTATTATTATTATTATTATTATTATTATTATTTAGTGTTGTTATTGCTATTATTATGGATTTGTTGTTGTTGTGTTATTATTATTTATAATTATATAATTAACCTTTCTATAGTTCAACCTCGGTCTTGCCATGTTATTTATTACTTCAATACTCCTATACTTGGAAAAGATATCAATTTTTTGGTAATGTCACTGAATATTACAAGACATTACAATGAATCTAGGATCTATGCTTCATTTCAATGTCAGAAAAACAATTGTTATTGTTAGCAATGTGAAATTTAAATAATTTTTTGCATGTTAGTAATTAATTAGTATATATTGTCAATGGTTTTCATGTCGAGTTATGTTAGTGCAATTGATAGAACACATGTGTGAGCTTGCATATCAACTGAAAATCAAATTCCATTTATAGGAAGAAAAGGTGTACTGACTCAAAACATAATGGCTGCTTATAGTTTTGACATGCAGTTCATATTTGTATGGGCAGGATGAGAGAACAGTGCCCACAATGCACATATTTTTCTTAAGACTATTAGTAATAGAAATATAAAATTTCCTAAACCACTAGAAGGTAAGTTATATAATAGAACTTGTTATATAATTATAAGTTTAATAATTTGTGAAATTCTTATTAATCCTTTGACAGATGTAAATGTTGTTTGTAATTACAAGTAAATACTATCTAGTTAATTCTAGATATCCCAGATTCTAGATATTCTAGTGATTATGGGTATTTAGGTCCATATAAAGGTCAAAGATATCCCTTCCAAGAATTTCAGCATTGTGGCTAACCAAGAAATCGACATGAAGTTTTTAATCTTGCATACTCATCACTACGTAATGTGATAAAACGTTTTTTTGAAGTATAGAAATAGAGGTAGAGGATTCTACAAAACATGCTTGTTTTTCAATACAAAACACAAGTTGAAATTATAGTGGCATCAATGACATTATATAATTATATTAGAAGAAGATCGCATGATGGAGTTGTAATTGTGAAATTTGATCGCTGAGGTATTTTTATTTGATGATGTAATAGCAATAGCTAAATCTATAATATTTCAATTAAAAATCACTAATATTAATATATATCTATTATAGTTATTTTATAACCTTAATTTGAAAAGTATAATTTTTTAGGATTATGATAGCGGGGGCGGATCAAAGTGCTTTTTGCTTCAAGAGTTATCTTTTGAGATTATTTTTTTAAAATTATGTTTGACATCAACATATAAAAACAATCTAAAAACACTTAAAGAAATTAGTTTTAGGAAAAATAGAAAAAAATTTATAATTTTTTAAAAAGCAGTTTACACCGCATTCCTGAACGGTTACCAAATACACGAAACTGTTTTTTGTTTAATCTCAATTTAAATCATAGTTTTAACCAAATAACCATTAAACCAAATCAACCTCAACTAAAAATGTTTTTTTTTATCAAACAACAACTACAAAAACTACCACAATATAAAAAACACTCTTAGAGGTTGTGATGTGGTAGTTTGTAATGGGATTTGGTGAGGTTGGGTGGCTAGGGTAGTGATTAGGATTATGGTTGGAAAGTGTTTTTGAAAAAAATTTAAAATTTTTTATTTTTTTATTTTAAATTAAAATTTTTTTATGTTTTCAGATCATTTTGATGTGCTGATATTAAAAATAATTTTTTGAAATAAAAATATTATTTTAATATATTTTAAAATTTAAAATATTTTAAAAAACAACCACTACTATATTTCTAAATATCTTGAATTAATTGTTGGTAGTTTCATGGTGTAAGGTCAGTCTTGTATAGCTGGCCTTTATTGCAAACCTGTGCTAGTGGTGATTTTTTTTAGTTTTGTTTTTATTTATTATAATTAATTTGTTTCTTTGGAGTAGAGACGAAGAGTTTTATATTTTCTTTTCTATTTTTTTTCTTTTTAGAATCTTTTGAAAGAGATAGCTACTTTTTATATCAAATGGTAGCCTTCTTTGTTACAAAGGAAAGAGGTTGAAAGAGGTTAGAACTTGCTAGAAAATATTTATAGGAAAAAACCTCGGTAAACTCTCATTTGGGATTGTTTAGTTAGAACTTTATAAAAAATTCTAATATATAATTAGTGTTAAATAATATTTATGTAGTCTTATTTATTAAAGGTAGAATAGTACTTTCAGTTTAATCTATATATACTTTATTTGTATGTAGGTTAAGACTCAGCATTCATAATATATAGATTATTTAGAATTCTAGCCTTTTTTTTGTGTTTGATTTTAATTATTTTAACATGGTATCGAGTTGGTTTTATGGAATGAGACTCAATCCTGAACACAACTTCGCAGATCCAACTTGGTATTTTGTTAGTGTCTGCAATTATTTTGGTATTTAGTCTTCCCTTCAACTTTTGCAATTTGGTATTTGCGTTTAGTTTCTATAATTTTTTTTTGTAGTTTGGAATAATCATATAATTTTGAGAAATATTTTTTTAGTTTCTGCTATCTCTGTTCAGTTTCTGCAATTTGATATTTTATTTTTCGCTGCTTTTGCATTCTGGTTTTCTATGATTGTTGATTATGACTACTAAAAGAGATAATTCACTTTAGTCTATGAGTGTAAGGTTGGATAGGAAGAACTATTTGTATTGGAGCTATGCAATGAGAAAATTTCTTAAAGGTAAGAAGATGTAGGGTTATGTTAGTGGAACTATATGATACCTAAGAATATTGAAGAGGGGGATGCTTTTTTTTATAGATACATAGGAAGCAAATAATGTAAAGATCATTACTTGAATCAACAATTCTATTGAGCATTCGATAGGCACGTAGTTGGTGAAGTATAAGACATCAAAAGAGGTTTGGGATCATCTACAAAAGTTATTCACACAATCAAATTTTACAAAACAGTATCAATTAGAAAATGACGTACTAACTCTTAATTAGAAAAATATGAGTATTCAAGAGTTTTATTCTGCTATGATAGATTTTTGGGATTAATTAGCTCTTATAAAATCAGCAAAATTAAAGGCATATGGTGTTTATATTGAACTTAAAGAGTAGTAATGATTGGTACAGTTTTTAACAGCACTTCATAATGACTTCAAAGGACTTAGAGGTTTAATTCTACATCGTTCTTCACTGTCTTATGTTGACTCTGTTGTTGGTGAGTTATTAGCTGAAGAAATATATCTTCAGTCTTATTCTAAAAATAAAATTATTTCTACTTCAAATCATTCTGTACTAGCAGTACCTTCTAAGTCATTCTCTAATCATCAAAATAAGCCTTACACAAGGATTGACTTCAATGAGTGTAGTTTTTTAAGTAGAAAGGTCATTGAAAGGCTTAGTGTCGTAAGTTAAGACAGTAGAATCAAGCTTGGAAGAGTTTGCCAGTCAGTCACAATCTAATTCTCATAGACCACCTCAAGGTCATAAACCACCACACCATAATATTGCAACATTAATTTTTTCAAGCTCTATTACCGATCCAAATACTTTAGCTGAGCAATTTTAGAAGTTTCTCTCCTTGTAACCATAAGCAATGTCTACTTCTTCTTTTATAGGTCAATTGCCTCATAGTTCCTCAGGTATATCACACTTTAAATGGGTCTTAGATTCTGGTGCTTCCTATCATATATCTCCAGATTTCTCATATTTTACTTGTATGTCCCCTTTGTCTTCCATTCCTGTTATGACTATTGATGACACTCTTATACCCTTAACAGGTGCTAGTTCTGTCGTCACACCTCACTTGTCTCTTCCTAATGTTTATCTTATTCCAAAACTCAAATTGAATCTTGCGTCTGTTGATCAAATATGTGATTCTAGTGATTATTTAGTCATATTTTTGACACGACAAAAAGATTAATGTCTTCTCCCAAGTGCAGGAGTGTCAAAGTAATAAATAACCCGTCAAGACCGGGGTCAAACCATAGGGAGGTTAATTGTACAAATTATAAACAAGAATTATAAACAACAACAATAACAATAACAAAAATAATAATACTAGTAATACTAGTAGTAGTAGTAGTAGTAGTAGTTATAGTAGTAGTAACAACAACAACAATAACAACAATAAAGAAAAAAAGAAGAAGAAGAAAAGTTGATGAGCACTTTAAAATGAAAAATTAAAGTAAGCATTAAACAACGATAACAAACAATGTCAAGGTTAGAGGATCCACTAATGGTATGTCAAACAAGTATAGTATAATATCTTATTATTCAATTGAAAACCACATATATAGGTGGTTCCAATCAGATTATAGATTGTTAACATGATTACATTAGTCATCTTATTTAATTAATGCTAATACTTGTAAATTTCATCAAGCATTCATGATTATAACTTATGTTAACAACAAATCAAGTTTCTTTCATAGCTCAGGTGTTGGTTATACCATACAGTATGAGCTATGAAAGTGCCAAGCATTTGTTGTACCAATTGTTATAAAACATAAATCAAGATTAGTCATTCAACAAGCAAAGTATTAAAGAGTGAACAAGATAACAAATATAAAACATGTTAGTATCAAACATTAAAGTCCATATTAAGTTTATACCATATTTATTCTTACACCATTAGTGTAACCTTTTCACCTTGACATAATTAACTTAGCTAGACATAATGAAAGAAAGAAAAATAGATAAACAAAATAAGAACATAAATAAGACAAAAGTTAACTAAGTAAAGGAAAGAAAATAAAAGGTATAAACTTGATATTAATGAAAACAAAGTATAAACATTATAAAAAATACAAAGAGAGAAAACAAGAGCATGATCTTGATCTGGAAACCAAGATGCCTAAATGCATGGCAAATGCCTCCTTTTATAGGCCAAAATTGGGAACTATTGATTTGATGACTAATTGATGAGTAGGTAGCCAACCCTTGACTTGGTGACAATCCTTATCTTCTCTTGTCTACCCAAAACGTCACTGATGACGTCAAAATTAGAGCCACTTGAAAACATAAAAGTTCTAGGAAATTGTCTCAGCTTTCTTGTGTAAAACATTAAGCTCATTTTAACTTCTAGAACTCCAGATATGGCAAAATACTAAACAGTACTCAGGCTGGAGGACAGATTCAAGCTTCTTTGTTGTTGCTACAATTTGGACTTGAAAATGACCTTTTTAGATCTTGGGCTCCATATAAAAGTTGTACGCCTATGTCTTACCTTTCTATTCATATAAAGTAAACCTAAATATAAGATCTATAGCTTCAGATATGACCCAATTACTGAACAGTGTTTTGGTTTGAGTTGCACTAACATCTCTTTTCTAAGTTTGATCATCTCTTTGCCTTTGTAATTGAAGTTCTTAAAGTCATCAATCAATCTTTTCATTTATGTGATAGGCCTGCATTTAAAATGGACACTTACCACAAATTAAAGGTATCTTATATTATTAGATAGATTATTATAAAACGTACTTTAGTTAAGGAGTTATTAATACTTCAAGTGCAAAATGATGATATAAAACCATGATAAAAATACACTTTTGAGTACTAAATAGTTTTCTATTTCTTTTTGTTATGTACAGGATCTGCAGTCTCAGAAGCTGATTGGGATAGGCCATAAGGAGAATGGACTATATATTTTAAATGAGTTAAAAGTACTAATTGTTACCGTCGTTACTGCTACTACTACTATTAATCTATCTTCCTTTCATTTGTGTCTTTCATTTTCTAGTTTTTATTGATGACATTCTCGACTAGGTCATGTTTTGTCTTCTCGTTTGAGATTTTTGGCATCTACAAGAGCTTTAGGAAATTCAAAAACTTGTGACATTTCTAATTGTAATAGATGTAAACTAGCAAAATTTTTTGCTTTACCTTTTAATCAAAGCATTTTTGTTTCTTCTTCACCATTTGATTTGATTCATTCTGATGTATAGGGACCTTCTCCTATTGTCATAAAAGAAGGGTCTTGATATTATGTCCCTTTTATTAATGATCATACTTGTTATTGTTGGGTTTATTTAATAAAACATCGTTCAGAATTCTTTGAGATATATGCAGCTTTTTGAACTCTTATCAAAACTCAACATTCTGCTGTGATCAAATGCTTTTAGTGTGATTTGGGTGAGGAATACACCTCTAATAAATTTTTTTCAATTACTTGCCTTAGATGGAACCATCCATCAAACTTCATGTATAGATACTCCTAAGTAAAATGGTGTTGCTGAAAGAAAACATAGGCACATTATTGAAACTGCTTGTTCTTTCTTGTTGTCTGCTTTTGTTCCTAGTGAGTTTTGAGGAGAAGTTGTTCTTATTGCGGTAAGTTTGATTAATACAATTTCATCTTCTCATAGTTCGAGTCTATCTCCTTTTGAAAACTTATATATGTATGTCCCTAATTATTCCTCATTTAGGGTCTTTGGTTGTACCTATTTTGTTCTTCGTCCTTATATAAAATATAGTAAGTTATCCTTTCGGTTTGCTATTTGTATCTTTTTAGGTTATGATGAAAGTAAAAAAGGGTATCTTTATTTTGATCTAATAACTCAAAAACTTAATGTGTCTTGTCATGGTGTCTTCCTTAAGCATATATCTTTCTTTTCTATTCCATCCATTACTCAAAATCTGACTAAATCTGATATTATTCATATAGATCCCTTTTTCTGAGGATTCTGGTAATAATACCTCTTCCTATGCTAGATCAGTTTATACTCATAACTCTACAGGTACTGGTACTTTACTCTCTGGCACACTTGAAGCTCTATTCTTATCTACAGCCCCTTAAGCTTCATCTAGGATTGTGGATCCACCTCCATGTCAGTCCATCCACATTCGTAAGTCTATAAAACTACCAGATTTTGCTTATTCTTGTTATTTTTCGTCATTTACTTCCTTTTTAACTTTTATTCATTGTCTCTATAAGTCATCTTCCTATAAAGAGGTAATTTTTTATCCACTTTGGCAGCAAGCTATGGATAAGGAACTTTCTACTTTGCATAAGACAAATACTTGGGATCCGGTTCCTCTACCTCCTAGTAAGAGTGTTGTTGGTTGTCGTTGGTTATCGTTGGGTGTATAAGATCAAGACTAATTCTGATGACTCTATTAAACGACACAAAGCTAGGCTGGTTGCAAAAAGATACTCTCAATAGTATAGTATGGACTGTGAGAAGACATTTGCCCTAATTGTAAAAATGACTACTATTCATACTTTTATTGTCGTAGTTTCGATTCGTTAGTGGCATATTTCTTAACTTGATATTAAAAATACCTTCTTAAATGGAGATCTTCAAGAAGAAGTTTATATTGCACCCCCTCCTGGTATTTTACATGACTTTAGATATGTTTGTAAGCTTAAAAAAGTATTTTATAGTCTCAAACAAGCACTTTATGCTTGGTTTGAGAAATTCTCTATTGTGATCTCATTTCTTAGCTTTATTTATAACAGTCATGATTTTACTCTTTTTATTAAGTGCATTGATGTAGGTTGTATCATTTTGTCTTTATATATTGATGACATGGTTATTACTTGTAATGACATTGATGGTATTTCAGTTTTAAAGATAGAGTTGGCTGACGATTTGAAATGAAGGATTTGGGTTATCTTCAATATTTCTTGGGCATTGAGGTAGCATACTCACCTAGAGGTTACTTTCTTTCTCAATCAAAATATGTTACAGATATTTTTAAGTGGGCTAGACTTAGTGATAACAAGACTTTAGATACTCCCATTGAGGTTAACGCAAGGAACTCTTTCTCTAATGGTTTACCTTTGATAGATTCTATTTTATACCGCACTATTGTTGGGAGTTTGGTATATTTCATTATTATTCGTCCAAATATTGCATATGCTATTCATGTTATTAGTCAGTTTGTTGTTTCTCTTACTACTGTTCACTGGGCAGCTATTCTTCGTATTTTGTGATATCTTCGGAGTACAGTTTTTCAGAGTTTTTTACTTTCATTCACCTCTTTCTTGGAGTTGTGTGCATACTCTGATACTTATCATGGTAGAGATCCCAAATATTGCAAGTTTGTTACCAAGTTCTGTATCTTTTTAGGTGATTCTCTTATTTCTTAGAAAAGTAAGAAACAATCTATTATTTTTCAATCATCCACCGAAGCAAAATGTCGTATCATGACATCTACTATCAAAGAGATTGTTTGGTTACTTGTTGATATGAGAGTTTCTTTTTCTCATCCTACTCCTATGTATTTTGACAACCAGAGTTCTATTCAAATTACTCACAACTCGATTTTTCATAAGCAAACTAAGCACATTAAGATCCATTGTCATCTTACTTGTCATTATCACAAGCATGGTACCATTGCTTTGCTTTTTGTTCCTTCTTCTTTGCAAATTGCAGATTTTTTTACTAAGACACATTTCATCTCTCATTTTCGTTTTATAGTTAACAAACTCTCGATGTTTGTAGCTGCCGCATCGTTAGTTTGAGGGGATATGTTAAATAATATTTATATAGTCTTATTTATTAAGAGTAGAATAATATTTTCAATTTAATCTATATATACTTTATTTATATTTAGATTAAAACTAAACATTCATAATATACAGATTATTCAGAATTCTAACTTTTTTTGTGTTTGATTTTCATTATGTTAACAATTAGAATATGAAAAATATGAAAATAAATATTAGATTTATCATATTTTATTTGTTTTTCTGTCATTTGTTTTCAAATAATTGTTTCTCACTTTTCAAATTTTCATTTCAATGTTTTTCAACCTTTTCTTTTGTTTTATTCTCGCTGTTTGTTTTCTTGCTTGCAGTTGTTTTCTCTTTTGCTTTATTTATTTTTAATAACTAGCTTAAAATAAAATAAAATATAAAAAAACAATAAATATATAAATAATTTTGGAAATCACTAAATTTATTGAAAAAAAGACTAGAGAAGTTTTATATATTTTTTTTTATATTCTTATGTTTATTTTATAGAAATGTTTGACAATTGAGGGCTAATGACTAGCTATGATATTTTTTAAAAAAATCCATATAAATTGTGAATTTTAATTAAATATGTTTGACGAATAAAATTTATTGCAATATGTGTGTGCGTATTAACATTATCTAAGATTAAATTATATATCATTTGTATTCTTATTATTTATCTTTGAAGCTATTTGGTAATAAAATTATAATATAAAATAATCTCATTTAACTTGTAGTATTTATGTTATAAATTAAAGGCACTCTTAACCGAATATCCATCTAAAATAAATCTTAGAATGCACATATATTCATATATTGAAAAAAAAATTTATTTGTTATTTTCAATAAAATAAAATTTAAATTAAATATTTATTAATATGTATGATCAAATATAATATTATTATCAAATAGATGGTAGGAGAAAAATAAAAATAAATACAAGCATTTAATTTTATAAAAAGGTAACAAAGCTATACATTAATTTATTTATATATAATTGAGCTATTCAAATCAATTTAACAACGCCATGAATAACACCATTATTATGTTCATAATAAATTATTTAGTGTTTTCTAATGATTAATTTCCACTAGAAAAATAAAAATAAAAGTTAGAAATATCTCAATAATTAGTATTTGGTTTATTTAAAAATATATTAAAATAATATTTTTTATTTTTTAAATAAAAATATCAAAATAATATTAATTTAAAATTTTAAAAAAATTATTATTATTTTTTTAAAAAAAAAAACATGACGCGTGAACAAACACACCTGACACTACTAGCCATATCAGCTCTCCCTGCGCGCCTTGAAACGGATAAAATCTCTCTTCTTCTCTGCTCTGTCTCGCTCTCAAAGCCAAAGCCACTGAAACTGAAAAACGCTGGAAAAAATGCTAGCGAATCCTAGCACCAGTACTCTCCATCACAGACCTAATTACACACACAACACTCCATGTTCAATCTTTAATCATCGCTGCAAGCTCTCTCTCTCCCCAAATTGCCCCCGCTTCTCCAATTCTGCAAAATCCAACTTTTCTTCGCTTTCTCTGCTTCTATCAAGAAGAAAGCGTGAAAGGTTGTTTACTGTTGTCAATGCTTTCGAGGAAACTTCTGTGGCACATGATGGCCCTCAGTCTTTGCCTCAGCCTTTTTCTGTCAAAATCCCCGTCGGTGACAGACATGTAGGTTTATTAATATGCTTAGTTCATTTTTCATTCGTTTGTGGTTTCGATGATTTTATATTTAAATTCACGAGTTATTTTATAGGTAGAAATTGTGTAATTTTAACACATTTTGTTTTGGATAATGAATAGCATCGTGGAGTTTTATCAGTAATAGTAAAAAATTATGAAATGTGAACTTGTTTTTATTTTTATATCTTTTTGTCTGAATAATCAAAATATCAGTGTAATTTAGGGTGGTTTTTTTTTTTTTTTGTAGATATTGGTTGAGACGGGTCATATTGGGAGACAAGCTAGTGGTTCTGTCACCGTGACGGATGGGGAAACTGTAAGTTATGATTAGTGCAGATGGGTGTATAAGTGCTATTTTTGGATATCAAATAAATAAATTGTTGACTTGTTCGATATGTAAACTTTTGAACTTTGATTCTTTGTTACTGGAAATGTGATCCGTGTTCAACTTATATTAACTTGTGCTGTCTTATTAGTTTGCGTGGGAGTTACCAAAAGACCTGGTGTACTTTCACGAGCAGAAGTTAATGATATGTTGTGAATTAAAAGGCTCCCCCAGCAATGAGTTTAAGTTTGTATTCCGTAGGTGGGTGCTAGCTAGTCTGGTTGGTGAAATCTTAACACTATTTCTTTTTTTTTCTTTTTTTTTTTTGTAGATTGTCTATACATCTGTTTGTTTGGATGATGTTCCTAGTGAGCCTTCTGATTTTTATCCTCTATCTGTAAATTATCAAGAGCGATTTTCTGCAGCAGGTCGAACTAGGTATGCATGGTGTTTTCAACTTTTTGGAATTTATCTCAAAATTTTTTGAAGAAGACTAATATTTATTCTATATATCTGCTACTGCGTTAGTGGAGGATTTTTCAAACGGGAAGGGAAATTGAAAGATCATGAGGTACTAACCTTCTCTTACAAGTGCAAAAATGGTTAATTCAGCAGATGCTGAATCAGTTGTCTTTAACTATCAGCTTTCAATCTAAGATTTTTAACTTCATGCCTTTATAGTGTGTATTTTGTTTGCATGAGTTTAATTTGCTTGCAAGTCTTAGCATAAGTCAGAAATTCTACAAGTCCTTGCTTTCATGTTAATGGATGTTACATAATTTGTCTGATAATTGGAAATGACACGATGTAAATAGCTGCTAAAATTTTTAGATATTGCTGATGTCCTGTTTTCTACAATATTGTAAAGAAAATGATAATTTGAATGTTGATACTGCATCATTAATCAAAAACCTCACACTCTTGTCAGCCAAGAATTTATAATTGATTTATGAACACAAATGCATGGTACATGAACACGAGTATAAATTCAGATTATGTAGACCGTAACAGTTGTACGATATACCATATATATGTCTAGTTCATAATATGGTAAATATCTTATACCACAGATGCCATTTATGATGTTAGGTGTGCCTACAATGTCAAACTCTTTCTCTCTGCCTCAGATCACATGAACCTATTAACTAGGCTTGTGAGGCTTGAGCTACACTATATTTTTCTTAAATATTATTTCTCTAGCCATTTTTACTTGGATAACTTGATGAAGAGCAAAGATAAAACAACTTATGTAGCTTTTGTTATGTAGCTTTTGTTACTTTCCAGAAGCATACTGCAGTATTTCTCTTACAAACTCTACTCTATCTCTACCTTTGGAAAATGTTTTTGTCACATATCTTTTTATGTAGTTGTTCTTTGGTTGCTTCTAGGTTCTTATTTGTAGATTGATAGATAGGCCTTTGCGCCCAACCATGTTCAAGGGCTTTTACCATGAAACCCAGATACTATCTTGGGTAAGTCTTAAAGTTCTTTTTTTTTTTTTTCCTGGTTAGATATTGTTCTTAGTATGTCCATGCATTGTCTTTATTCAGTTTAAGAAGCACATTATGCAGTCTTATTTTTTTGTTTTGGTTTTTATTATTTTTTTCAAAATTACATTCACAAAAGATATATAAGGTTGCCACTCAATTATATTTCATACAAAGGTCCTGGGAAAGAAAGTTAGGAACCATTTTCTTTGTGGAGAACCTAGCAAAGACTTCGGTATTGTTTGTTTACTGTTGATATTTTGGAATGGAGGGAGAGGAGCAAATAAAGAGGGATAACTAGAGATATAGAATCGGAAGAGAAATATAAGAAATAGCTCTAGGGAGAAAATGGTTGTTATGGAATAGATACCAAGAATTTGTTTTTCCTATCCTTTGTCATCTACCATTCAACATTTTTGCACTAACTGGCAGTTTTCATGTCTTAAATGTTCGCAAGCTTAAATTTTTTCCAAACTCCTGGGAAACTATTTCTTGGTGCTGTAAGCCTTGTGTGGTTTGTTTGTATTTTCTCAACTGATTTTAACTTGGATATTCGAAAGGAAATAAAAGTTGCCAAGTAGACAATTCTGAAAATTTTAACCTTAAACAGGAGCTGACTGGTATTTGTGTGACCATGTTATGCCCACTGCATTAATTTAAGTCTGTCATGCATGTTCCTTTATTCTTGTCTACCTATAATTCAATGCTTAATCGTCAACATTTTGAAATTTGATGGGCTGCTAGTTGACTTGGTATCGTTCTCTTACTGGATTTATGAATTTGCTAAGAATTACCAATTACCATAACCTATTCTGAACAGGTTTTGAGCTATGATGGCTTGCATTCTCCTGATTCCTTGGCTGTCACCGCAGCTGGAATAGCTGTGTGAGTCTTACCTCAAGTGTTGCTCTTCAATCTTCCTTTTCTTGAAGTGTTGAAGTTCCAAATATCATGTTATTATTGCACTTAATCTTACTTCTTAAACTTGATTGCAACAGAGCTCTTTCAGAAGTGCCAAATACGAAAGTAATTGCAGGAGTTCGAGTTGGCCTTGTTGACAATAAGTTTATTGTGAATCCAACAACCAAGGAGATGGAAGAGTCAGAATTGGATTTATTGCTGGCTGGTACAGACAGTGCAATATTTATGATAGAGGTCAACCCATAGTTCTTTGATAATTATCTGAACTGCAAGGCCTTTTTGCGTGTATCATTTTTTTGAAATGAAATTTTTGCTGGATCATGCTTGTGGCAGTTCCCTGTGTGCAGAGTATAAGTGCATAGTATATTCAATGGAGTCAGATTCCATCCAAGGCATCTCTAACCTTTCAGGACACCAAACTAAGATAGAAAAATGTAGTTATGGATGTTGGCCTTTGTGTTAAACCTTCATATGATGTGGATGCACTATTTACCATTTCATTGGACACACCATTGAGAGTGCATTTTGTGTAAAATCTAAAATTCTATTTCACTAGGCGTATGCATTCAATTCCACATTTATTGGGAAAGGACAATTTTTAAGAGATTATTTGAGATGCCATACTATCATTACCATCACTTTAATGTGATGGTCTGAGGAGTCAAAGTAGTCCTCTTGAATTTTTGAAGGCTCGAAGATCATTTGCTTTCACATGCTGGTTAAATACTCACTAAAAAGCACCATTGTCATGAAAGAAGAAAACTCATTGCAAGCCAGATGGGCTTTAATCCTCAATAATTAATTATTCTGTTTTTGGGATGTGATGAACAAGTTCTCTTATTATAACCTTTTTTCTTGGCACTGCAAGGAAGTGTGAGCAATAGACTTAGTTTGGGTCCTTGTATTGAGGCCTAGCAAAATACCTCATTTCCTCCTTGCAGCTTCACTTTTTAGGAGTTATCTAAACTAGCCTGGGTAACTGGTCATTGACCACACTGCTTCTACACTACTCATCATATCCACCAAGGAAGAAACTGAGCAACATGATAGACATAACCCTATTACAGCTGTGCTCCTGTCATTACTGATCAATAAGCTTCTGATCAATAAGCTGGGCGTTGCTGGTACTTATGCTATTTCTGTCAAATCCTGACATTTTAGGGTACTGCTCAGGATGCTACCTTTCAGATAAAAAATTTATATACCCTGGGGTTGAAAATAAAACATGTTTAGGCCTTGTGTTCAAGTCTTTTTTAATTCATTTGATAGAAAAGCATAGAAGTAAATTAGCTTATATGGTCATAGTCTCACAGATTTAGATTTTAATTGGCTGATTCTTTTTCTAGATAACTTTTACGTATGCTTTTCTTTTTGCCTTTTTCTTTCTACCTGCTCATTCTTTTCTCTTGCATTAACCTAAGATTAAGGAATGAAATGATTCTGAAAATACACTTGCATTTCAGTACATCATGAGGAGACTTAATTGATTAGGTACAGTTTGTTAACCTTAGTAATGATACGATAACTATATTAATGATATGTGTCTAATGAACTTCATAATCCATTACCTCTATTGCTTGCAGGGTTATTGTAATTTTCTTACAGAAGAAAAGTTGCTTGATGCAGTACAAATTGGGCAGGTTGTTTCTTTGATTAAAGTGTGTTGCGTACAATTTTCTCATATTTCATCATGAACTGAAGTAGATATATTTACTGTATGACCTATCAGAAAAAAGTATATGTTGTGGATAATCTGACTGTTTCTGTGCAATATGCAGCAGTAGCTGCTTAGCTGATTGGTGTACCGTGTGCTAGTCACCACTCATTATTTTGTTTGTTTTCAGTTATTTGGCAGTGGTCACATTCTTGATGCCACAGTGTGGCTATGAATTGACATACAATATGATTGCTATATATGTTGTTGTTGTGATCCTCATTATGAGCTGTTATTTACTGAGGCAAGAAAATTAAGTTCTGTATAACATGTTACCGATGACAAAATATAATCCCTGTATCCTCATGTTTTATCCTTTTATTGGTTAGGGACTGGTTGTATTGATGTTTGGCAGATCCGATGCATGCTTTTGCCCTTTTCAGGGCATGTTCAACTGTTTTCCTTAATTCTTGCATGTTCACTAAAGCCAGGATGCAGTGCGGGCAATTTGCAATGAGGTGGGTGTTTTGGTGAAGAAGTGTGGGAAAGCTAAAATGCTTGATGCAATCAAATTACCTCCTGCTGAGCTATATAAGCATGTGGAGGTATAGTTTCTGTTTATCTTTATTATACATCATCCTTTCCTGCCAGAAGTTTTCTAATAGCTACTGCTTCTTTAATTGTTAAACTGTTTTCTGATTTAACATTAGGCTGTCTTTATTTGGTAAAAGCTGGATAGAAGATTCAAGGGTACTCTTGAAGAACTTGATTCTGTATTATACAAATCATTTCTGTTCTGATAATGGCACTAAATGTATGATGCATTTGCTTAGCAGAACTATCAGCAACTAAGATAAAGCTTATATTACGTGTTCTCCATTTTGCATCTGTGCCCATTGTGGAAGCTTTATCTTGCAATGTTCCTTTGGGTTTCTTATTTTCCGAGAGTTATGCACATGATGCTATTGATGTGTAGTACTATGGAGGGATGTTGCATGTCAAGCAATACCTTAAGTTAATTGCATCAAATTGAGACATGATTTTACAGACTGAAAGGACCTGTTTTAATGTAGCAGGTTTGAACTGCCCAGTTATCCATCCTAGTGATTTATGGCCAATCTTGTGATTCCAGCTTACCTTTGTCATCTTGCTCAAATTATTATTTGAATACACTTACTTTGCCAAGAGAAAAAAATAATAATGATACTAATGTTTATACTGTTCCTTGTACAGGAAATTGCTGGTGATGAATTGGTGAAAATATTGCAAATTACAAGCAAAGTACCAAGAAGAAAAGCCCTTGCATCACTGGAAGAAAAGGTGCTTAGTATACTTACAGAAAAGGGATATGTAAGCAAGGATGCAAGATTTGGAACCCCTGAAACAGTTGCGGACTTGCTAGAGGTTGAAGATGAGGATGAGGAAATTGTTGTAGATGGTGAAGTGGATGAAGGTGATGTCCACATAAAGCCAATTGGACGCAAATTCTCTCCCTTGGTAATCCAACTCAATTTTGGTGCTCGTGGTCTTTTTATCATGTGTGATTTGGAAGTCCCAAGCTTTTTGACACTTTATTTTGATTTTCCTTTTCTAGTTGTTTTCTGAGGTAGATGTGAAGCTGGTATTTAAAGAAGTTACATCCAAATTCTTGCGGAAACGTATTGTTGAGGTATGTTGGTTTGTGGTCAATGGAAGTTGGAAAAGTAGATGAATAAAAATAACTTCACATTCCTTCTTTTAAGAGGAGTCAGGAGAGTCATTATTTTTGGTCCCATTCACTTCCCTTCCCACTTACCCACAGCAATAAGGTTGACACAGACACAGACATGCCCAATTCTTTCTTTTCTTTTCTTTTCTTCTGAAAATTACATCTGGCAATGTTAGATTCAGACTTGAATTTTCTTGGACATTCAAACGCATAGTTGGTTTCTTGTGGCACGCGAGAATTTTACCTTTTTCCAACACCAGCGTCTCTCTCACTTCAAGGGTATTACTACTGTCCATGCTGTAACCTAATATTTTCATTTTGTAACATTATTGAATTTCTTACTATTTTCTTTTGAAAAAAAGAAAAACTGCATGTAACTTAAATTTTGGCTCTAACATTTGGAATTATGGTTTACCATATAATTAAATCCTATTGCTCTTACCTGTTACATTATAATGTACTGGAAAGTTGCCATGTAGAAAAATTCCAAGTGCCAACAGTATGGAGTCAGCTAGGATATGATTTTTCCATGAATGAGACTATGATTGATGCTGACATGTTCACATGTAATTTTCTTTTTACATTGCATATTTTTACAGGGAGGAAAAAGAAGCGATGGGAGAACTCCAGACAAGATACGTCCAATTGATTCCAGATGTGGAATACTTCCCAGAGCACATGGAAGTGCTCTTTTCACACGTGGGGAAACACAGGTTTGATTAAATGTATTTTTTCTGTAGGAAACATGCAATGGTTTACCTGGTTCTATTCTCGTATCTTATCTCACTTGCTTATACAAGCAAATGCTCAAAATCGTTAACGTGAATGGGTTATGATGTTATGTGATTCTACCCCCCTTCATTGCTGAACAAGCTTATCCATCATATTTTTGTTGACTAATTTCAAGTGTTTCTCCTTCAAGGGACAACTAAAAATGGCTTGAGAAACTATGAGGTGACTCTTATGTTGACTTAGTGAATAGCTGTGTTTTCTCGTTATCTGCTCATTTCTTGTCTGTTTCTAATCCTTTTCCTACTGAATAATCTCTTATCCTTGTTAAAACAGTGCCATTGTTTATAGATCTACCCAGCATACCTTCTTTGATTTCACAACTTCCGGTAAAGGCAACAATTATCTGTCCATCAACCAACTTTTTTGGTGATTTTAAATTCTTCTCCTTCCAAATAAACAAATTTGATCAGTTCTGTATATCATGGTGGACAATTTTTTGTTCGTCAATCATTATTTTAAGCATTTTTCTTGTCTTTCAATAAGTTGGCATCTTGTAGTTGATTACGTTTGGAGAACAGTACACCTACCATGTAGTTATATTTGCACCCATAAGGTTGTTGGTGATAGTTGATGATGTTTTTCTTTTACAGTCATTAGCAGTTGTTACACTAGGTGATAAACAAATGGCACAAAGAGTAGACAACCTTGTGGACGAAGAGGAATTCAAGAGGTTCTATCTACAGGTCTGTTTGCCATGATCTCCTTTTTGAAATTGTTTTTTATTAATAAATTGGAGTCATCTAACAGCCAAGAGTTTCTGCTTCTCTTAATGCTTATAGGTGTGAAGTGTGAATTTAATTTAAAAGATCATTTAGGCTTTATTATTTCTATGGTAACCTTTCCGCACCATGCTGTCCGAAATTAAATCAACCAATCTTTTAGTTCAATTTGACATGTCTAATAAAACTGTTTCAAGGTTCATGCTACATTTTATCTTCCATATTTATCCTTCTACCCGTAAGTACTTTAGAAATTTACTTTTGCTCTTAGAATATGAATAACTTTAGAAGGGCTTTGGAGATTATGAAATGGTTATCTAGCTATGTATTTCCGAACTGCTAGTCCCTTTTGTCTCATCAAAAGATCAAAAGAACAAAATTTAAACATTATAAACATTGTTTATTTATCTTTTTTGAATATGGAATTAAGAAAGGAAGAAAGGTACTGCAGGTATGTTCAAATATCATATATGAATAACTAGATTGGTGGTTGGCCTTTAACCTGAAAAAGAAAATTTAGGAGCGAAGTAAGAGAAATTCGATAATTAGGTTAAATCTTGATTAATTTAATAATATGATAAAAAAATGAGGCAACAACAATAACAAATAAATTAAAAAAAAAATATTGTCCTAGGCAAAACTAGGCTAACAAGTGAAACTCGTAACCTAGACATGAGATATGTCTAGATTACATGTCTATTGTGTATTCTAGGTCATTAGGTTAACATAATTTGATAGAAAAAGAAATTGAAAAAAATCATAAAACCATTTTTCCTTTTAAAATACAATATCGAATGACTCTATTAGAAAAAAAAAAAAAGACAAAACAAGGATATCAACTTCTGTCACCTTTTTAAATTTGTGAATTGGGTCAGCAAACCAAAAGCATTAACAACAAAGTTTCAATTTGAGAATTAAATTGAAAAGAATAAAAACATTAATAAAAAAAAAGAGGGCCAAATGAAAACAAACAATACATTATAAACTTGGATTGAAGGGTGAAATTAAAAATAATAAACTTTTATAAAAGAGTCATGGAAAAAAAATCAAAAATCAAAATAATAAGGATCAAATTGAAAACATTAGTAAATGATAAAAAAATTGAACATATAGAATTTTTCAACATGTTTTTTTACATAAAAAATTTCCTCAATGTAAATCGAAAAACTTATATATACATTTAATTAAATAAATCAAGAACCACTAAGTAAATAAAAAAAATAGAAAAATTAAGAGACAAATGTATATTAAAATATTTAATATCACAACATGAGTCATTAACCTAGTTGTGTTTAATGATTTTATTTATTAAAATTTATTTGTAAAAGAAATTGACACATACATAACATTTATTGAATAAAATAAAAAGAAAAAAAATTCTATGCAAGACTGCACATGTTAAAAATATTATAAAAAAATAAAATATTTTTTATTTTTTAAAATAAATTTAATTTATATTAAATATATAAAAAAAATTTAAGGATGAATCATACTAGTCTTTTAAAAAGTAAACACATCCAATATAATTAAAAAATAATATCTACTTAAAAAAAGTTAAATAAACAAAAAAGAATCACAAAGAATTAAAAATTATTTTAAAAAAGACAAATAAGCTATTAATTGAAAAAATCAAAAGAAAAGAAAAGCATGAGGTTAGGCCAATCACTAGGCCTTTATTTTTTTAAAAGTTAATGGGTCGTCCACCCCAATTTATTTTGAAAAAAATGGATGATGCGTCGTCTAGAACCCCCTAGGTTATGGCCACTATGGTTGCTGAAAAAACATGGTTCCTGTTTTTTTCTTTCAAAAAATCATTTTCAACCCTTTTTTTTATCCAAAACACCTAGAAAATACTATAGGAACCATGTTAAACCAATCCATTACCTTTAAAAACATAAAAAACCACCTCAAAACCAAAAAATTTCCTAGGCTCCAATTTGTTGTTTTAGACACTTCCAAGGAAACACCTAATTTGAACTCTCCTTTTAATATAGAACCATTTGGCATAAAAATCAATCTTTTTAGTGGTCAAAATCATTACCAACGACAACTTTTTCACTGTACAACGGAATCCGGCAATTCTCCCTCTCTCTTCCCACCCAAAAAGGACTGAAAAATAAAAAAAATAAAGTTTGATATCAAAATTGATTTTTCTAAAATTAAAAAGACTGAAGCTGCCACCTATTTTATCTTTTTTTTTCCACTTAAGTCCTCAGTATTTTAATTCAAGTATTCCTTGTAAAAAAAAAACATGCAATTGGGTGCTAATTTAGGCATAAAAAGACATAATTGTGCAAAACAAAATTTCAAAGACCAAAATAATTTACTTTTTTTAAATTTCATTACTCCAATCCAAGAGAGTTAGCAGTAATGACACTACATTAAAACTAGGAGCCCTTTTAGTTTCTTTTAATTGTATATAAGTTCCTTTTCTATGGGTCCTTCAAATAGCGGAGCATCTTGTTTATATTACTGAAAAAAATCGGTTTCTTATGTCATGGGTATTTAATGAAGTTTAAAGGATCTAGAGTTCTATTTATATATGAAGCAAACCTTTTGCTTGTAAAAATTTTCCTAATTGATTTCTTCTGAAGGGGTAGTCATTCTCTGCACTCCGTTTAGCTGCTGTGTTTCATTATTGAAAACTATATAGCATTTTAACTGAATACACTATTATAATTCCTGCTTGTTGAAACTTTTGCATTTGGATGCTTTCTGACTTGTTCTAATCTTCCAGTACTTGTTTCCTCCATCATGTGTTGGAGAAGTGGGCCGGATAGGGGCACCTAGTAGAAGAGAAATCGGTCATGGAATGCTCGTGGAGAGAGCTCTCAAACCTATATTGCCTTCTGAAGATGATTTTCCTTACACAGTACGGGTTGAGAGTACAATCACAGAAAGCAATGGCTCCTCAAGGTCAGAAGCCATAAAAAGTGCTAATGTTTTAGTTATACAATCACAAGATCTTACTTTTGATATAGTTTTTTGGGTGCTAAAAACCTTTCTTTGTCCAAGTATTTCATGTTGAGTGTTTGCTATCATACTATGTGATTTGGGTCTTATTATTTAGCACCTATCATTGAACAGCATGGCCTCTGTTTGTGGAGGCTGCTTGGCATTACAAGATGCTGGTGTTCCTGTAAAATGCATGATTGCTGGGATTGCGATGGGTATGGTTCTTGACACTGAGGAATTTGGGGGTGATGGAATGCCCCTCATTCTGTCTGACATAACTGGATCAGAAGATGCTTCTGGAGACATGGATTTCAAGGTAAGAGTTACTGGGCATCTCCAGATTTGTGCTTCTATTTTATTTATTCTTTGTTTTTTCATGAGTATTGAATAGATACTTGCTTGAATTTGAAAATACATATTTAAATTCAGAGGAAAGAGTATACTGCAATCATGTTAAAACCTTTTTAAAAGATCACCTTGTCTGGACTTTGCAGGTTGCTGGAAATGAAGATGGAATAACTGCATTTCAGATGGACATAAAGGTCATTATCTCTACAACTACTCTATCAGACAGATTTCATGCTAGACAGAATGTTTTTCCTCTAACCAACATCCTTTTGTCAACCCTATAGCAATCGATGCATTCTTCTGTTGTTCATTTTCATGAGTTAAATTCCATTGCCTATAAATCATAATCAATTCCGATTTTGACATTATAGGTTGGAGGAATCACCTTACCTGTTATGAGAAAGGCATTGCTACAAGCAAGGGATGGCCGAAAGCATATTCTTGGTACTGGAACCTAGGCAATTTTTTTTTTCCTAGAATTCATTCAAATCTGTTTGACCAATAGTTTGGTGCTATCTTGCCAGAAGTATGTGGAACTGTAGGCACATATCCTTTACACCATACCTTGTTCTGTTATATCAGTTTGCGTGAATGTATAAATATTACCATTTTCTTAATTAACTATAGCTGCTAATATGCTTCGGGTGTACATTTTTTGGAAGCACTCATTTCACCTATTTTGTTTTCTATTTATTTTATCAGCTGAAATGTTGAAATGCTCACCTTTCCCTTCCAAAAGGCTTTCTAAGTATGCCCCATTGATTCACATTATGAAGGTTTGTTTATTTTCTACGCATCCTTTAGTGATTTGCTGTTGAAATTAGAACTTCTAATCTATGATGCCTTAACACACACATTATCAATCATAATATTGATTTGTAGGTCAATCCGAAGAAAGTTAACATCATCATTGGTTCTGGTGGGAAGAAGGTGAAGAGTATAATAGAAGAAACTGGAGTTGAGGCTATCGACACACGAGATGATGGAATTGTAAGATCAGATATAGAGTTTATCTTTCATTGGTTTATGACTTGAAATCAGTTGCAACTTGTACAACCTTTGGCTTCTGCAGGTAAAAATTACTGCAAAGGATTTGTCAAGTATAGAAAAGTCCAAATCCATTATCAATCGGCTAACAATGGTTCCAAATGTCGGTGATATCTACAGGCATGTCCTTTCCTTGAGCTGCTTTTCTTTGTTTCTATCTTTTATTCTTTTCTTTTTTTTCACCCTCTAATTAGATCAATTGAATAAAAAAATGGAAATAGTTATCTTTTATCATTGTTACTATTATGGAAGATATTTCAAGAATGCATCAAAGATTTGCTTCACAAAGGTTCATGTGAGTAAAGGGTATAATTGGGAATAGTTTCATGATTATTAAGTGTATTTGTCGTTGTCTATTTGGCCTTTTGAATTTTTTGAATTTATTTCTTTCTCAAGTATTTGTTACTTGATGATTGTGAAGACAGAACATTTGACTTATTCTCTTATTGATCAGGAACTGTGAGATCAAATCTGTAGCTCCTTACGGAGTCTTTGTTGAGATAGCCCCAGGGCGTGAGGTATGTAGTTCTGGTACACAATTTTAATAAAAGCCAATAACCAGACTGTTGTATTGCATAACAAAATTATTAAAACCGGAGTTCTAAGTAGCTGGAAAGAAAACACTAAAAGATTTTTTTGCTTGGACAGGCTTCTTTAAATTTGATATTTGTTGTAATTGCAGTTGCATTGGGCATCAGAATTCCAAAGTTCATCAAAAGATTGTTCTCTTCACAGTAATTTTCCATATTTTCATTAAAGATAGATTTTTCTTTTCTTGCTTGGGAAAAGTAAAAATTAAAATACACCATGTAATCAAACCTAGCTCAATTGACAAGGTGTGGAAGGCATTTACATAAGAATATGTTACCTACATAACCTAGCATATCAGAAGTCTTATTTCATTTGAGGAAGAAAAGGCTATTGATTTCTCAACTATTGAATTCTGGCAGGGACTTTGCCATATTAGTGAACTAACTTCAAACTGGTTGCCAAAGGCTGAAGACGTAAGCAGTACCTTTTTTGCTTTCCCTCCACATAATATAGAAGCCGTAAGAAATATATATTTTTTCCTGCTATAATATCAATAAGCTAAAATTTCTACTCTATTTTTTCTTTTTTGGTTACAGGTTTTCAAAGTTGGAGACCGTGTTGATGTTAAACTAATTGAGGTAGGAATTTCTTATTCGTTAAACCATCATTGTGCCCAAGTCCCAAGACACTCAAGTTTTATTCACTGACAAGCTCTTTTTAGCTAACTTTGGTATTTGCTATTTTTGTGAAATTCTAGAGTTTTTTAACCTCAATTATTAATTAATGATCCTTTGATGCCAGCTATATTTATTTTTGATCTTCATTTCTGTACATATATATTAGCATCTATGTTGCTAATCCTTCAAATCTGTTATAGATATAAAGGGTGGCATTATTGCCACTCCTTCAATTGTTATTCCAACCTATATAATTATGGTGTTACCAAACTAACCTTTTCTAGACTTCTCTTTCTTTTCAATTAGAGCTCATTTTATAATGATAAATCAAGGATACCTTTTTAATAAAAATACTTTTTCTTTATAAATGCTTTCTAGTTAATGAGATGTAAGGCTTCACCTTTCCTTGATGGGTTCATCTGGATTTAATTTTCCTTCAATGTGCTGTATTTACTCATTTCAGTTGCAGAGGAAACAAAACTTGATTTCGAGTTTCCAGAGCAAAACTGGAACATCCTTTGTGTTGAACCATCAATTGCTACATTAATTGATTTGCACTCAACACAACACTTAAAAAAATTGTTCTCTATTAACTATTTACATGCATGTAATACAGGTAAATGAAAAGGGACAACTTCGACTTAGTCGCAAAGCATTGCTTCCTGAAGCCACTCCAGAGAAGTCCAGTGCAGAGCATCATGCAACTGATAAGGCTAGTCCCAGAAGGAATGTGAAAGCACCAAAGGATGATTTAGCTGAAGAGTACAAGGATAAAGACAGTGATGTAAATTCCCCAAGAAGTGATTCAATAAAGGATGCTCCAGTTTCAAAAAAGAAAGTTTACAAGGGATTAACCAGTTCTGACACAGATGGGCCAAAGAAGAACAGTGTTGCATCTGTCAGTAGCATTGCCAGCAAAGATGAAGGTACTTTAGTGAATGGAGATGCTAAGATTGGATAGCGAATGTTGCCTGTTGTTCATTGATGAATAAGTTGGTTTGTTATCATAAGAAAAGATGACAAGGAAAGAGCATTAGCTGGAACTGCAGGTACGATGTCACTTTCCAACTTGGTTATAAATTTGCAAATAAAAAAGATATGGTTATATGGAAAATTGCATGTGGGCAATAAAGAAATGTCCTCTTAAATTTTGAATTTATACTTTTCTTCCGGTGGGAAAAAGGAGAAGATATTGAAATTTGTTGCAGTCACTACCAATATGAAGAGAAAGGGACCACTAAATTTACAAGTTGGTTTGGGGGAGAAAAAGTGACATATAGGTAACCAACACCACATGGAGCGGAATAGATGCATGTTTATGTTTGTGCACGTTCCTGCATTTATGTGAGCATGCATACATACATACCATTGTCCAACATGGAATTGGAAATGCTGTATCACCAAAGTTGTTCACTTGTCTTATTTCGATTGGTTAATTAGTGGAGAATAATTGTGATGTGTATTTTACTCGTAATGGTTGTCTTGTGTGGGATCAGGTGTCGAGGATGGTGATTGTGAAAGGGCATAAAATTGAAAGATTATTTTCGTTTTATTTTTCAATTCCTCATTTTCTATAATTTGCTTGTATCAATATTCAAAATAAGGGTGAAGTATGTCATAAACACTTCGGCCATCAAAGTTGTATTGTTTTGTCTTGTTTGTTAAATTCAGATTTGTTGGAAAATAAAGATCAATTTTCTTCTTATGATGTTCTCTTTGATTGTTTCACGTTCAAATTGGGCAAGAGTTCCATTTACTTTCTAGAAGGCCATAAATTATGCATTGTTAATAGTTATTACTTTAGGCTGTATATATTTTCATAAATAGAAAAGGAGATTTAGTTTACCATATATAGTTTTCTGAAGTCACTTTGTGTAATTAGCATGTATAAATTTAAGTTTCCTTGTCAAACCTCAAGAGAGGACAATTCAAAGCATCATTTTCTATGAAAATCTTAGTCTTAGTTTTCTCACTCATAACTTTATTACTTATAGCTTATAGAGATGTTGGATAATATTTGTGTTAGGTTCATTGACAAAAATTATGTTGTTTGAGAGTTTCAATTAGAGACCGTTCTCAAGGGTAAAGAGTTGTGGGGACATATAAACAATAACAACAAAGGGGGATCAACTGAGGAAAGGTATGTGACCAACAATAAGCCTGGGATGCCAAAGATAATTAAATAATGTACTGGATTCTTGATTGTATAGAGTAGCATTATATTCTTTCTTTGCATCCTGATGGAGACGCCAAGGCTACATGGAATTATCCCAAGCAAGTTTATAACCAAGACAACAATGCTAGGTGCTTCCAGCTTGAGTTGGGCATTGTTAACTATACTAAAAGGGATCTATCAGTTCAGGACCACTACTCTAGCTTTTGGATTTTATGGAATGATTATTCTGACTCTGTAGCCACGGTCTCTACAGAAGGATTGAAGGCAAGATTGACAGTAGCACAACATGTACACAAAACTTGCCAAAAAGATTAATTTCTAATGAAATTCAGGCCTTACATTCAATCTATTTATGCCTCTCTGGTAAATACAGATCATGTTCCAACTTCAGATTTCTGTTTTGGAGATTTCTTGTGTGAGGAATGTTTTAATACTCAAAATATTATGGAGCAGTCTTGTGTAGCTTCTAATAATGTCTCAATTGCCTATGCGGGGAAGAGTCATTACATGAGCACCATATAATGCTATAGTTGCAAGAAGAAATATGGTTATATGTCCCCTAATTGTCCTTAGAAATTTTGTGATTACCGCACCCAGCCAAGGCATGTTATTAAGGACTGTACTATTTGTCCTTCATGCTCCAACAAAGTTTATCATGTTGATACTAGTAACTTACAACTAGCTATGGTTGATGCTACTGCCGCAACTTTTGTTGGTTTACAGCCTCCATCTCCTTTTCTAACTTGTGAAAGAAATGATCATGGTGCATTTATAGGATTGGGTTTTCAAGGTATTTCCTTTTTATTTCTCTCCTGGATTGTAGACTCGGGTGTTAATCATATGACTCACTCTCTCCATGTTTTAAGTAATGTTAGAGAATATTATGGCTTTTCACATATTCAAGCAGCCAATGAAAGTTCTATCGTGGCAATTGGTGTTGTATTTTCTTTCTTTAAGGATGTTCTTGCATCACCTAATCTTTATGTGAATTTAGTTTATGCTGGCAAGCGTGTAGACCAAAATTATAATGTACATCTTACTCGTGATGGTTGTTTTGTGCAGGATCAAATATCAGGGCAGTTGGTAGTGAAATGGCCTAAGCATGAACGTCTCTTTTATCCACAACTACTTGTTCCACAAAGCCTACCTTTTTCTCTACACTGTCATTTCCTTTGTAACAAGTCTAACGTGTAATGAAGTCTTACACAAACGCCTGGTCATCCTAGTTCTAGGATTCTATTTTATTTGATCAAATCTGGTCTATTAAATGACGAAGAGCATTCTTCTTTTAACGTGTTTCTTGATCGTGCAACTTGTAAACTAGGCAAAAGTAAAACTTTACCATTCCATTCTGAAGTTAGTAGAGTCATCCACAATTCTGAGATCATTCATTCATGGTGATGTTTGTTTATTAGTTATATTATTTCTCATGCTTAATACAAATATTTTATGATATTTATTGATGATTGTAATAGATGTACATGAGTGTATTTCTTACCGCACAAAAATGATTTTTTTTTATATGTTGCTTTCATAATCATAATAAAATTTTATCTAATAAAAAAAACTTTGATCAAAATAAAAAAAGAAATACATGAATAAAGAAAGTAAAGAGAGTTGTTTAATTAAAAAATATTTTTTTCCTCTAATAAAAATCATTAGGATTCTTATGCATATTTTTTTATTGTTATTACTTTTTTTTTATTCATTTTTATTCAGTCTCTGTGTGTGTATAAAAGTAATTTTAACTATGAAATATAATTTTTTCTCATAATATAATTTTATTATTGGAATATCTATTTTAATTGTTATATAATTAAATGAAAATATATTTTTAAAATAATTACATGGGGAGATGTATATGAAAAAATTTAAAAAAGAAAAAGAGATCAAGCTTTTTTAATCAAAATCAAAACACCTGCCTTTTACAAGAGATTTGAATCAGACATTTCTTAACTATAAATAAATAAAATATTTAAAATCATGAAAATACCAAACAATTACTACTTAGCCATTGTTTATTTATTTAATAAAAATCACTTTCTTGAAAACAATTTTCCCATCTTTTTTATATTCGATAAATTTTTAAAAATTATTTTTCAAGAAAGTTGTTTCAATCCAAGAAAAAAACAACCTTTTGCCATAAAGAAAATGTTTTTCTCTACACTTTCCTTTTTCTTAAGAAATAATAAACCCCACACCTTAAAAAGAAAAAAAAAATCCATTGTAAATCTCTCTCTATGATCTTTTTCTCTTTTCTTTTATGATATTTGCAAATTATGAAATGGTAATTCTTTTCCTTAAATCTTGCTCTCTATCACCCTTTTCTCTTATTTTTTCTATTTTCCTCTTCTTTTAGGTGGTTTTTTAAGTTGTGATTATGGTGTGAATCTTCTAATTTTGATTTTTTTTTTTAATTTTGTTTGGTTTCAAAAAAGTTTCATCATATTCTTTACTAATATGAGTAAAGTGCTTTATCAAATAAAATAGCACAAGAATCTCATTTCAGTGAGGGATTGTTTAATGTAAAATCTATGAGATGCCATTGGTGGTGATCCCCACATACATTCAACTTTACTGTAATCTAATTCTTAAAATTAACAACAAAGTATTATATTAATAGAATTGATGAAACTGCTAGCTCTGGAATTAACTAATAATCAAATTTAATATTTAATATATGTTAAATAAATTTGAAAAATAATAAAATATTAATAGCTTATTTTTCAACATATTTTTCATGAGAGGATAAATTATTACAAAGTATTTTTTTTATTTATTTTTTATAATACCATTAAATATTATAAAATAATTTATTTTTTTTAAATTAAAAAAATGATTTTTTAGGAATTTATAATATGTATATTTGAAAGTGGAATAATAATTATTTTTTTAAATATATAAAATAATTTGAAAATATTAAAAAAATATTAATTTTAAATAAAAAAATTAAATTTTTTTAAAGGATGCGAAATACACCGTATTGTAGGGCGGGGTAGTGTCGCATAAATAAATAAATAAAAAGCTTTACCCTCTCACGCCAGTCTTTCCCGCCACTACAATCTCTTTCACCTCTCCCCCCGGAAGAATCAAAAGAAAGATGTTGTGGGTTGACAAGTACAGACCCAAAACCCTAGACCAGGTCATCGTTCATCAAGAAATCGCCGAAAACCTCAAGAAACTGGTACCTCCCCATTTTGTTTTCATCTATATTTTGTGTTAATTTGTGTTATTTTGATTAAGGTTCTGTTTATGGTACTCTAATGCCTCTCTTTTTTGGTATTTAGGTCACTGAACAAGACTGTCCACATTTGCTCTTCTATGGGCCCTCTGGTTCTGGCAAGAAAACCCTAATCATGGCCCTTCTCCGCCAGATCTTTGGCACCAGTGCCGAAAAGGTCTCTCGCTTCTTTCTTTTTTTGTTGTTTTTTACTGTTGTTTCTTTTAATGTTTGTTTCTCTACTTGTATTTGTGCTGCCTCATGCCTCTTGCTTGGTTACTGAGAAAATAAATGATGGGAAAAATAACGCAATCTGGATTTATGGGCCCTTGTTTGTTGTCATGTTCTGCATTTTTTTAATTAGTCAACGGTTTTTGTTGTTCTTGATCCTGGGTTTTAACTTACAGCTTGTGGGGTGTTAAGACTTTTAGTTAACTCTGGTAATTGTTTGGTTGCAGGTGAAGGTGGAAAATAGGACATGGAAAATCGATGTAAGTCTCACCTCTTTATATTTTATTTTAAAACAATTTTGGTTGCTGATTTTTTTTTTCACATGTTCAATAAACTTTTATAGGATGTGTGTAGTTTGTTTGCTGTTTCCAGAACGCACTTGTTGTCTGACATCTTACGTTTTACTGGGGATAGAAGTTGCCACATGAATAGGTTTTTGGTCAAATTAATTAGAGTTCTCTGATATGTTTTGCCCATAGGGATGGGTTCTAGTGAAATTGTTTTATTTATTATTTATTTAATTCAAATCTATGGTAATGTTTTGCTCCTTGCTTTATACAATGATAAGTTAGTTTTCTTACATGGTTTAAGTTCAGACAATATTTTGGCGTTGCAGCTGAGTTATCTGTACCAAACTCTAATGATCAATTTTTTTTTAAAAAATCAACTATACCTTTGCTAATTCTTTGTTTTCTATTCTAAATTATGATTTCATTTCAGGCTGGAAGTAGAACTATCGATCTGGAGCTGACCACATTGTCAAGCACAAATCATGTGGAGCTGAGCCCAAGTGATGTAGGATTCCAGGACAGATATATAGTTCAGGAGATAATTAAAGAGATGGCTAGGAATAGGCCAATCGATACAAAAGGGAAAAAAGGATATAAGGGTAAATTTGGATTGTTTAATCTTTGTTTCAACATCATGATTCATCTATATTTTTACATCTTCTGTACTTGGTATCCAATATTCATAGCAAACCAAAGTGCATATTTAATTATGACCAGTTGAGAAGAATATGTGAATGTCTGAGATGGATGCTGTTGTGAAGATTTTGCTACAATTTATTATTCACTATTTCTGAAAACTAGAACATAAAATAAATGTTCACTGTCTTCATAGGTTCAAGTTGTATCTACATATCTTTAGTTGATCACTGACATGCATGTGGCTACTGAGGCAAACGACCAATTCCAATTTGATTTAGTGGATATGCGCATTCAATGGTATTTAAATGATTCATTTATCTTCATGAATTGTTTGTTTGCTAATGGTCATTTGTGATGTTAACTTTTCATTCTGGCTAAGCTAACCTTGCAAGTGTTCTTCTTTATTTGCTTACATTTTTCAGTTGGTTCTCTCATTTTATTTATTTTTTTTTCAATTTTTTTTATCCAGTTGAATGGCTGGTATGGTTGTAATTAAAGCATTCATTCTCATTGACTAGCTATTTCTGGAACTTTACTATTGATATTTTACTTTGTAAGGGCAGTACTAGTGCTCAATGAGGTTGACAAGCTTTCAAGAGAAGCACAGCATTCTCTTCGTAGAACAATGGAAAAATACAGTGCCTCTTGCCGTCTAATTCTTTGCTGCAACAGTTCTTCGAAGGTTACTGAAGCAATTAGGTCTCGTTGTTTGAATGTGAGAATAAATGCACCTAAGGAGGAACAGGTTGGATAAGTTTTGTTTTCTTCTTTGAAACTGATATATGTTCCAGATTAGTTACATCTGAATAGCCCATGCATTTGCCAACACATAAAATAACAATTATTTGTTTATTTATTACAAGGGGATGTTATTTGACTTGGAAATTCAAACATGCATTGGTCTTTTGCCTGAATAGATTTTTTTTAACACTAATTATCTCATGAATCTCTTCCTATCACTTTTTTCTTACTTATATTTTGTGGAATTGGCCATATAAGACAATAGCACTAAAGGAGTGTTAGCCGAGATAGTCAATTTTATTATTATTCCTTCTTATATAACTAGTTTTATGAAATTCCTTTGTCCAGATTGTTAAGGTATTGGAATTTATTGGAAAGAAAGAAGGACTACAGCTTCCACCTGGATTTGCTGCTCGTATAGCAGATAAATCAAATAGGAGTTTGAGAAGAGCTATACTTTCATTTGAGACTTGCCGTGTTCAACAGTTAAGCTCCATACCATCTCTATCTGATAAGTACAGCTGTTTCTCATTTTCTTTTTGCAACTCTCTGTTGGAAAAGGTTAGCATCACACGGCTTCTAGTAATGCTCTTATATTCTGTCATTGTGCTTGTAGATATCCATTTTCAAGTAATCAAGCAATTCCTCCAATGGACTGGGAGGAGTATGTTTCTGAAATATGTTCAGACATTATGAGGGAGCAGAGCCCTAAAAGGTTTCGTATTGCAAACATCCTATGTCATGTAATGTCTTATAGAAAATGAAGATTTGATTATTGCCTTTTAAATCATTTTTCTTCATTTAAACTTTCTAACCAAACACATTCCCCATATGCTTTAGGCTGTTTCAGGTTCGAGGGAAGTTGTATGAACTGCTTATTAACTGTATTCCTCCAGAAATTATTCTGAAGGTAAGGAGCCTTCATTGTATTTTTCCACAACTTCCATTTTCTTACTTTATCCTTGGCTTGAAGTTTATTTTATTTTTTATATCTTGTCTCAGAAGCTACTTTCAGAATTATTAAAGAAATTGGATGAGGAATTAAAGCATGAAGTCTGCCATTGGGCTGCATATTATGTACGTTATAATTTCTCATTTCTCGTTTTATCTGCTTTTGTTACAATACTCCTTTCTCCCTCTGAGAAAATTGATTAGGTAGTTGCATTTGCTTCATTTGATTTGTGCCAAGTTACACTCAAATGGTCTGCATGATTGATGAATAAAATTAAATGCCGACTTTAATCATATTGATCTCAACTCAGTTCTTTAACTGTAAACCAAACTAATTTTGTTGACTTACTGTCTAGTTCATTTTCTTTTTACATAGATATTTTTGATTGATTAGAAACATCTATATGCGTGCAAGCACCACAATGAGAGACTTTGTGCAAATCTCATTGATAATGAACCCGCCGGGAGATATGGCTTACATTGTTGTTTGATTCAACATTATGGCAGAAATTTTTGTGGTCTCTTCGAAGGACCTCTAAAGAATTAGGCAATTGCATGCGTGTAGTTGGTTTCTGGTTTTGTCTCAGTTGTCGATTCCTCATGTGTGATGTGTTACAAGAAGTTCAGAAACCTTTGAAAAAGGAGTGAGATGTATGAATGTATAGTAACAAGAATGTGAAAATTTTGATTATAATGATTTATTTTGGAAAATTTGATGTGAAAACTCTAGCATTTTATGAAGCTAGTAGTGAAGGGGAAGCGTTAGCTACTATTGACAATGTGAATGGCTTGAGTTGTTTCTTAGATATAACAAAATGCATCTCATGGTCATTTTTTTTTCCTTTCCTGCCATTCTTCTCTGAATATTGTTCATATTCCTACAGGAACATAGGATGCGTATGGGACAGAAAGCCATATTTCACCTTGAAGGTACTTTATTTTTCTTGAAATCAATTTGAGAGAATCAGTTGTCACAAGTATAAACTAATTTACATTGTTGGTTTCCATTTCTTTCCAAGTATATTCAGATTGCAGCACGAAGCTTACTCCATCCCAAAATGTTTTTGGACAGTTTCTCTGTTGAAGCAGGAGAACTCAAAAAGTATTTTTAGGAAATTGCATAGATGAACTCATGGCCTTATGTACCTGTTTTTTCCCTCAACTTGCTGAATTTCATAAAATATTGTCATAGGCATCATCATTTTTCTTAGCATTTACGAGTCATCTAATTGTCCACCATTTTTTTCACCATTATCTCCTGAGATTTGCAACCTTTTCAATTGAGTTGCTTTTACTAATTCGAAATCTATCTACTTCAGACCACGATCTTTGATATGGAAAATTGTGAGCCTGTGCTGTTGTGTTGTCCTAGCATCTTGGTTTGTGAAGTGTGAATGCTTGAATATGGATTCCATATCTATTCCCTTGACTTGTGGAAAATATCGTTGCACACTTCATTAGATAAGCACTCTGTTATTACGATTAAATAATTGCATTAGGAAATATTTCAGAGAGCTATATGATCCTTGGCCTTTTCTAGTTTTTCTATACAAAATTTGATTGCTTGTAATCGAATGTCAGCTCCCATGTGTAGAAACAGATGTCTTTTCATAAAGCCTATTGAGCTCAAATAGCTCTGACACTTTATTTTATGATTTATCTTCCAGCGTTTGTGGCCAAGTTCATGAGCATCTATAAGGCTTTCCTCATAGCTACATTTGGCTGAAGAAGGTTGCAACATGTTTGAGCGCATGGTTTAAAGGCGTAGGGTGGAGGAAGAGGGAGCAACTCTACTCCTATGGAGACGTTTTCTCGCAACGTCTTCTTGTAGCTGAGTTTGTAATCGTATTTATGATCTATGAAAAATGCAAAGATTGCTCGCACTGTTACATATAATCAATGTGATTGCAAATCTTGGCTATGGGTTCGCTCTCTTGTCACCTGCTACCATTTTTATTCTTCTTCCCAAGTTAAGAGCCTTCCAATAAATTTGGCTGGGTATCCTTTACCTCATTCATCATTGGTTTGATACTTGTCGTTCTTGAAGCGAGGTTGCATTCTTGGCGTCTGTATAAAAATGAAAAATTTGTTTGGAGAACGGGCTCGTGGGTCTCGCGGAACCCAACCCCGGTTTCTACAATTTTTATCATGATAATTTTTTATTATAATTTTTTTGGTTAATATTTTGATACGAATCGTGTGCAGCTTATATGCCATTTAATTAGTTACTTAATTTGTGTTTCACGGTGAGTTAAATATTTTTATTTTTTAAAAAAATATTTTTTTTCAAATTATTTTTGTAGTTAAAAACATTTAATAATTTATAAAAAAATTAAAAAAATCTCTTTAAAAATTAAATGTATAATAAAAAAATCAATATTATTTAAATAAATTCTTTAATCTAAATATAATTAAGCTTTTTTTTAATAAAAATAATAAAGGAAAAAAGAGTGTTTACATGCATGTTTGACATTACTAATTTGGTTTTTTATAAAATAAATTTGTGTATAAATAAATGATATGTTGTTCATTTTTTTTATATAAAAAATAGATAAGATGTTATTTGTTTTACTTAGATTCTCACTATTATAGTAATTGAAAAATTAAAATTTATGTTTTTTAACTTAAAAACTTTCTAATTTTTTTTTTACTTAAAACCCTTTAAAAATCATGAAAAACCTATATATACACTTGAAAAATCTAAAAACAGTTCAAAAGGCTAAACTCAACATAAAATCACAAATCAACAAGAGCTCGAGCTCATGTAGGTTTTTCCATAAACTTTTAAGGTATATAAATATTTAATATGAACTCTCCTTATTTAATAAAACAATTTAATACAAATTTTTCATTTTAATTGCTTAAATTAGTGTCAATCATAAATTTTTTTCTTTATTATTAGAATTCGATGACTCTTTTTTTTTTAATTAAAAATTAAAAAATAACAAAAATAAATTTTTATATTAAAATAAAATTTAAACAATTTCAAAAAAATAAATTTATATAATTTATGCATCAAAATGTATTTTTTTCAAATCTTATGGTACGCCACCCATATTTGATATATATTTTTTTTAATTTCATGCTTTTATAAGAATTTAAAATTAATTACTCAAATAAGTATAAATCACTCCAACACAAAAAGTTTGAAAATTAAATTAATTTTTTTATACAATAACAAAACACAATGAAAATCCCACGCGTGATAAAATATAGTATAATAATAATAATAATAATAATAAATAATGACGATAAGAAGGTCAACCAAATTTATAGGTTTCTTTTTAGAATTTTATATTATTATTACTATTACTATTAATTCATTGGCTAGGCATTTTCTCTTAAGAAAACAAGAAGAAACGCCGCCGTTTTCATTTCCTCCTAATGTTGTCTTAAGACGCTAACAGCGACGGAAGCAGAACGAGAGATGTTGGTATATAAAATAAATCGCAGCGAAGCAAGTCATCCTCGAAATTGGAAAATCAACAAACCCTAATCTCCCACTCTCCTTCACAACTCTTTTTCTTTAGCAAAACTGAGCTACTGGGGATTAGGAAGGGAGGGAGATCTTCAGTATGTCGGTTACAGCAGGTGTTAGTGATACAGCGTTAGCAGTTAGGGATAAGCTTAGGGGTAAAATTGGACAGACCAAGGTTAAAAGGTATTGGCCTGGTAAAGCACCGGAGTGGGCAGATGATGCAGAAGAAGATGGAGATATTAGGATGGCTAGGGTGGCTTCCTTGGAGAAAGCTTTCCCTAGCAGGGACGATTCGGATGTTGTTTCCAGGAAAGATGATCCGAGGCTGCGTCGTCTGGCGGAGACTAGAATCGATAATCGCGATGAAATGAGGGCGGATCATAGGAGGATTCGGCAGGCTGAGATTATTTCAACGGAGGAGGAAGAGACCCGGAAGCAAGAATGGGCGGATATGGAGGAAGACGACGAGGATGCGTTGGAGGAAAGAAGGAGAAGGATTAAGGAGAAGTTGCGACAGAGGGAGCGAGAGGAGGCTGCGCTTCTTCCTGTAGAGGAGGAGGAGGAGGATGAAGTGGAGGAAGAGGAAGAGGAGTCGGAGTATGAGACTGATTCTGAGGAGGAAATGACAGGGATGGCTATGGTGAAGCCTGTTTTTGTGCCCAAGTCGGAGAGGGATACTATTGCTGAGCGTGAGCGGCTTGAGGCTGAAGAACGAGCACTCGAGGATAAGGTGAGGAAGAAATTGGAGGAGAGGAAGGTGGAGACCAAGCAAATATTGGTTGAGGAGATAAAGAAAGAGGAAATGATTCAGAAGAATCTGGAGATGGAGGCAAATATTGCTGATGTGGATACCGATGATGAAATGAATGAGGCAGAGGAGTACGAGGCTTGGAAGGTCAGAGAGATTGCAAGGATTAAGAGGGATAGGGAGGACCGTGAGGCAATGGTGAAGGAAAGGGAAGAGATTGAGAGGGTGCGGAACATGACTGAGGAAGAGAGGAGAGAGTGGGAGAGGAAGAATCCGAAACCTGCTGCACCACCAAAGCAGAAGTGGAGGTTTATGCAGAAATATTACCACAAGGGTGCTTTCTTCCAGGATGAGCCCGATGACCGAGCAGCAACTGTTGGAACAGATAGCATTTTCAAACGTGATTTCTCAGCTCCGACTGGAGAAGATAACATGGATAAAACCATATTGCCCAAAGTTATGCAAGTCAAACACTTTGGTCGTAGTGGAAGAACAAAATGGACCCATCTTGTCAATGAGGATACCACTGATTGGAACAATCCGTAAGTCCATTCTAATCTTTCTTCTTATTTTGTAAAATTGACTTTATATCATATCTGCTGTTACATGAGCACATGATGGTCTCATTCATTCCTCTTTAGTTTTAGTTTTGAAGGTAGATACTTGCACTTGTTGAAATACACTAAAAGCATTTTACATAAGCTGAAGGACATTGGTAGCATATATAACAAGAAAAAGAATTGGGCCTTTGCATGTTCCTGATGCTAGCCCTTGAATATTATATATGCTTGTAAACTCTGATTCTGTTTGAGTTTTAGTCTCAAACTCGCAAGTGTTTTGCATTACATTCTTGTTGTTGAAGAAATTGAAATCCAAATTTGAAGATGATGCTTTATACTACATTGTAGAAGATGATCGCAATCTAATTCAAAAGTTTCACCAAGTATAAGGGAACCATATAGGCTATTAAGGTGGCTTATTGTATGAACAATGTATTCTCGACCTCTTTTTTTTTTTTTTTTGGCAAAGAGGCATTGACTTTTAAGTTTGTATTGATGGCCATTTTGAATTAAATTACACATGACAGTTGTGAATGGCATGCCCCGGACATTTTTTTGCTTATATATTGTTTTGCTCGTCTCTACTTTATTGAATTGGTCGCCAAATGGATCCTAAAACAATCGTTGATATAGTGACAATACCAATCAAATTGCCAGGATGGTTCACCTTTTTTTTGGCATCAGGAGGCTATTGCACTAACAAAAGAAACAATTCGGATATGCTGTTATGTATGTCTCTGAAACAAATGCTTGCTATGTTTTTATTTTGCAGGTGGACATACAATGATCCTTTGCGGGCAAAGTACAATGCAAAAATGGCTGGAATGAATGCTGCTATAGCTAAACCCAAAGGAAGCAAAAAGTTGAAGGATTGGGAATCCCGGTAACCTATATTTTTAATTGTCACCAAGGTCAGAGAAGAAACCCTTTTATTGAACATTCGTTAACTAGAGATGCAAATTCTACGATGTAATTGTTGAATATACAGGTATCGATTGTATTGGTAAATGGGTTCTCGCTTTTATCTGCCCTAGTAGAGGCGTATGGCTCTTTAATTATGGTGCTGATTGCAGGTGGCGATCTTCTATCATTTTCTCAATTGGCTTTGTTATTCATCATTGAAGCTGATCCACGAATGGCTTGTATGTACCTTCCACATGCTACCTACTTAGTTGAGAAAGCAGCTCTTGTTTGAAACCTATCTCTGTTTCTCCTAGGATTCTCTGCTTTTATTCGGTTACTTGACAGGTAGTGGTGGTAAATGGGTTGGGTTAAAATTAGTTTTTAATAGCTTCTGATAGTTCTCAAGATGTTAAAAAGATATTCCTGTGTTAAATTAATTTTTTATTTGATTAGATAGGATTTAGTTTTGTTTATTAAAAAAATTAAAATTTTAAGAGCCAAACTTCCCAATAAAACAAACATGCAATCATTTTTTAAAATTAATATGTTCTCGAGGCCTATTCTAAAAAAGCATCTTCTTCACAAAGTCGCCTTTATAGTTTTACAACTATAGATATTAATAAATAAGAACTTTTTTTTTTTTACATATTAGTTTTTGAGTTTAAAGGAGAGAGGAGAGGATCATTATAAAATATTTGAAGGGAAAGAGATGGTTGGCGAGATTTTATTAAAAAAAAATTAAAATTTTGTGACTGTTTTCTGATGAAAGGAGTGCTATCAATATATTTTTAGACTTTTATATTACTAAAAAAACAGTAGATCAAACTTGAGATGTTTTTGGGGATTGGTTTTGTGTTTTCTTAACTTATTTGAGGTTTTTTTTTTATAAAAAAAATTAGTTTATTGAGATTATAAAAATGTGTTTGAGATGTTTTCATAAAAAATGGGTTAATTGGTTTTTTAGGTTTAAAGAACCACATCCTGATTTTTCGATCATTTCTCAAGTGATTTTTCAGCCATCTTTTAAGTCTATCAAAGATGTATTTGTTTTAATATTAAAAAAACTAATTTGTCTAGAACATATTTTTTAAAATAAGATATCGAGATGTCCAGTTGCTTTTAAATACTCCAAGTTGCTTTTAAACACTTCAACTCAATTATGTGATATCATATTGCTTAAGAAATAATTATACTTTAAAAAATATATTCAGAACAAAAATTAGCATATTAATGAGATGAAGAGGTTTTAGTTAGAAATATATTCTTCTTTTATCATCCTAATTTCTTTTGGATATATCTTCTAATTGATTTTGATTTTTATTAAATAAATAAATTAAAAAATATTAAATTATTTTTAAATTATATATATTAATAAAAAAATAAAACTTATATGCGCAAATTAGTTTGTTTTAAAATAAAATTAATTATTATTTTTATAAAAATAATTATAGCATATAATTAATTGAGATAAATTAAAGGTTCCACAATACAAGATTAAATATCTTAATTTATTTTTATTTTTGACTTTATAATTTAGTATTTGATTAGGGTTAATAATTGTTTAATATCTTGGTCCACTGATCCTCAATCTATTTTATTTAACATAAATTTTAAATTTATAATTAATATTTTTCTTGTTATTGAAAACAATGCTTATACAATTTTTTTCTTACCGATGTAAAAAGATATTTCACCCTTAACGCGAGGGTGGATTAATTAGTATGAAAGCTATAACGTTCTTGGCATGCCAGTACTATTATTATTAAGGAATTTCTTGTTGCACGCATGGAGCAATCAAATTAATGTCTTTATTCAATAAATAATTTTTATTTTCAACCATCAACCAAATTCTTAAAACATAACAAAATCCAAATATATATATATACACACACACACATACACATATACACACGCGTAGCGAGGTTTTTTTTTTTAAAAAAAAAGACTTCTTAAAACAAAAAAAAAAAAAGAAATATTTTCTACTTTCTACACTTATAGATAGATGTAACATTTTGTTTATTCAAATTAATATATTTATTAAAAAAACATGATAAATTTTTATTTTTTCTTTAAAATAATACATAGTTTATTGAAACTTTTATTGAAATTTCAGTAAAGTTTTCTCTATGCTGGGAGATTCCAAATTATCAACAAATTATTTATAAACATCTTGTATTCATTGTTTATATAATATCCAATTATTCCAAGTCTCAAACTATATACTTTTAAATAAATTCACGTAATTATTAAATTAAAAAAAATCTTAGGATTCAAGAGGTAATCATTAATTAAACAACATAATTGCATTTATACACGCACCTATCTTCATAAATAATAATTAATTTTATTAATTGCCTTTTTGTATAACACAAGTTTCAAATTAGAATATTGGTTCGACTATCAACCCATTCACAAAGCACCGATTTCAAACCAGGATGCTAGTCCCTTCCTTAGCCCATTCACATGCATCAGTTTCAAACCAAGAAATTGGTTCATTCATCATTTAAACACTAAATATAAATACAAAAATTTGCACTACTTATTATCAAGGACTAAGTTAAAAGATTACACAATATTTTAAATTAGAAATCAAAAGGTCAGACACCTACCTGAAAATTGTGCTTTGCTGGTTGTCCCCGGCTCCTGATTAGTATTTAAAAATGTATTTTTATTAAGATTTTATATCATCATTTTGCACTTGAAGTATCAATAACTCCTTAACTAAAACATATTTTATAATAACGTATCTAATAATATAAGATATCTTTAATTTATGGTAAATATTCATTTCAAATGCAGGCTTATCACATAAATAAAAAGATTAATTGATGAATTTAAGAACTGAAATTGAAAGGACAAAGAAATGGTCAAACTTAGAAAAGAAATGTCGGTGTAGTCCAAACCAGAACACTGTTTAGTAATTAGGTCATATTTAGAGCTATTGACCTCAGATTTAGGTCTACTTTATATGGATAAAAAGGCAAGATATAGGCCTACAACTTTTATAAGAGTCCAAGATCTAAAAAAGTCATTTTCAAGTCTAAATTGAAGCAACAACAAAGAAGTCTGAATCTATTCTTCAGTCTGAGTATTGTTCAGTGTTTGATCTATATTTGAAGTTCTAGAAGTTTAAATGACCTGAATTTTTTACACAAGAAAGCTGAGACAAATTCTTACAACTTTCATGTTTTCAAGTAGTTTCAATTTTGATGTTATCAATGACGTTTTGGACAGACAAGAGAAGATAAAAATTGTCACTAAGTCAAGAGTTGGCCACTCACTTATCAATTAGTTATCAAATCAATAGTTCCCAATTTTGGCTTATAAAAAGAGGCATGTGCCATGAATTTAGGCATTTTGGTTTCCAGATCAAGATCATGCTCTTGCTTTCTCTCTTTGTATTTTTTGTAATGTTTATACTTTGCTTTCATTAATATCAAGTTTATGTCTTCCATTTCCTTTCATTTACTTAGTTGACTTTTATCTTATTTATGTTCTTATTTTTTTTTTCTTTTATTATGTTTAGTTAAGTCTATTATGTCAAGGTGAAAAGGTTACACTAATGGTGTAAGAATAAGTATAGTGTAAACTTAATATGGACTTTAATGTTTGATACTAACATGTTTTGTATTTGTTATCTTGTTCACTTTTCAATACTTTGCTTGTTAAATGATTACTCTTGATTTATGTTGTATAACACTTGGTACAACAAATACTTGGCACTCTTATAGCCTATACTATATGGTATAACTGACACCTGAGCTATGAAAGGAACTTGATTTGTTGTTAACATAAGTTATAATCATGAATGCTTGACGAGATTTATAAGTATTAGCATTAATCAAATAAGATGACTAATGCAATCATGTTAACAATCTATAATCTGATTGGAATCTTCTTTGTTTGTGGTTTTCAATTGAATAATAAGAGTTTATATTATACTTGTTTAATATACCATTAATAGATCATCTAACTTTGACATTTATTGTTATCATTATTTAATCCTTACGTTAATCTTCCATCTCAAAGTTCTTATCAACTTTTCTTCTTCTTCATCTTTTTTTTTCATTATTATTATTATTGTCACCACCACCAGTACTACTACTATTATTAGTATTATTATTGCTACTATTATCATTGTTGTTGTTTATAATTTGTACAATTAACCTCCTTATGGTTCAACTCTAGTCTTGCTGGGTTATTTATTACTTTGAAACTCCTGCACTTCGGAGGAGACATCAATTTTTTGGTCGTATTAGCTCCCATCTATTTTATACAATTTCACTTGTGTCAATAGTTACACTAATTTAGATTTCAAGTCTTGACCATACATACACACATATACATACTACCTTTATAATTCAACATTTTGTAATTAAAAAACAATTCCATACAAAAGTTACTAATTTACAAGTTTTAGGTGGCTCAATATAACGAATTGTCCAACTATTATTGTCTAGAAATTGAACTATTACTGTTTGACTTCTTATATTTTTAACTATATCTAGAGTTATAGAACTCTATTTCAAGCGAGAATAATCTTATTAAATAGCTAAGACATGATGAGGCTACAAGTTTTATGAGGAAAGAGAACCCAGTTCAGCCCCTAAGACAGTTACAATTACTTGTCAATGAACGTTGGACTGTTAATGTTTAAAAATTGAATTGTTATTGTCTGATCGCTCCTTAAATTTTTAATTATATCTAGAGTTCCATAACTCTATTTCAAGTGACATTAGTCTTGTTGGAAAGCTAAGACACGAAGTTAAAAGTTCTGTGTAGGAAGAAGAACGCAATTCTACCCCAAAAAGAGTCAAAATTATTCATCAATGAACATTGGACTGTTACTGTCTAAAAATTAAATTATTAGTGTCTAACCTCTTCTTAGATTTTTAACTATATCTGATGTCGCACCCTTGCAGCAGAGCATGACATTGTGACGACCCTTAATTGATTTCAATTTCTTTTGTTTTGTGAATAAGAAAGTTGTCACCTAGTATTATGATCATTAGAAACCTTGACTAGTCTTTTAGATATTCTAAGGTGAAGGATTGGTTATGTAATGGGAAGGTATTAGCACCCTTAATATACATTACCTAAGGTAAGTTGCTTGGTGTTTGTTTTGCCTTATAATTGTTATGGTGTTGGTGTTCTATTAATTAGTTTTCTTAGGATAGGTTTGCTATGATGAATGAATTTGTGTTCAAAGTCTAAAAGTAAGAACCTCTGGCTAATATGGATCATATTTTTAGATATGTCTACAAATGCTAAGAAGAATTAGTATAGATTTTTTAAAATTTGTGTTTGATTCCAACTAAATTTATTAAAATAGAAATCTAAGGAGATTTCATATGCTTTAAAAATTTATTTTTTCCTTAGTATTTCAAGAGTTTGTGACTCTTAAATCGCAAGGAAGAGGGACAAAAACTTAGAAATCTAAAGAAATTCAGGGTGTTTTAAAAGTCTATTTTTGTCTTAGTGTTTCATACTCTCATAGGTAGTAAACCGTGGAGTAAAAAATTGAAATGTCTTCAATTATAATTGAGATTTCTTTTAAGGATGTATGGTGACTTATTATTCCTAGAAAATTATTTTAGATATTTACCACTTAGGGTTTCTTTATCCAAATATTAACAGTGAATAATAAAATTTGTTCCCAACAATATTGTAGATATTTATCTCCTTAGGATTTCTTTATCCAAATATTACTGGTGAATAATAGATAAAGTCCCCCCAAAATAAGATTTTTGTATTTTTTGGAATATTAGACAATACTCTTTGGAGTTTTACAAACATATTGTGAAATCCAAAATGTAAAAAATATTTTTTTTTTATAGTGTTTAAGAAATCCATATGAATTTTTTTTAAAACTTTAAATATTTATTTTTTATATAAAAAAATTCAAAACATATTAGGGTATTGGCTGTATGCAATGCACGAGAAAAAAATTGTTTATATATATATAAAAGCAATGTTTTCTTATGTGTTGCATATATATATATATGTTTGTTACGTTACGTCGAAAACTGAATATTCTAAATGTGAGATTAATATTTTTTATTGAAAACAAAAAAGAAACATGTTCAACTGTATTAAATTTTACTTAAACAGTAATAAATATAACTAAGCATGCATGCAAAAGCTGGTTCACTGGCAACCCCAACTTTTTTAATCCTCCACTGTCTGCAAATCCCTACTTGTTCTGAATGCCAAAGATGACTTATGAGATGATGGACATAGCTTCTGCTTTTTCTCCTTTAGTATCTAAAGAGAGACTCATTTCTCCTCTCTTTATTTCAGTCTCCTATCTCTCTTCTGGTTTTGTACATCTTATCCTCTATTCTACAAATTTTATTTATAGAAAATAAAGATCGAAAGACAATCCTTGCTTCTTTCTTCTTTCTCTTTTTTTTTTCCCCATCTTCTTTCTCTTCTACTGCCTACCTTCCCGACCTCACAATAACACTAGTGAAGGAAAGAAACTCCCTTTGTTCTCTGTGTTTTTTTTTCTCTCCTACTATCTGCCTATCTTTTATTTTTTTCTTCTCCCTTTTATTTTCCTTTTCTTCTCCCTCTAAGTCATTAGAGAGGGCTTATATATAGTATAATATATGATTAGTACTTAAAAGTGTATTATTTAATCAAGGTTTTATGCCATTATTTTGCACTTGAAGTATCAATAATAATTCATTAACTAAAGCATGTATATATCTAATAATATAAGATACCTTTAATTTGTAGTAAATATTCATTTTAAATGCAAGCCTATCACATAAATAAAAGGATTGAATGATGAATTTAAGAACTGAAATTGAAAGGACAAAGAGATGGCTAAACTTAATATCACGTTTATGTCTTTCATTTCCTTTCCTTTACTTAGTTAACTCTTATCTTATTTATGTTATTATTTTGTTTATTTATTTTTCTTTTTTTATTATGTTTAGCTAAGTTTATTATGTCAAGGTGAAAAGATTACACTAATGATGTAAGAATAAGTATAGTGTAAACTTAATATGGACTTTAATGTTTGAAATTAACATATTTTGTATTTGATATCTTGTTCACTCTTTAATACTTTGCTTATTAAATGACTAATCTTGATTTATGTTGTATAACACTTGGTACAACAAATGCTTGACACTTTCATAGTTCATACTGCATGGTATAACCAATACCTGAGCTATGAAAGAAATTTGATTTGTTGTTAACATAAGTTATAATCATGAATGCTTGACGAGATTTACAAGTATTAGCATTAATAAAATAAGATGACTAATGTAATAATATTAACAATATATAATCTGATTGAAACCTCCTTTGTGTGTGGTTTCCAATTGAATAATAAGAGTTTATACTATACTTGTTTGACATATCATTAGTGGATCCTATAATCTTGATATTTGTTATTATTATCGTTTAATCCTTACATTAATATTTCATCTCCAAGTTCTCATCTTCTTCTCTTTCTTTATTATTGTTGTTTTTGTTGTTATTGTTATTATTGCTATTGTTGTTGTTTATAATTTGTACAATTAACTTTCTTGTGGTTCGACCCTAGTCTTGCCAGGTTATTTATTACTTCGACACTCCTGCACTTGGGAGAAGACATCAATCTTTTAGTCGTGTCAATATATCTTTATTTAAGAAAGATTCAATGCATTAATTCTAGGATACCAATCTCTATTGATTTGCAGTAAAAAACAAAAAAAAACTAAAATATTCTAATTTTTATTTTTATTTTGCAATTAGTTTCCAATAATCAAGAGGGTGGTATAGCTCCTTTCTTTCCTGACATAGTTAGAGCTATAAGGCACCAACTGTTTCCTTTAAAATGAGGCAATAAAAACATGGTTTGCAACTCTTCAAGCCAACAAAAAAAAACATGGAAACCATCATGAAATTTGCAAAGAAAAAGGAAAGAAATCAGATGGGCAAGGGTGCATACTGCAAAGTCTTATTTTTCTTATTAGATATGGTAGAAATATTGTCATTTATGATAATTCAGCCTCCTCTCTAGCTTCCAACATCCTTATTTAATTAAATCTCTCATTTTAGCACTTTTCAATTCAGTTCTTGGTTTAAAAAAATCCTTCAAATCAGGTCCACAAACTTGGGTTAAACCCTTTTAGCAGTAAAATTCTTTATTTATATATATGTAAATAGAAATATCTTGAGCTTTTGATATTTAAATCATGCGATTCAAAAGCCTACATTCATCTGTGCATCTAGGACTATGAATTTGATGAAGGATTCGAAGAGATAATATCGTTTTAGAGAACAAAATCTAACAGAAATCTAGTCGGTCAAAAAGGGTCTCCTAATCTAATTTAGAAACTAACAATGCTGAACATTATTCGGGTTGCAAGACAGATTCAGACTTCTTCATTGTTGCTACAATTTGGACTTGAAAATGACATTTTTAAAACCAAACCTTCACTTAAAAGTTGTAGGCTTATGTCTTAACTTTCCATCCATATAAAGTAGACCTAAATCTGAAATCTACACCTCTAAATATGACCCAATTACCGAACAGTGGTCCGGTTTGGACTGCACCAGCATCTCTTTTCTAAGTTTGGCTATCTCTTTGTCTTTTCAAATTCAATTCTTAAACTCATTAATCAATCCTTTTATTTATATGATAGGCCTGCATTTAAAATGAATATTTACCATAAATTAAAGGTACACTATATTATTAGATATGCTATTATAAAACATGTTTTAGTTAAGAAGTTATTGATACTTTAAGTGCAAAATAATAATATAAAACCTTGATAAAAATACACTTTTAAGTAGTAATCACACCCTCCAACCAACTTATTACTAGTCCTTACTAATCAAAACGTTAAAATAGAAAAAATAATTTGCAAATTCTAAAAAGTAAGGTATTCATCATTCTACATCTATTAATCTATCTAGATAAACAAACTTTCATTAAATTTATATATATGCTCAATACCTCTTAAACAAGATATTAATAAACTTTTTTTTTTGTGCTCAATATATCAACATATAGTTATGGGGCTTTTCTTAGAAGAAAATAAATTTTTTGTTCTAATGTTTAAGGTTAATTTTCTTGGGTTGAGATTATTTTTTCCTTTTTATCCTTATTTTTTTAATATATATACAGATAACTTAAAACACCATGCATCTTTAACCCATATAATGAGCTTTCAGCTAATGACTCCCATAACAGTTGGTCTTCGGACATTAGGTGTTGAAACACCCCTATAAGTTTAGTAACTCGGGTTGCAGATACGGATTTATAGATAGTGCAATGTTTAATTCCCTTAAGCTTTTCTTCTCAACCCACATAATAAGCATTGAGTGAATAGCTCTCAAATCAGTTGACTTTAGGGTATTAGGTGTTAAAACACCTTTTTAAGCTTAATTGCTTAGATTAGGAAGGCTACAAAACCAAACTTATCTATATTTTTATTATCATCATTTTTTTTTCTTTTTCAAATTATATAATATCTATTTCCCTTAGTTGTTACCTTTAACAAAAAAACATAAATGATATAATTATCCAATGTGCAACCCATAATCATATGTTAAAGTGTGTATGTGAAAATTAAAGGTTAAGAATACATGTTAAATGAGTATATGAGCATAATTAAGTAATACTTATATGGGAGTTTGTAAACCTGAATATTTCAAAAAGTATTATGATAGACCATGTTAAGAATGGTTACTAAGATGTGTCTTAAGAGTTATTTTAACAAAAGAGCTCATTTACTCTATCGTCCTAGTAACAGCAGTTTTGCAAATGCTTTATGAAACAAAAAACACAGTTAGTTAATTTTTTTTTTAACTACTACCCTTTCCCCACAACCAAAACGAGACATTGTCCTCAATGTCCTAACATAGAGACATCACCTAAAATAACAAACACTGACAAACTTGAAACATACTTAAACAAATATAAGAAACAACAAAACATAATAATAAAACCAAAAAACACAAAGATTCACAAATAAAGACTCAAATCTGATCTAAGCTTTTACAGCTTTCCTTAGATGACCAATGTATACAACTCATAGAGGGATCAATTACAAGAATGAAAGATTGCAGTTGGTCAATCAATTGTTCAGTAGTAGCAGTAGAGATTATGATTTGTTGTGTAGAAGATGTTAGAAATTCCTGTTTCATAGAATAATCAAGAAAAGACAACAACTTATCGTAATAACCATTAACATTTAACAGACCTATAGGTTTATGGTGAATGTGCAGTTGGGCCTAAAGAAAAATATGCAAGATCTCTTCTAATGTACCTAGACCACCTGGTAAGGTAATGAAGTGCAGTTATTGACAAACCTCTCATTAACCCAAGACTATCTCTCTCATACACTAAATGAATCTTTCTCTCAGCTAGCACCTGACCTAGATTATTTGATGATTCTAAAAACTCATTTTCTTTCCCAAGACTAGACCCACCAAAAACATAAACATTTCTTATGTGATGACTTGAGGAACTTGTCATTTCTCCACACTTCTATATTTGTTAAATGTATGGGTTGAGTAGAAATGAAAGGAAGAAAGAAAAGATTTTATAAATGAGAAATTACAAAGGCAATCATATCATCTATATGTAGGCTAGCTGAAGTCTCACACACACATACACTCTCTTTTTATTTATTTATTTATTTATTTTTGAAAAATCATGTGTATATACAGGTAGTTGTGATTGTAACTCACATGTTTCTTTGATTTTATGTTCAAGAACGGCTTTAAAGCTCTCTATGGGTTGGGGATAGGCTTCCCATCCAGTTTTCTTAAAAATTGGTAAATAAGGTCTTTTTTAGTCAGATTTCCAAGACTAAATTAATCATGTTTTTTTATGAAAATAGGGCCATAAATCATGAATTGCATAATGCATAACTCTACTAGGATGCGTCTCAAGAGTTAATAGAAGATTATCTAAAGACTTCTTAATCAGACCATCCTTAATGAATTGTATATTATCTTAACGGTTTATAGATACATTCCTAAAGAACAACATTATGCATTACAAGTCCATTTAACACATCAATGATAGACTTTTAGTTGTTTTGCACAATATTTCTTTGCAAAAATGTTTTTACTTATTCCAGACATATGTAAAATGAAGGAATTAGAGGACTCACCTGATAATCGGACCTTTGCTTCAATCAGCCATTGAATATCTTTAGGAATTCCATGCTTCATTAACAACCTCAATCTTGAACATCTAGCACGATAAATTTTTGTAATCGCATTTTAAAGCAAAGCAAGAAAAAACTTTTTTAATTTTTCAAGATTAGTGTTCATTTTCAAATGAGAATTGAAAGAGAGATTCAAAGAATTGCACAAATATATACACAAATATAAGTTATTATAAAAAACTAAAAGAATGGCCTGAAGTCATGGAATACTGTTATCTGTCATTTAACTAAGGTGAGAGAAACTAGCAAAAATCACTTAAAAAGAAACTTAAAAACAATGTGAGGGGAAAAAATCAATCTTTGTATACAAGATCACCCAATACAATAGAGTCATTTTCAACTGAAAAATTATCAAAGCAAACTTTTAAACGATATCTATTTACCTTGAAAACATTATCATTTTTTGGATTCTCAATATCATAGGCCCCATATAGATACACATGTTTCACAATAAAAGGACCGCTCCATCTTGATCTTAGTTTTTTAGGAAATAAATGGAGTTAAGAATTATAAAGCAAGACTTTTTGACTAACATTAAATGTTTTTCTTAGTATTTTCTCATCATGAAACTCTTTGATTCTTGCTTTATAAATTCTTGAATTTTCATATGCATCATTTCTTATTTTCTAAAGCTCATTTATTTATAATTTTCATGATTAATTAGTATCATCAAACTTTGAATTGAAAGTTTTAATAGCCAAATAAGCTTTATATTCAAGTTCCACAGGCAAGTGACAAGGTTTTTCATAAGTTAGTATATAAGATGACATACTTAATGATATTTTATAAGTCTTAAAAACTAGTCTTTCCTATTAGGGTTCATTGGTTTCTCTAAGATCTGTTTGATCTCCCTATTAGCAAGCCCTACTTGTCCACTTGTCTGAAGGTGATAAGAGGTGGAAACTTTGTGTGTGATTCCATATTTTTTTCATTAAAGACTCAAATAGCTTGTTGCATAAATGTGTTCCACTATCATTTATCATGGCTTGAGGGTTCCAAATCGACTTAAAATATTTTCTTTCAAAAAATTTATCACTGTTTTGTGATCATTGTTTCAACTTGAAATTGCCTCTATCCATTTTAAAACATAATCTACTGTGACCAATATGTATAAAAAACCAAATGATGAAAGGAATGGACTCACGAAATCTATACCTCAACAGTCAAAGATCTCAATGACAAGAATAGGATTTAAAGGCATCATGTGATATTTTGAAATAAATCCTAACTTTTGACAATTCTCAAAAGTCTTACAGAATGCTTATGAGTCCTTGAACATGGTAGGCCAGTAAAATCTATTTTGTAAGATTTTTGCAATTATCTTTCTTGATGAGAAATGACCCCCACATACCTTAAAATGATGAAATTTAATGACATTACTTACCTTATTGTCAAGAATGTATCTTTAAAATATTTAATTAGGACAACATTTGAATAAATAAGGGTAATCCCAATAAAAGTTCTTCACTTTGTTTAAGAACTTTCTTTTATCGTGGGTACTCTAATAAGCTAACAATTGTCCTAAAACAAGAAAATTGACAATATTAGCAAAACAAGGCATTGTAGAGACATAAAGTAAAGATTCATCAGGAAAGTAGTCATCAATTGGTGTAATGTCAATTTCCAAATCTGTTGTTAATTTTGACAAATGATCTGTGATAACATTTTCAATGCCTTTCTTGTCTTTGATTACAATATCAAAGTTTTAAAGTAACAAAATCTATCATACAAATCTAGCCTTAGAATCTTTCTTAGAAAGAAGATATTTCAATGTTGTATAATCACTAAAAATAACAATAGATTAGTCAACAAGATAAGACCAGAATTTGGTTTCTTATCTTTTTTTTATCCCAAAACAGCACCTACGATATAATCACAGCATCACATATTATTTCAAAAGATAATGATCAATTAGGAGGGTGAATGACAAGAGTAGAAGTAAGCAAGTTTTTAAGTTTAATAAAGGCTTCTTCACAATGTTCAGTTCATTCAAAAATATTATCTTTCATTATAAGGTTACTTAAGGGCTTAGATATTACACTAAAATCTTTGATGAACCTTCTATAAAAATCAGCATGTCCTAAGAATAATATACCATCTTTAATAGATTTTGGTGTTAGCAAGTTAGCAATTAACTCAATTTTTTATTTGTCAACCCTAATGCCTTTTCTAAGTTTGTTAAACAATTATCAAATTTATCACAAAAAAAAAATCATCCATAAAAATCTCAAGAAGATATTCAACCATATCGCTAAATATACTGACATGCATGTTTGAAATGTGGTTGATGCATTACATAATCCAAAAGGCATCCTATGATATGTAAAAGTACCAAATGGACATGTAACAGTAGTCTTCTCATGATCTTCCAGTACAATTTCAATTTGGTTGTAACCTGACTAACCATCTAGGAAACAATAAAATTCATGATCTACAACTCTTTCTAGGATTTGATCAATGAAAGGTAAAGGAAAATGATCTTTTCTAGGCATTGAATTAAGTTTTCTATTCTTAATACGCATGCACCAACCAGTAACAATCTTAGTGGGAATTAACTCATTGTTCTCATTTGTTATCACCATGACTCTAAACTTCTAGGGTACAACTTGGGTAGGACTTACCCATTTTCTATCAGAAATAAGATAAATGATTCGATTATCTAGAAGCTTAATGACTTCAGTTTTCATTACTTCTTTCATATTAGGATTAAGCCTTCGCTGTATTTCTCTAAAAGGTTTAACATTTTCCTTTAAATAAATTATGTGTGTGCAAATCAAATGACTAATTCCTTTTATCTTAGCTATGGTCCATCCTAATTCTTTTTTGTGCGTTTTCAGAGTTCGTAATAACCTACCTTCTTAATGTGTATTAAGTTTGGGAGAGATTATTAGTGGAAAAATTTTATTTTCTTCCAAAAAGAGTATTTGAGATTGAATGCTAACAGTTTCAAATCAGGTTTAAGTGGTTGAACACTCGAAGGTATGGACTTAATTGATCATGGTGGCAATTTCTTAATTTGTGATCTCTAATTACTTGCCTTTGATTATTCCTGAAAATAAACCATTTGCAAGTCATTAGATTCATCAATCTCAATTTCACTAAAGAGTTTTGAAATTGATCATGAATTAATTTTTCAGGAAATCCACTTCTTGTAAATCATTGTCATCTCTAGGTTGCTTGCAAATATTAAAAATATTTATCTCCAATGTCATGTCTTTAAATGCTAGTTTTATCTGTCCATTCCTATAATTAATCAATGCGTTAAAAGTTGCAAGAAATGAACGTCCTAAAATAACAGCAAATGAATTACATGCTTCAACAGTTTGTGTGTCCAAGACAATAAAACCACAAGATAAATTAATTTATCAACTTATACTAACACATTTTTAATTATTTCTTTAGGAACTTTTACAGATCTATCAACAAGTAAAAGAGACATAAAAATTGGTTTTAACTCACCTAGATTGAGACTATGAAAAACTGAATATGGAAGTAAATTCACACTAGCTCCAAGATCAAACAAGGCTCTTTTAATTTTATAATCTTCAATAAAGCAAAAAATTATAGGACAACTAGGGTCTTTATATTTCAAAGCATTATTCTTCTGAAGAATGACACTTACTTGTACGACTAAAAAGGTTTTTTTTTTTTGCATTCAGCTTTCTCTTCATAGTGCACAAATCTTTTAAAAATTTAGTATAAGAAGAAACTTGTTTAATAGCATCCAACAAAGGTGTATTGATCCTTACCTGTTTGAAAGTTTCAAAGATTTTAAAGTTGTGATTGACTTTACTTTGTTTGGTCATGGCATAGAAAATAGAAGTGTTGGCAGGGAATCAGTCTTTTCTTTGTAATTTTTAGATTCAACCCCTTCTTTACCCTTATCTTTACCCTTAAAGATTGACTAATTTAACTTACCACTGCAAAGAGTAGTGACTAATTTAACTTGATCCGTGTGTTGGCTTCCGGAACTACTTGCATTTGCATTGTATTGCCTCTTGGGATTTTGTTGTGATTGAGATGGAAACTTACCTTTCTCTTGGAAACTAAGAGTAAATGTCAATTTTACAAAAGTATCTTTAAAATCTATCATGTTTTGAGCAAATTGAGTATTGATTGTCTCTTACTTTTCAATGAATGCATGTATTATTTCCTCAATATTTCTTCTAGAAGGTGGAGTATAAGGAGCTATCCATGACAATTTTAGAAGTTATGGTGTGCTTGAAACAGTGGTTGTGAAGTTTGTGCATTATTGTTATTATCACTCTTCCAACTAAAATTTAGGTTATTTCTCCAACTAGGTTGTATGTTTGAGAGTATGGGTTATGATTGGGCCTTTGGAAACTGTTTAAAGCATAGACTTGTTCATGGAGACATTCCTTAAAAAAAGACAAAGTTGGATAGTTATTGGCTGAGTGTTCATTGGTTTCAAAGATTTAACATACAATGTCTTGAACAGATTTTAATTGACCACTCTTTTTTAATTCTAATGCCTTGATTTCTCTAGCTAAAGATGCAAACTTGGCTTGGAAGTCATCATCTTCTCTAAGGTTGTACATACCTCTACTAGATGTATGAGGTTGAATTTTACTCGGTACCTCATAAGTACCTGCAATGTCCTAATTTTGAGCATTTTTAGCTAACAAGTCTAACTACTTCATTACTTCATCAGGATCTTTATCTTTAAAAGTTTCATTGCATATCAATTCAACCATTTGCCTATCTTTAGGTGTTAACCCTTTATAAAAATATAAAACCAATCTTTATGTTTCAAAACCATGATGAGGGCAAGTATTAAGCAAGTCTCGATACCTATCGCAATGTGGGTAAAATGTTTCACTTGGTTTTTGAGTAAAAGTGATGAGTTATCTTTTGAAAAAGTTGTTCTATAAGAAGGGAAAAACTTCTTTAAAAACTGTTGTTGGATTTCATCTTAAGCACGAAAGGATCCAGGTTTTAAATTTTATAGCCATGTTTTAGCTTTATCTTTTAATGAAAAAGAAAAAAGCTTTAATTTGATGGTGTTCATGCTACAATTTGAGTCATTATACGTGTCGCAAACCTCCTGAAATTCTCTTAAATGCAAATATGAATTTTCTAAATCTAAGCCATGAAAAGAAGAAAAAAGTTGAATAATGTCTGGCTTAAAATTAAAATGAGATATATCAACAGGGAAAACTATACATGATAGTGCACTTGTTCTTATGGGATTCATGTGGTCTCTAAGTATTCTAACATTGTTATTATTATTATTCTCATTATAAAGTGATTGATTATCTTCTTTAACAATATTTTCTGAAAATTATAAGGATACCCTACGAAGTGTACCACTTAATGTATGTAATCACACTCTCATGCATATATAGGAGTAGAATAGAAGGAAGAAGAAAACAAAAAAAAAAGAGAAATAAAACAAAACAAAAAACAAAGTTATATACAAGAAAAGTGAAGAGAGAAAATAAAATAAATATTATAATTGGAACAAGAATTTACCTCCCTGGCAATGACGTTAAAAACATGACATGACCAAAAGAAGATGTTTTCTCCTAATTATAAAAGTGTCGAAATAATAAATAATCCAGAAAGATCGGGGTCGAACCATAGAGAGGTTAATTGTATAAATTATAAATAACAATAAACAACAACAACAACAACAATAACAGTAGTAATAATAATAATAATAATAATAATAATAATAATAATAATAATAATAATAATAATAATAATAATAGTTGTTGTAGTAGTAGTAATAGTAATAGTAATAATAGAAGAAGTTGATGAGAACTTTGAGATGAAAGATTAATGTAAAAAATAAACAATGATAACAACAAATTTCAAGGTTAGAAGATCCACTAATGGTATGTCAAACAAGTATAGTATAAACTCTTATTATTCAATTGGAAACCACATATAAAAGAGTTTTCAATTTGATTACAAATTGTTAACATGATTACATTAATTATTTTCTTTGATTAATGCTAATACTTGTAAATGTTATCAGGTATTCATGATTATAACTTATTTTAACAACAAATCAAGTTCTTTTCATAGCACAAGTGTCGGTTATACCATATAGTTTGTGTTATAAAAGTACCAAGCATTTGTTGTACCAAGTTTTATACAACATAAATCTAGATTAGTCATTTAACATGTAAAATACTAAAGAGTGAACAAGATAGCAAATATAAAACATCTTAGTATTAAATATTAAGATTTACGTTGAGTTTATATTATACTTATTCTTACACCATTAGTGTAACCTTTTCACCTTTACATAATAAACTTAGCTGAATATAATGAAAGAAAGAAATATAAATAATAAAAATATAAATATAAATAAAATAAAAGTTAACTAAGTAAAGGAAATGGAATGAAAGGTATAGATTTGATATTAATGAAAGCAAAACATAAGCAATACAAAGAGAGAAAGCAAGAGCATGATCTTCATCTAGAAATCAAGATGCCTAAATGCATGGTAAATGCCTCCTTTCATGGGCTAAAATTAGAAACTATTGATTTGATGATTAATTGATGAGTGGGTGGCTAACTTTTGACTTGGTGACAATCTTTATCTTCTCTTATCTACCTAAAATGTCATTGATAACATTAGAATTGAAACCATTTGAAAACATGAAATTCTAGGAAATTGTCTCAGCTTTCTAGAAAAAACAATTAAGGTCATTTGGACTTCTAAAACTCTAGATATGAGTCAAACACTAAACAGTATCTGCACTACAGGACATATTTAAACTTATTTGTTGTTGCTACAATTTGGACTTGAAAATGGTTTTTTAGTCTTGAGCTCTATAAAAGCTGTAAGCCTATGTCTTACTTTTCCATCCATATAAAGTAGACCTAAATCTGAGATCTACAACTCTAGAAATAACCCAATTATCAAATAGTTTTCCGATTTGAACTGTACCAACATCTTTTTTCTAAGTTTGGCCATCTCTTTGTCCTTTCAATTTTATTTTTTAAACTCATCAATCAACATTTCATTTATGTGATAGGCCTGCATTTAAAATAAACATTTACCATAAATTAAATACATCTTATATTATTAGATATGTTATTATAAAACATGCTTTAGTTAAGGAGTTATTGATACTTCAAGTGCAAAATAATGATATAAAACCTTGATAATAATGCATTTTTAAGTACTAATCAGATAAAAAATGACATAAATTTATTTTGAAGAACATAATTGTAACCAAACTAGGCTGAAAACCTTCTCGCAGCAAGATTCTATGCTTTTACATTAGATTTCAAACAAGAATATCTTAAACTTTTAATATCAAAATTAAACAATTAAAAAGCTCAAATTCATCTACACGTCCTGAGTTACAACTTTGATGAAGCATTTGAAGTGCGAAAAAATCATCTTAGAAAACAGAATCCAGCAGGAATATGGTTGGTCAAAAAGGTTTTCCTGATCTGATAATATCGAGTATCCAAATCTAATTGAAAGTCTACCATAAGAATAGTGACCCCTAGAACCTAATAAAGATGTAGGTCAATTCTTCAACATGTTATGAGTGACAAAATATAGCTAGGATGGTCAAATATCCAAAACCAAGTCAGAATTAGAGCCTGAGTTGGAACAAGAAATTGTAACAACAGTAGAATCAATTTTTTTAGTGCAAATTCTAAGAGCTTTATTCAATCTTAAAGACCAGATAAAGAAGGAACAAATTTAGCATTATAAAGGCTCCTAGTTAGTTTAATAAACCTGATGATTTTTTCGCAACAAAAAGGAAGGATAAAGAGGTCAGAAAACTCAAACAAGTTTGACAGATATTTCTTCCTTCTCTTCTTTTATAAATCTTACAGCAAACATAAGCTAAACTTATGCACTCAATTCAAAAGGGGTGCACGCCATCTTCAGCACGTGGGGTTTAAAAATGAATAACAACATCTAGAGTTATAAAACTCCATTTGAAGCGAGATTAGTCTTGTTGGAAAGCTAAGACAGGAGGCTATAATTCTATGTAGGAAGGAGAACCTAGTTTTGTCTCTAAGAATCTCAAAATTACTCATCAACGAACTTTAGACTATTGCTGTCAAACTGTTACTATCTAAAAATTAAATTATTATTTTTTGATCTCTTCTCATATTTTTAATTATATTTGAAGTTATAGAACTCCATTTTAAGTAAGATTGGTTTCATTAAAAAGTTAAGACACGAGGCAACAAGTTTTATATAAGAAGAACCAAATTCTACCTCCAAGACTGTTAAAATTACTCATCAATGAATGTTAGACTGTTACTGTCCAACTATTACTGTTTAAAATTGAATTATTATTGTCTGACCTCTCTTTATATATATTTAACGATCTAGAGTTATAAAACTCCATTTCAAGTGAGATTGGTCTTATTGAAAAGCTAAGACATGAAGCTACAAGTTCTATGTAGGAAGGAGAACCTAATTCTGCCCCTAAGACAATCAAAATTGCTTATCAATGAATGTTGCATTGTTAGACTATTGTTTAGTATTTTGAGTATAAATGGAGCTATAAAGTTTGGTTTTATGTATGATTTGTTTCTTTGGAACACTATAACATGAGTCTACCACTTTTATTAGACAAGTATCTCAAATATTGTTATCTTAGGGTCCAAATCTTGATAGAGAAGTTAATGGACAACCTATGTAGTTTTGATTTCTAAGTTCAATAAGTATAAATTCATTTCCTATATATTGTTTTTCATCATTTCATCCACCTATCATTACTCAACAAACTTCTTAAACCTATACTAAGACATTCTAAAATCACAACTTTTTTAAAAAAAACACAAACAAATTCAAGTGACTTAATAAGAGAGCTTGTTACCTTTTATTACAAAAAAATGACTCAAGAGATTGAGAACAACCCTTTTTCTCTTCTCTTTCCTTCCTTCTTCTGACCTTTCCCTTCCTACTAGTAAATTTTTTTCAAAGTTTTCTTCCTAAATCTTATGTGAAGCACTCTCGGTTCACTTACTCTCACTTTTCTTTTGATTTGACAGAAGAATTTACAAGATTTTCTCTTAATTTTTCTTTTCTCCTCTTCCTTCCTATCTTTGGCTGTTAACTCTAGGGATTTCTAAAGATTTCTTATTATTTATATAATTATACTTTTTTCTTATTTGCATCTTGCCCCCTTATTTACTTCTTTTTTCACATTAACCACCATTACTTTTCTTTTTTTTTACTAACTCCTTAATTCTTATTATTGTTTTCAACTTCACCCTTCTTGTTAAATAACTTCTCTTTTAATCCAAATAAATTTATTCAATTTAATCATTTCTTCACATCCTTTGTATTTTATTTTATTTTACTAAACCAAGATAAGATTATTATATTCATGGGTTTACAATATAGATCTTTAATATTATTAAATCTTAATCCTATTTATAAAAAAAAATAAAGATTTTAAGGATTCCTATTTTTATACACTATTAGAGGATACTTGTTTATCATGACCCACATGTTTCAATCAAATTTAAGCTGATTTTATTTTAAGATGTATTTATTTTTTTAATTAGTATATTTAACTGACTTAAATCAATTCAATTTAACCCATCAAATTCACATTCTGGCTCATGAATTCAAATAAATTTAACAATTTTTTTATTTAATTACATGACAATAAAAATAGACACTTACAGGAAAATCACCGAATAAAGAAAATATATGATGATCTATAGAAAACAAAATGTTTAATAATAGTATAATAAGACTTCTACATGATATTTAATAAAATAACACATCTAATATATTATGAATTGAATAAAATAATATATCTAATATATTTTCAATTAATTCATTTTAAAGAAACCAAATTAAAAATAAAAATAAAAAATAAAGGGAAAATAAGGATATAAGCTATTTTGCTGTGAAGGTTGTCAACCCAACATTTTATCTTCTTTTTTTCCTTGTTTCTCAGTGATTGTTTCTCTTATTTCTTAAAGCTACGGATTGAAATAAAAACAAAATGAAGTTTTAGACCAAGAATGAAACTCCAAAACTAAAAGGACTAAAAAAACATAAAAACTTTCAATAAAAAGATCCTGCATTTTTCTTTCAGCATTCAATTGGTCCCCAAAGTTTTAATGTATTTAAACAATAAAACTAAATCCTATTATGTGAAATTCCATACCAACTTGACTTCCAGATACTTTTTTGAGATCGTGAATAGTGAAACAAATTATTTATTTCAAATCTCACAAACATAATATTTTAGATTGAAATTGAAAAAATAAATTAATGATCAAAATAAAAATTAATTTAAAGGAAAAAAAAAAAGAAACCACTATTCCATGCCATAATAACTCCCTTCACAAAATATAGTAAACATTGCGCGCCATTTTTTTTCCTTAATAATCTAATTCATTGCTAAATAGTCTCTTGTGTGCTAGATTTTCACTCATTTAAAAATCTATACCTTTATTTATCAAGTCATCGATAGGTTGATAATGCAGCCTTGTTTCCAAAAACTATGATTTGCTTAATCATCACCAGCATGTAAACGGGGACATATACCAATAGAACATAAAATAAGTCTTTATCTAGTTTGTTTGGGTACTAGTTATTGATTATTTTTTTTAAATTGTAGGTCTAAATGAGAATAAATATTCATATACTTATTTTAAAGTTTTCATATTTTAGAATTAAAATTTATTTGCGAGTACATCTATTCTCTACACTGTAGTGACCAATGAGAGAAAAAAAAAAGTTTTGGGTTACCTTGATATTTTGAATAAGAAAATAATTTTATATGACACCTTGTAATCTTATATTTTCTTGTAATGAATTTCTTTAATCATCTCGCCTGTAGAGCAGGTCTAAGTTGCTGAACTATATAAATTTCATGTGTGCCCATACGCTTGTTCATCTCGCCCCTTTTGAGAATTTAGGGTCTTTTTTCAAAATAAACTAATATCAAAGTTTGCTTAATTATTAATTGGCTTTTGCGATGACAATAAAATTAATGTCAATAATGAAGTTTGATGTAGAGAATTTAATGATAAGAATAACTTTAATATGTGGCATTTTAAAATGATCGGTTTGTTAATTCAATAAGGTTTATTTAAGACACTAAAAGGTATAGACAAATGCATAGTGTTATTCAATTTTATTTGTCCAAAGATGTTATAAGAGAGGTTTTTAAAGAGACTACATGTGCTTAATTATGGATAAAGTTAAGAACTATTTACATAACAAAATATTTTATTTACATAACCAAATATTTGATGAACTTATTGCATCTAAAGTATCAGTTATATACTCTATGGATAAAAGAAAGTATGTCTATTAAAGACCATCTTAATGAATTTACTAAAGTAATTTTAGATTTACAAAATATTAATGTTAAGGTTGAAGATAAGAAATAAGATTTTATCTTATTATGTTTGTTATCTCTATCTTATGATTATTTTATTGCCACTTTACTATATTGAATTGATAATCTTAGTTTAGAAAATGTCAAAACTTTCTTAAATTTCAGGGAGTTGAAAAGGTGAGTGTCAAAGAGTAAAAAAAAATGATAATGCATAGGGCTTGATTATAAAGGGTAAAACAAATAATAAAGGTTTGGATAGTGGAGACACGTCTAGATCAAAATTGAAATCTAGAAAAAAATTATATTTTCTAAATGTTAGGAAGTAGGACACTTTATAATATACACACCTTCCAGTATATACTAAAATCAAATTTAAATATTTTACAACTTAACCCAACAACAACCTGTTTTGAAAAACTAAAGTTATACATAATAATCACTCCCACCTTACTTCTATAAAGAGACGAATAACTAGTATAAAAACACAATAAAGTTAATCAATCATTCAAAGAGCTTGCAAGTTCAATCAAGAACTTAGTATGAGAATCACTCAACTACACAAAAATCACAACAATGGTGATTTTTTATATTAAAAATAGTTTTCCCTAAAACAATCTCCATAAAAAAGTATTTATACTAGATAGAATATTAAGTCTAATAATATATCCAATGAATATAGTTAAACTTAAGAAATAATAATAATTCAATGAACCAAATTTATGAACTCAGTATCAAAATATCTTATTTTTCCTAAAAAAATTCAAAATTTCAAAAATGAGCTTTATTTAAAAAAAATGGTGTTTCATTTCATGTATGTGGTCAAATCCTGAAGGTTTTTCATCCATATTTTCTATAAAAAAAAATCAAATTCTTATCATGTTTAAAAATGAAAAAAATAGATATTATAACTAGTTTATAATTATCCATTAGAGTTTGATCAAGATACTAAAAATCTCATAATAACAAGTTTGTTACCCGGAACATTAAAAATCAAAAAGAAATGCGATGATAAATTTAGGACTTAGGACAATAAAGATCCAACAAGGCAGACACTTCTTCACAAAGAGAGATCTACCTTAAAACTTAGATAAGACCAACAAATAAAAACATGACTTAGAAAAACAATCAACAAGTCATGCAACTTGTCTTAAGTAGGGTGCATTAGAGGAGATGCATCTTCCCCTTATACAACTAGTCCTCTTAATTAAACTCTCGCATACTATAAGATTTTCTAATGATCATAATACATCTTGAACTCCATAATGATAATTAAATCCTCCAAAGCCCCCACTTGACATTTTTAGGGGGCAAATTTGTCATTCAATGTTATGCATGTCATGACAAATACAAGACTTGGAATGGAGAAATAATGAGTAAGAAGTTTGAGGAGATTGTGCAGGGGATCCAATAGATGTGATGCTAAAAAAAGAGTTGATTATTCCAAAAAGGACTTTTAAAGGCAAAGCACATGCTGACAAAGAATTAATAGCTTCTTTAAAAGAGAAAAGAGATAATAATAGATGGAGGTTGGAAGTTAAAAAGAAAAGAATAGGTTAGTCAATCTCATCATTTAAGAAGAAAAAAAGATTAGAAGATCAATATAAAGTTTAACCTAATGATGAAAAAAGCTAGAAAGACAGTCAAATCAAACATAAAGGGTTACAAGGAAAGAACAAACACCTTAAAAGAATGGATCACCATTGTCTAATCTAAGCTAGAAATTTTAGAAAAGGAATTGAAGAAGTTGAAAGAATAGTATCAAAAAGATAGGGGAGAGTTTAATGAGCAAAGATATAAGTTCAAAGAATGGTAAGATTACATCAACATATTTGATTTTCATGTTATAATCTATTTTTAGATTTCCCCCTAAATTTATCTTTTTCATTTTAAAAACAAAAAAAATAACAAAAAGACTATCATATTGGAAAAAACAAGGTGAGAAAGGTTTCAAATGTAAAGAGAAATCAAACAAAAATTTTGGATAAATTTGGAAGCCCATTCATACTTTATTATACCCAAAATTAAAATATATTGTAAATTTAAGGTTAAATCAAATAATTATCAGATAAATTTGTATAAAAATTAAGTTTGAGAACTTAATTAGGCTTTTAATATGACAATTTAATTTAATAATTAGACCAGTTAAAGGATTCAAAAAATTTATAATTAATTTGGATCAAATTAAAAGAGTTAATTAAGTACAAGGACTTAATTAGGCTATTAATGGGTCAAATTAATTTTATTAGGGGCTTAACTGGTAAAACAATAAGTTTAGAAGTTTAAATTGGGTTTAATTAGGAATAATGAAATATTAAAGGATCAAATTTAATTTTTTTCAAACTCAATTAAGTAAAATCAGGGTTAAAATTCAAAACAATTAAAGTTTTGAGGTCAATTAAGATCCAAATTAAAAAAATCCAAGACCAAAGATCTTTTTTCAAAAGGAGTGTGAATTTAAGGACCTAACTGAGTGAAATCAGGGATGAAATTGAAGAAATTAGAAGTTTGAAAGTCAACTTAAGACAAAATAAAAGATATCTAAAATCAAGGATCAAATTGAAAAAGGGGTTAAACTCATATCGTCATTATAGCATTCGGTATGGGTGAACTTGAATTGATTCTTAGAATAAAAATTCAATTGAGAACTTAATTGAATAAATCAAAAGATTGCAGGCTGAATTTGAAATAAGAGATTTTAAATCTAAATTAACCCTAAATGTCAAAATGATGTCTTTTTATTTAACTAAAATGTTGTGTTTTGGTGTTATTTTGATTAAAAAAAAACATTATTTTAGTTAACCATGAGTGTCATACACACACGCTCCTTATTAACTAAAACAATGTTATATGTGTGTGTGTGTGTGTGTGTGTGTGTTTATATATATAACAACATTGTACCACACCCTAGCATGATTCTTTCTGGTTGGTCTCTTCTATAGCCATTGTGATGTCACCCCAAAAAGGTTGACCTAATCAACCATTACAAACTAGTTTCATAGCTTGTGATGTTGTCTTTTGTCTAACGGTTGAGATCTTTTTTATTTGAATCAAGGGTCAAGATTTATTTTCAATATAAATTTTTTTATTCTTTTTAAAAAAATTTAAAATCAAGGGTTTAAATTCTCCATTCCTTTAAAAGATTTCATCCTTGAAAACTTTTACCTAAGTCTAGAAATAACTTAGGATACTTCCTCTAATTATCAATTCTTTTTTCCATGTCTCTTTCTTATCATGAGAGCTTTTTTGTAGTATCTTTATCATAAAAATCTTCTTATTCCTTTGTTCTATCTCACTTCAATCAAACATATGCATTGATTTTACCTTCAAGGTTAAATCCTTTTCAATCACTAGAGGAACTTATGGTAATACTCAATAAGAATCTATTTCAACCTTTTGTAATAAAGACATATGAAAAACATTACGAGACTTAACCAAATACAAAGGCAAGGCCAATTTATATGCCACGAGTATAATCTTTTTTATGACCTTAAAAGACTTAATTTACCCTAAAGTTAACTTTCTTCCCGTGTCAAACCTTAATATATGCTTTCAAGGGGTAACCTTTTAAAACAACTTATCACCCATATTGAAATCAAAAAGACTCCTTCTATTATCTATATAACTCTTTTATCTATTCTAGGCCAAATTCATTTTATAATTTACAATGTTTACCTTTTTTGAAGTAACATATACTAACTCTAGCTCAACTCTGGTCATGCAACTCACACATAAAGATACCAATTCTAGAAAAGCTATGTAATTCAGATTTGATTGGAGTGTGACACAACGATAACTCGTACCCACCAGTAATATTGGAAACGAAAAAACTCTCACCCAACGAATATTGATTCACGAATAAAAATATAAGGATAACGCAACAAAGTCAGTTGTTCTTCAATAAGTCATTTTTAGTCTTTAGAGAATCAAGGAAGGGAGATTATCCCACCAACACACAAGTACAACAAAGAAACTTATTGATTTGAAAATTGCATAACCTTACATGTTTGGTTATGCCTTTATTTATACTGACTCTAGACTTAAAGAAATCCTAATGGAACCCCTTTAGGTGGACTTATATGAAGCCTACTTATAATTGACTCAAATAAGTAATAATAACCCTATAAAATAAGAAGAAAATAATTAAAATTCAAAAGTTGTCATCTTAAATATGTTAGAATAATATTTGTCACCCTTAAAAAGCCCTAAAAAAAAACTAGAAAAAATCTAATTTGAAAAATTTGTATTGTTGTCTACCTTTGATGTCCTTGATTAGTTTGGAGTTCCTTGTTTAACTTGGACAAATAAGAAAATAAATTTCCTCCTTTCTAAGTTAGGAAAAACATTAAATTGTCCTCCCCTCTTTGGGAATAAGATATGGCCAACTTTCTTACTTAATTAGGAGAATAAATTGCTGACTTTTTATCCTTATAGCATTAGGAAAAAAAACAAGCCTAACAAGGTTGGTATTCATCAGGATGATTAGTACTTAGAAGTGCATTTTTTATCAAGTTTTTATGTCATCATTTTGCACTTGAAGTATCAATAACTCCTAAACTAAAGCATGTTTTATAATAATAGATCTAATAATATAAGATACCTTTGATTTATGGTAAATGTTCATTTTAAATGCAATCCTATCACATAAATGAAAGGATTGATTGATGAATATAAGAACTGAAATTGAAATGACAAAGAGATGACCAAACTTAGAAAAAAGATATCGGTGCAATCCAAACCAGAATATTATTCGGTAATTAGGTCATATCTAGAGCTGTAGATATCAAATTTAGGTCTACTTTATATGGATGGAAAGGTAAAACATAAGCCTAAAACTTTCATGGAGCCCAAGATCTAAAAAAGTCATTTTCAAGTCCAAATTGTAGCAAAAACAAAGAAGTATGAATCTGTCTTCTAGCCCGAGCAGTGTTCAGTGTTTGGCCCATATCTAGAGTTTTAGATGTCCAAATGACCTGAATTTTTTACACAAGAAAGCTGAGATAATTTTCTACAACTTTCATTTTCAAGTGGCTCTAATTTTAACTTTATCAATGATTTTTTGGGTAGACAAGAGAAAATAAGGATTGTCACCAGGTCAAGTGTTAGTCACCCACTCATCAATTAGTCATCAAATCAATAGTTCCTAATTTTGGCCTACAAAAGGAGGCATTTTGCATGCATTTAGGCATCTTGGTTTTCAGATCAAGATCATGATCTTGCTTTCTCTCTTTGTATTTTTTATAATGTTTATGCATTGCTTTTATTAATATCAAGTTTATGTCTTTCATTTCCTTTCATTTACTTAGTTAACTTTTATCTTATTTATGTTCTTATTTTGTGTATTTATTTTTATTTTTTTGTTATGTTTAGCTAAGTTTAATATGTCAAGGTGAAAAGGTTACACCAATGGTGTAAGAATAAGTATAGTGTAAACTTAATATGGACTTTAATATTTGATACTAACATATTTTATATTTGTTATCTTGTTCACTCTTTAATACTTTGCTTATTAAATGACTAATCTTGATTTATATTTTATAACACTTGGTACAACAAATGTTTGGCACTTTCATAGTTTATACTGTATGGTATAACCGACACCTGAGCTATAAAAGGAACTTGATTTGTTATTAATATAAGTTATAATCATGAATGGTTGATGAGATTTACAAGTATTAGCACTAATAGAATAAGATGACTAATGTAATCATGTTAACAATGTATAATCTGATTGGAACCTCCTTTGTGTGTGGTTTCCAATTGAATAATAAGAGTTTATACTATACTTGTTTGACATACCATTAGTGGATCCTCTAACCTTGATATTTGTTATTATCATCATTTAATCCTCACATTAATATTCCATCTCCAAGTTCTCATCATCTTTTTCTTCTTCTCTTTTTTTATTATTATTATTATTACTGCTACTACTGCTATTACTATTACTACTACTACTACTGTTGTTGTTGTTGTTGTTGTTACTATTATTATTGTTTATAATTTGTACAATTGGTTCGACCCCGGTCTTGTCGGGTTATCTATTACTTCGACACTCCTGCACTTAGGAGAAGACATCAATCTTTTAGTCATGTTATAAGACACATTAACCCCTTATTCCACATGAATTGGGCTCTTATTGGATTTGAACTAGATGAATTAAAGGCTATCCTTTATGCTCTTTAAATGTCACAAGCCCCTCTGGTCCATTTTGCTCCATATGTTCTAAACAAGCCTATTTAATGCTTCTTTAAACTTCTTTGCCCTATCTCTTATGATTGGCCTCATTGGCACTTTCAATGGGTTGCTAGCATGTTATCTTGGTGTTGGGCTAATCCATATCATCCTCTCTCTCTTCAAAAGGATTCGACCTCAAATCATCACCTACATTAAACACAATAAGATTAGAAACATTAAATGTAGCACTAACACCATAACCACCTAGCAAATCAACTTTATAAGCATTGTCATTGATCTTTTCAAGGATGTAAATGACTCATCTCCTCATGGTTTAGCTTTGATTTCTTATAGGCTGGAAATCTCTCATTTTGCATATACACCCAAACTTAATCGTCAGGCTAAAAGACAACATGTTTATCTTCGCATACACATAATTCCTCTTTTCAATTTGTTGTCGCACACTCTTATGCAGTGTTTTCACCACCTGTTCTTTACGATTACCATCCAAAATAACCCTTTCAACAATAGGCAAAGGAATCAAATCCGCTAGAGTTAAAGGGTTAATTCCATATACAATTTCAAATTGTGAAAATTCAGTAGTAAAGTGTACACTATAATTATATGCAAACTCTAAAAATAGCGAATGATATTTCCAATTCTTTAAGTTCTTTTGAATGACGATACATAAAAATTATGTTAGGGTCCTATTAACTATCTTGGTTTGTCCATCTGTTTGGGGGTGACAAGTTATTGAAAACAACAGTTTATTACCTAATTTTTCCTATAACACATTCCAGAAATAGCTAAGGAACTTAACATCTATATTAAAAACAATGCTCTTAGGGACCCCATGAAGCCGTACTGTCTCTCTAAAGAACAAATCAGCAATAGTAGTTGCATCATCAATTTTATGACATGGAATGAAGTGTGCCATCTTTGAAAACCTATCAACAACTACAAGATGGAATCCCTTCCCTGTTTTGACCTAAATAAACCTATATGAAATCCATCAAAATATCTGCCTATAGTTCTTTTAGTACAAGCAAAGGGGTATACAAGCCATGTGGTTGAGTTCTAGACTTTGTTTTCCTACAAGTTATGCATTTATCACATATGCATTGCATTATTTTTTTTCATTTTAAGCGAATAAAAATGCTAATGTAACACATCCAAAGTGTTAATAACACTAAAATGACCCATCAACCTATCTTCATGTGCTTCATGTATAAGCAATTCATGCGTAGAACTTAATGGAACACACAAATGACTCTCTTTAAGCAAATATCCATCAAGTCTATAAAACTTTCTAAAAGCCAAAGTTTCACAAACATTGTAAACATTAGCAAAATTATTATCATCCTTTTTATATGTTCAAATCCTAGAAATCTAGTATCCAAAGTAGATAAAAGAACATACCTGCGAGTCAATGCATCAACCATAATGTTTTCTTCCCCTTACTTATACTTGATCATATATAGAAAGGTTTCAATAAATTCAACTCATTTGGCATGTCTCCTACTTAACTTACTTTTCCCTTTCAAGTGCCTTAATGATTCATGATCAAAATATATCACAAACTCCTTAGGCCACGGGTAATACTACCACGTCTCTAAAGTTCACACCAAGGCATAGAGCTCTATGTCATTTGTAGGGTAATTGAAAGTTGTACTATTAAGTTTTTCATTGAAATACATAATGGGTCTTTTATCTTGAATTAATATAACTCATATACCAATATTTGACACATTACATTCAACTTCAAAAGCTCTTATAAAGTCTAGCGAAGCTAAAACATGCGTCAAAGAAAGTTTATCTCTTAAAAAATTAAAAGTCTTATGACACGAACAAAAAATTGATATCTTCTCCCAAGCAGAAGTGTCAGGTAATAAATAACCCGAACCGAGGTCAAACTATAGGGAGGTTAACTATACAACAACAACAACAACAATAATAATAAAAGGAAGAATAAAAAAAAAGTTAAAGAGGACTTTGAGATTGTAAGATTAATGTTAGGATTAAACAGTGATAAAAATAAATATTAAGGTTAGAGGATCCATTAATGGTGTTTGAAATAACTATAGTATAAACTCTTATTATTCAATTGGAAACCACACACAAAAAAGGTTCCAATTGGATTATATATGGTTAACATTATTGTATTAGTTATCTTATTCGAATAATATTAATACTTGTAGATGTTGTCATATATTCATGATTATAACTTATGTTAACTGATTAGTACTTAAAAGTGTATTTTTATTAAGGATTTATATCATTATTTTTCACTTAAAGTATCAATAACTGCTTAATTAAAGCATATTTTATAATAACGAGTTTGATACCATAAGGTACATTTAATTTATAGTAACTATTCATCCTAAATATAGGACTATCATATAAAAAAAGATTTATTAATGAGTTCAAGTATTGAAATTGAAAGGATAAAGAGAGGGCTAAATTTAGAAAAGAGTTGCAGGTCATGAATTTTATTGTTTCCTCAATGGCTATTCAGGTTACAACCAAATTGAAATTGCATTGAAAGATCAAGAGAAAACTACTTTTACATGTCCTTTTAATACTTTTGCATATTGAAGGATGCCTTTTTGATTATATAGCACATCTGTCACGTTTCAAAGATGCATGCTCAGTATATTTAGTAATATGTTTGAAAATGTTCTTAAGATTTTTATGGATATTTTTCTTAAGATTTTTATGAATTATTTTTTTTTTTAGTGATTCATTTTATGATTATTTGACTAACTTAAAAAAAGTTTTGAGCAGGTGTGAAGAAAAAAATCTTGTACTGAATTGAAAAAAATATCACTTTGTGGTAATAAATGGCATTATACTTGATCACATTATTTCATCAAAAGAAATTAAAGTTGACAAATCTAAAATCAAGTTAATTGTTAACTTACCAACACCAAAATCTATTAAAGATGCTAGATCATTCTTAGGACATGCTAGTTTTATATAGAAGGTTCATCAAAGATTTTAGTATAATATCTAAACCTTTAAGTAACCTTCTAACAAAAAATAATATTTTTGAATGGACTAAACATTGTGAAGAAGCTTTTATTAAACTTAAAAACTTGCTTACTTCTGTTCTTGTCATTCAACCTCCTAATTGATCATTACATTTTAAAATAATATAGTATCATTATTTAATCCTTACGTTAATCTTTCATCTCAAAGTTCTCATCAACTTCTCCTTCTTCTTCTTCTTTTTCTTCTTCTTCTTCTTCTTTTTTATTATTATTTTTATTATTACTACTATTATTATTGTTGTTGTTGTATTATTGTTATCTATAATTTATATAATTAACCTCCATGTTGTTTGGCTTCGATCTTGCTGGGTTATTTATTACTTCAACACTTCTACACTTAAGAGAAGACATCAATTTGTAGTCGTGTCAAGTTTTTAATGTTATTGTCGGGGAGGTAAATTTTTGTATGGATTATATTATTTATTTCATTTTCTCTTTTCACTTTTCTTGTATCTAACTTTTTTTATTTTGTTTTGTTTCTTCTTCCTTTTATTTTATTTCTGCATGTGCATGAGAGTGTGGTCACGTATATTAAGTAGTAGATTTTGTAAGATATTTTCATCATTTTCATAAAATATAGCCAAAAAAGATAATCAATCACTTCTTAATGAAAATAACTGTGTTAGAACACTTAGAGACCACATGAATCCTATAAGAACAACTGCACCATCATGCATGGTTTTCCCTCCTGATGAATCTCATTTTAATTCTAAGCTAGGCATTATTCAACTTTTACTTTCTTTTCATGTCTTAGATTTAGAAAATCCATACTTGTATTTAAGGGAATTTGAGGAGGTTAATGACTCAAATTGTAGTATGAACACCATCAAATTAAAGCTTTTTTTTTTCATTAAAAGATAAAGCTAAAACATGTCTATAAAAGTTAAGATTAAGATCCATTCATGCTTAGGATGAAATGCAACACCAATTTTTAAAGAAGTTTTTTCCATCTTATAGAACAAACTCTTTCAAAAGACAAATCATCACTTTCACTTAAAAACCAGAAGAAACATTTTACCAATGTTGGGATAGGTATCGAGACTTGCTTAATATTTGTCTTCATTATGGTTTTGAAACATGGAGATTGGTTTCATATTTTTATAAAGGGTTAACACCTAAAGATAGGAAAATGGTTGAATTAATATGCAATGGAACTTTTAAAGATAAAAACCCTGATGAAGCAATGGAATACTTAGACTTGTTAGCTGAAAATGCTTAAAATTAGGACACCGCAGGTACTTATGAGGCACCAAGTAAAATCCAAACTCATAGATCTAATAGAGGTATATACAACCTTAGGGAAGATCATGACTTTCAAGTCAAACTTGCATCTTAGCTAGAAAATTCGAGGCACTAGAATAGAAAAAAAAGTCATCAATTAAAATTTATTCAAGACATTGCATGTCAAATCCGTAAAACAAATGAACACTTAACCAATGATTGTCCAACCTTGGCTTCTTTTAAGGAATGTCTCTATGAACAAACTTATGCTTTTAATAGTTTTCAAAGGCCCAATTATAACCCATATTTGCAAATATATAACCCTGGTTGAAAAAATCACCCAAATTTAATTGGAAGAGTGATAAAAATAATGCATAAATTTCACAACTACCATTTCAAGCACATCACAATTTTCAGAATTATCATGGATATGCATCTCCTTATGCTCTACCTCCTAGACCAAATCTTGAGGAAACATTGCATGCATTCATTGAAAAGAAAAAGACAATCAATACTCAACTTGCTCAAAGCATGACAGATTTTAAAGATACACTAGCAAAATTGACATCTACTCTCAGTTTTTAAAAGAAAGGTAAGTTTTCATCTTAACCATAACAAAATTCCAAAGGGCAATATAATGCAAATACAAGTAGTTTTGGAAATCAACACACGGATCAAGTCAAATCAGTTACTACTCTTCATAGTGGTAAGATAATTAAAAACCCACTCTTGAACTTTATAAGAAAGATGATGAATCAATCTCTAAGGGAAAAGAAAGGGTTGGATATGAAAAGACTAATACCTTGTCAGCATTTCTATTTCCTCATGCCATGACCAAACAATGGAAAATCAATCACAACTCTGAAATCTTTGAAACTTTCAAATAAGTAAACATCAATATACCTTTGTTGGATGCTATTAAATAGGTTCCTTCTTATGTTAAATGTTTAAAAAATTTGTGCACTGTGAATAGAAAACTAAATGTGAAAAAGAAAACCTTTTTAGCCGAACAAGTAAGTGTCATTCTTCAAAACAATAATGCTTTGAAATATAAAGACCTTGTTATCTCATAATTTCTTGCTTTATTAGAGAACATAAAATTGAAAAAGTTTTACTTGATCTTAAAGCTAGTGTGAATTTACATTCATATTCAGTTTTTCAGAGTCTCAATCTAGGTGAGTTAAAACCAACTTCTGTAACTCTTTTTCTTACCAATAGATCTGTAAAAGTACCTAGAGAAATAATTAAATATGTGTTAATACAAGTCAATAAATTTATTTATACAATAGATTTTATTGTCTTGGACACACAACCTGTTGAAGCATATAATTTATTTCCTGTTATTTTAGGACATCTATTTCTTGCAACTTCTAACACATTGATTAATTGTATGAATAGACTGATAAAGATTATTTGAAAACATGATATTGGAGATGAATATTTTCAACATTTACAAGTAACTTAGAGATAATAATGATTTACAAGAACTAGATTATATTGAAAAATTAATTTATGATCAACTTGAATCTACTTTGAGTAAAATTGAGTTAGATGAATCTGAAGATTTGTAAATGATTTATTCTCATGAAAAAATCACAAATGAAAAAGGCACCAAAAATATTGATGCAGATCTTTTGTCAAGAGTGACAACAAATTCGACATCCAACATCACACCAATCGATGATTTTTTTCTTGAAAAATCCTTACTTTCTCTTAGTCCAGTTTCTTAGTATGATAAAAAAACAATTTTCTTGCTTTAAGAGATTTGTCAACTCATTAGAGTAACCAAGAAAAAAAAAAGTTTTTGAGTGACGTGCAACACTTTTATTGGGATAACCCTAACTTATTCAAATATTATCCTGGTCAAATATTTCAAAGATTCATTCCCGACAATGAGGTAAGTAGTGTTATTAAACTTTATCATTCTAAAGAATGTGGGAGTTATTTCTCATAAAAAAAAACAATTGCAAAACTCTTTTAAAATGGATTTTATTGGCCTACCATATTCAAGGACTCACATGCATTCTGCAAAGCTTATGAAAATTTTTAAAAGTCAGGATTTGACTTTTGAGACATATCCTGGTGAAGATGTGCATTATGCATCTCATAATTTATGACCTCATTTTCATAAAGAACATACTCGACATAGTCTTAGGAATCTGACTAAAAAAAATCCTAATTGCTAGTTTTTAAGAAAACTAGATGGGAAGCCTATTCATGACCCATAGAGGGCATCTAAGTCATTCTTGGACGTAAAACCAAGGAAAGATGTGAGCCACAATCACATCTACCTATGCATACACATGCTTTTAAAAAAATAAATAAATAAAGAGAGAGTGTGTGTGAAAGAGAGAGAGAGACTCAAGTTGACCTAGATATAAGTGGTATGATTGCCTTTTCAAGTTCTCATCTATAAAATCTTCTTTTCTTTCCCTTCATTTTTACGTAACCCATATATTCAACAAATATAAAAGTGTGTAGAAATAACAATTTTCTTAAGTCATCACATAAGAAATGCTTGTGTTTTTTATGGATCTAGTCTTGAAAAAGAAAATGAGTTTTTAGAATTAGCAAATCATCTTGGTTAGGTGCTAGCTAAGAGAAAGTTTTATTTAATGTATGGAGGAGGCATTCTTGGGTTAATGGGAAGAGTGTCAATAGCTGTATTTTTAGAAGGTAGTCAAGTTTTGGAGATAGTCCCTAAAGCTTTAGCATAAAAGGACATCATTGAAAAAATAATTGGAGAGGAACTACATGTCTCTATAATATCTACTCGAATGAATGCAATGTTTAACCATGTTAATGCCTTCATTACCTTACTAGGTGGTCTAGGCACATTGGAAGAGATCTTTTTTATTACTTTTTGGGCCCAACTGCACATTCACCATAAATTCATAAATCTGTTAAATGTTAATAATTTTTATAATAAGTTGTTGTCTTTTCTTAATCATGCTATGGAACAACAATTTCTAACATCTTCTACATGATAAATTATAATCTTTGCTCCTACTACTGAATAATTGATTGACCAACTACAATCTTTCATTCCTATAATTGATCCCTCCATGAGTCGCATAAATTGGTCAACTAAGAAAAGCTGTAAAAAGGTTAGATTGGATTTGAGCCTTTATTTATGAATCTTGGTGTCTTTTGATTTTATTATTGTGTTTTATCATTTCTTAAATTTGTTTAAGTGTATTTTAGGTTTGTTAGTGTTCGTTATTTCAGGTGATGTCTTTTATACTCTATCTTTCTACCTTAGGACATTGAAGATAATGTCTCGTTTTGGTTGGGGGGAAAGGGTAATGGTTAAAAAAAATATTAACTAACTATATTTTTTATTTCATATAGCATGTGCAAAGCTATTGTTACTAGGATGGCAGAGTAAAGGAACTCTTTTGTTAAAGTAACTCTTAAAATGCATCCTAGTAATCATTTTTAACAAGGTTTATCATAATACTTTTTAAAATATTCAAATTTACAAACTCTCGCATTGTTATCACTTAATTCTACTCATATACTCATTTAACATGTATTTTTAAACCTTAATTTTCACACACACACTTTAACATATGATTATGGATTGCACATTGAATTATTATGTTATTTATGTTTTTTTGTTAAAGATAACAACAAAGAAAAAGGGATAGTATATAATTTGTAAAAAAACAAAAAAAAAGCAAAAAAAATGATGATAATAAAAATGTAGATAAGTTTGGTTTCGTAGCCCACCTAACCTAAGCAATTAAGTTCAAAGGGGTGTGTAATACCCTAAATTTAATTAACTTGAGAGTTATTGGCCCAACGCTTGTTACATGGGTTAAGGAGAAAAACTTAAGGGAATCAAACATTGCACTATCTACGTATCAGTATCTGGAACCTAAGTTACTAAGTTCATAGGGATGTCTTAATACCTAACACCCTAGACCAATTAATCTAGGAGTTATTAGCCGAAAGCTCATTAAATGGGTTAAAGATGCATTGTGTTTTAAGTTATATGTATATATATTAAAAAAATAATAAAAAATAATAATCTCAACCCAAGAAAGTTAACCTTAAACATTAAAACAAAAATTTTGTTTTCTTCCAAGAAAAGCCCCATAACTATATGTTGATATATTGAGCACAAAAAAAAGGTTTATTAATATCTTGTTTAAGAGGTAGTGAGCATATATATAAATTTAATGAGAGTTTGTTTATCTGGACAAATTAATGAAAGTTGAATAATGAATGTCTTGCTTTATGAAATTTGCAAATTATTTTTCTATTTTAACACTTTGATTACTACGAACTAGTAATAACCTGATTAGAGGTGTGATTAGTACTTAAAAGTGTATTTTATCAAGGTTTTGTATTATAATTTTGCACTTAAAGTATCAATAACTCCTTAACTAAGGCATGTTTTATAATAATATATCTAATAATATAAGATACCTTTAATTTGTGGTAAATGTTCATCTTAAATATAAACCTATCACATGAATGAAAGAATTGATTGATGAGTTTTAAGTACTGAAATTAAAAGGACAAAGAGATGGCCAAACTTAGAAAAGAGATGTTGTTGCAGTTCAAACTAGAATACTATTTGGTAATTAGGTCATATCTGAAGTTGTAAATTTAGAATTTAGGTCTACTTTATATGGATAGAAAGGTAAGACATAGGCTTATAACTTTTAAGTGGAGGTCTGGTTTTAATAAGGTCGTTTTCAAGTTTAAATTGCATCAATAATAAAAAAGCCAAATATGCCCTGTAGTCTAGACAATGTTCAGTGTTCAGCCCATATCTTGAGTTATAAAAATCCAAATGACCTCAATTTTATTTTTTTGAAAAGCTGAGATAATTTTCTACAATTTTTTATAGAGGTCTAGTTTAAATTCTAATATTATCAATGATGTTTTATTCAAACAAGAGAAAATAAAGATTGTTACCAAGTCAAGAGTTAGTCAACCACTCATCAATTAGTCATTAAATCAATAGCTTTCAATTTTAGCCCATAAAAGGAGGCATTTACCATGCATTTAGGCATCTTGGTTTCTATATTAAGATCATGCTCTTACTTTCTCTTTTCGTATTTTTGTAATTCTTAAGTTTTGTTTTTATTAATATCTTGTTTATGCCTTTCATTTCCTTTCCTTTACTTAGTTAAATTTTATCTTATTTATATTCTTATCTTGTTTATTTATATTTATTTCTTTCATTATCTTTAGCTAAGTTTATTATATCAAAGTGAAAAGGTTATACTAATGGTGTAAGAGTAAGTATAATATAAACTCAACATGGACCTTAATGTTTAATACTAACATATTTTATATTTGTTATCTTGTTCACTTTTAATACTTTGCTTGTTAAATGGTTAATCTAGATTTATATTATATAATACTTGGTATAATAAATGTTTAATACTATCATAGCTCATACTGTAATATATAACCGACACGTGTTATGAAAGGAACTTGATGTGTTGTTAACATAATTTATAATCATAAATGTCTAACAATATTTACAAGTATTAATATTAACTAAATAAGATAACTAATGTAATCATGTTAACAATTTGTAATCTAATTAGAACCTCCTTTATGTGTGGTTTCCAATTAAATAATAAGAGTTTATACTATACTTGTTTGACATATTATTAGTGGATCCTCTAACCTTAACATTTATTTTTATCATTGTTTAATCCTCATATTAATCTTACAATCTTAAAGTCCTCTTTAACTTTTCCTTCTTCTTCTTCTTCTTCTTCTTCTTTTTCTTGTTATTGTTGTTGTTGTTGTTGTTGTTGTTATCTATAATTTATAAAAATTAACCTCCTTGTGGTTCAACCCTAGTCTTGCTATGTTATTTATTACTTTTACACTCCTATACTTGGAAGAAGACATTAATCTTTTGATCATATCATATAAAATCAAAATCACCATCTCTCCTAGGACTACAGAAATTTTCCCTTTGGTTGAATTGGCCCCCTGTTCTATTCCCATAATCCTTTCAGCTTTTAGGCTACCAAAAACCTTTCCAATGGCTGATGGCCTCATCCTCAAAACCATCATCACCAATATCATCAATAGCCTCCTCAAAATCCTCATAATTAGCCTATCGTGGCTTTTTAGCTCTACTGCCACTATTTGCTTTTGGTATAGCCCCAAGCTTCCTCACATTTTAGGTGATTGTACCAACCTTGTTATGATGTTTCTCCACTCTATCAATTTTTCAAACATGTTTCCCATCATAAAATTCAGCCTCTCCATCATATGCGTCATAGCTTGCATTTGGAATGTAAGTTCTCCCTCAGGATGAAGTGGTGTGTTGTTTTGATCTGACATAATAATACCTGTAAAAATTGGTTAGTGGTACAAAAAAATTATCCTCATGTTGCTCGTGTTTTGCTCAAACACTCTTAATATCCTCACACGCTCACACCCCTCGTCTGACCTTCTTGCGGTTCTTACAAAACATAAACCAATACCAAATAAAACCAACTTAGCAGTGCAATCCATATATATGACTCAAGAAGTAATAAAAACCAGAAAATAATCAAAACAAAACTGCAATAATAGTCTCGTGAGTAACAAGCAAATATATCCAAAATATGAACAAAACTGAAGACTCAAATAAAAATAGAAAAAAATAGACAAAATGATGAAATAACACTCAAATATGTTGAATATGATAAAAATAAATTGCAAGAAATGAAAACAATAAAAACAAAGTGAATTTCAAAAGTTACACAAAATAGACTCATTTACAACAAGTTTGAATCTAGAACCTAAAGTAAATGATGTGTAATTGAGCTAAAATTTCAGATATAGTGCAAAATCAACTCAAATACATAGAATATAAATTATGATCAATTTATGATAAGGTTTGATATACTGATGCAAAAACATTATGAATCGACCTTATTAGATCCAAATTTGAAACCCAAAGCAAAAGATATCCAATTGACCCTAAAATTAATATATGGTGCAGTTCGGACCCCAATTATTAGATTCTCAAATTTGAGCTAATTTTGAGTTATTTGATCCAATTTTATCTTGTTTAGTTTTTTTACAGTAAAAACTAATAAATGTCTTTTTGAACGACTTTTTGTTATGCAACTGATATATTTTGAACAGAAACCAAACAAAATCACTATTTTTTTATATGCTACAAAATCAATGAGAAAAAAAATAGACACCAATGAAGTTTTTTCAGAAACGAGAAACAAAAAATTTCAAAAGGATATAACCTAATTAATAGAGCCGAGCTCTGATACCAAGTGATGTGACCTTGTAATCATGTGGTCATGCAACCCACATGCAAAGATACCAATTCCTGAAAAGCCAAGTAAATCAGGTTTTATAGAAATGTGACACAAAGATAACTTGTACTTAGACACCAGGACTATTAGAAATGAAAAACACCAAACTAACAAATATTGATTCGCGAATAAGAAGTTTAAGGATGATGCCACAAAACCAGTTGTTCTTCAATGAGTCATTTTCAGTCTTTAGAAAATCAAGGAAGGGAAATTATCCCACCAACACATAACAAGTGTAGTAAAGAAGTTTATTGATCTGAAAATTGTTTAATCTTACATGTTTGGTTATGTCTTTATTTATACTAACTTTAGACTTAAAAAACCCTAATAGAACCCTCTTAGTTGGATTTATATGAAGCTCACTTATAGTTGATCCAAATAAATAATAATAACCCCAAAAACTAAGAAGAAAATAATAAAAATCCAAAAATTACCATTTGAAATATGCTAGAATCAGATTTTTCACCCTTAAAAAGCCATAAATAAACTATAAAAAATTTGATTTGAAAAATTTATGTTGCTACCTACCTTTGATGTCCTTGATTAGCTTGAAGTTCCTTGTTTAACATGGAAGAATAAGAAAACAAATTTTTTCCTTTGTTACTGATTGAATTACTTTCCTTTCTAAGTTAGGAAAAGATTAAATAGCCCTCTCCTTTTTAAGAATAAGACATAGCTAACTTCTTACTTAATAGGAGAATAAATTACTAACTTTTTTATCCTTGTAACATTAGGGGGGGAAAGCCTAACAAGGCTGGTATTTGATAGGACACATGAACCCCTTGTTCTACACAAATTGGGCTCTTCTTGGACTTGAACTAAATGAATTAAAGGTTGTCCTTCATGCTCTTTAAATATCTCAAGCTCCTCTAGTTCCATTTTGCTCCATATATTCTGAATAAGCTCATTTAATGCTTCTTTAAACTTATTTGCCCTAACTTTTGTGATTGGTCTTATTGACACCTCCAATGAGTCATTGGCATGGTTACGCTTGGTGTTGGGTCAATCTGCATCACTAACACACTAATATACTATATTTTTTACCATGCAAAGTTGTATATGGAGTCATTCCTACAGTTAGACTGGTAACTATTATTGTATATAAATTATACAAGATGTAGATAATCCTCTCAATTACCCTCAAACTCTAGTATACATAAACTTAACAAATCCTCCAAAGTTTGAATTCTTCTTTTGGATTGCCCATTTATCTAAGGATAAAAGGCACCGCTCAAGCTCAACCTAATTCTTAGAGCACATTAAGGTGATCCATCTTCACATTTCTAGAACTTAACAAAAAAAAACGTTTTAAGGCTAATCTAATGTTATATTTCAGGTTTGAAAATTTTCATAACATATAATATATATGATCTATATAATTAAATCATGTAATTCACAATTTAAAAAAAAATTAATGGCATTCATTCAATTCTAGTCAAAGGTTTGTTATTCAATAATTTAATTTATGCCATAAAACTCCTTAAAGTAGTTAATTGACTTAAATATCCCGGTTATATATTTTCCTAATACCACTAGTACCTCCAAATAACTAGTCGATAAAAACCTAATTGTCAGACAATTTAATACCATTAACACCATCCAAGTTACTAGTTAACAAGTTTTCTTATCATCAAATAAATTGACATCACTAATGCCATTTAAAATACTAGTTAAAAAATTTTCTTGCTCATTAGATAAATTGACGCCACTAATATTATTTAAGGTGTTACTTAAAAATCACACTTTTTCCATTTATCTAGTCATTATTAATATATTCATATATACACATATTTATGAAGAATAATTTAAAGACTACAATTGCTATATCATTAAGAATTCTATACTTTATAATGGATAGGGGTGCAAAACACCTCCTCGTTTCTATACTTCTATGCTCGAGTAGTTTTTATGCTGCTGAATGGATTATATGACCTCTTCCATGCTATCAGACATCCATTCATCAACATCTATTTTAATTATAAAAAAAAATAAACCAATACTCTTTTGAATATAAGTTTCAACCAAGTAAGGCTTCTACCCTTTTTAAATTTGTTTTCTTCACTTAACATACTATACATATTATATAGTTATATTCATATTTGTTTTTATTATATTTTTATACCTACACTACATTTATGATTTCATCTCAATTTCATTAATCCATCATTTATTATAATTTTCATGTATTAATTATATATCTTTGCTTATTTATCTCATCAATATCTTATAAACTTAAAAAATTCAAGGTTTATCAAAAACTCAACCACAATTAGATAAACTAATTAAATCTATTTCACTTCATCTTTAATACATCAATACTTATTTGAACACTCATAAATAAATAAAACATTGTTTTGGCTCCTATTAATCTAATACAATTATCAAATTGATTAGGTCAAGTAGTTTAAATTTCTTTTTATTCTCCTAACAAGTACTTAGCCTTCAATATAATTATGAGTTTCTCTTCAATTTTATTTTATTTTGTAAAATTAACTTCTTACTCTTTCATTTCATACCTATCCTAACACAATTCAACCGAAACTCCTTAACAATTTGACAATTTATTTCATTCCCTAATTATAAGCTTAGAGCAAAATCTCATACTTTTTGATACCAAAAGAGGGATTTTATTTTCTTTAAATTTTTCATAATTCTCATATTACCCATTCATTTTTCATATCTAAACATTATTACAAGCATTCTGGCTAATAAAAATCAATATTTTATATTCTACACATTACTAACTAAGCTCTAATTTATGCAAAAAAAACAAACAAACTATTGGTGAAATTAGTTCTTAAAATCAAGCTTTCTTCACCTTCTTTTTTTTCTCCATTTAACTTATATAAGCTCTGAAACTCGAGGAAAGTCTTAGGTTTCTAGTTTAGATTCTCTAAACCTCTTTTTGGTTTTTTAATATAGCTTGAATTCATGTTTTTATCTCACAATTTGATGAAAAAAATAATAAAAAATCCTAGCCCTTTCTTCCTTGTTAAATTGTCGGATATGGTTTGAGATTGAGACATTATAAGAAAAATCCCTAGCCCTTTCTTCCTTGTTAAATTATCGGATATGGTTTAAGATGGAGACATTTATATAGTCTCCATTTAAGTTATTTTAAACATTATCTTTATATTTAGCTTATGTGTTTTATTTTTTATTTAACTAGATATTGTCTTGATTCACTTTTAAAATTTCATATATTGAAGATTATTTAATCAAAATTTCAAATCAACTCATTTCATCATCAAAATTTTATTTTTAATATTTTTATTAACACCATAAAATTTTAAATTGGAAGTTTACATAATATGTGCCATTGAATATCTAAGGCTAGAAAAGATTTCATAAAATGAATCACGTTCTTGTAGAAATGATGAGGAGGTTCATCCCAGGAATGAGACATCAAAGAACTAGTTATGGAGGACTTGTAGAGAGGCAGCTTTTGATCAAGATGATAATATGAAGAATTATTATTTTAGTACAAAACCTCCTAAGTATACAGATACCCTATAGTCGAAGAGGATTTCATTGACTAGATGCATGAAGTAGAAAGGATTTTTCTGTATAGAAGAGTTTTATAACCATGAAGCTTATCATCATCGGATCAAAGGGATAAGTGAATGTTTAGTGGGAATAGTCGAAGAGGATGACCTAGGAGAGACAACGCAAGCTTAGGATTGGTGACCAGAAACAAATGAAGAAAAAGATGAAAGATCTTTCTGTTATTTTTCATTTCAAGTACACTCAAACCTTGTACCAAGGAATGAGATAAGGGATGAGGTCTATTAATGACTCCATTGATGAGCCATGAATTATCTCTCAAAAAATAAAGGAGCAATCAATGTTTACTGCACAAGACGGATTTCATTCTTGAATCAGAATATGTACACGCAAGTCCCCATACCACCACCCTATATATAAACTACACGAGGGATTCAGACATCAATGGTGTCATAAGAATACAAACAGCACATTGGGGGAGGTAAAATATAATATTACAACAAAGAGATTCTGTTGTAAGGAATGCATGGGATTGAATCCTGAATGCTATAAACTGGAAACGAATTCTATGCCAAACTTTCTCCAGAGCTCCGATAAATTTCATCAGCATGAGATGCAGGTACATAGATAGCATCCAGAAGTGAGCTGTGTTTCCGCCCATAGAATACATAAACAAGCACTCCAACAATAAGCCATACAGAAACACGGGTCCAAGTGGCAGCACTGAAAGGTCAGAGAGAAAAGGGGAGGGAGGGAGAATGTTGTGATAAGAGAAATGGAGATCCATTCGTAAAGTTCAATATACAGGCAAAAAACTACTCAGAAGGGAAATTGCATAGTAACTGCAGCTTGATTTTTATTTACTCACCCAAGATTAATCAGTAGGTAGATGTTGACGAGTATGCAGACAATGGGAAGAAGAGGAACAAATGGGCAAATGAAACCTGAAAAGATATTTAATTTGCTTTTAGTTTCACTAAAACCTTTAATCAGAGTTTTTAACACTAACACCAACATAACCAGCTATATTGCACATATGATTGTGTATGCAAGTTGGTGTAAATGAATGCCTGGTAATAAGAACACAAACTGATTCAAGTAATTAATAGCACACTATTAAATGCAGTATACGATAGGGCTTCAAAAAGATGAATAAGCACATATAGCACACTTTCTCACGTGTGCTATTCTGGGCCAGTGTAAAACCTAAACAGTTATATCCAGAAACTATCTCAGGATTCACAGGCACTAGTAGCTTAACTGCTGGATTTACTAAGATGTCCACATATTATGAGCAAGCATGGTGGTTAGACGGTTGAAAATGCTCTTCCCTCCCAGGTTTAAGTGAGTAATTAACCTACTTGAGAACTCATTTTACTTGGGATCAAAACACAAAAATCAATCCCCGACTCTGCTAGGACATTCCAAGACAACTGAGCATTTTTTATTCTGTAACAAATAGGGCCAGTGGTTAAAACACAAGCACTTGACATGTTCCGACATTTCCATCAAATACATACAGGTATTAACTAGACTGACCTTACAAAAATAAGGAACTGCACAGGGTATAAGAAGAAATAGCCACATACCTCCTGAATGCCCAAAGCTGTGCCTTGCATCATCTTGTTCTATGCAGGTCAGCACAATCAGACCAGAAAGGAGAAGTGCACCGCCAACTCCACACGTTGTAAAACGAAGAGGACTGATGGAAGAAGAGTCCAAACAAATACATTAACATTAAAAGAAAAGCAGAAAATGGTTCCTGTCCTGTCTAAAAGCATTATAGGATGTATGTGTGCAACTTTAAATTACTGCTATAATCAATATTGACCCACCTAGGAAGACTCAAGTTTGAAGCTGCATAGGTAAGGAGAACCGCCCCAATGCATGTGGCTGCTATGGTCCAGCCAGCAATTTCTCGCCTTTTCCCTTCATTCAGGACAACTGAAACAATTTGTAGAAAGGAGAATTAGAGTAAGAAACCATCTGACGAAAAAGTTAACGCATCAAATTTTGCTTATGTGCTACATTAGGTCAGAGTACTATGAATCAGGTCTAACATCTTTGAATTGAAGTTTGGTGCAGGACAGAAAGGACTGTGGATGTATGAATTCCATCTGTGAGTATTTCAAAGCACCGTAATAGAAGCAATATATCTTCTACATATGCCAATCAGGAATTCTGTAACACATGCCTTGTAATTGGGCCGTGATTGGAAATGAGAGGTTTTTAGATTATTTACATGGAAATGAGAGGTTTTTAGATTATTTACAGTCCTAACAAGTAATATTCATATGCATGCCAAGAAAAGTAAAGAGTGATAGCTGCAAAGAACTTACAATTGCTTTGAGCTTCTTGTTTTACAAGTAAAGGATATTCAATTGTTTTTGCTTTGCCTAGTAAAGGCAATTTGCTATCCTTAGAGGTACCCGCATGAATAGCAGCCTTATCCTCATAGACATCTTGGCTACTGTACCATAATGACACAGAATCAATAGTCTCCTGAAGTGAAGATGGAAAAGGCACCTCATCTGGTGGTACGTATCTCAGTATCAATACAGAAACTGCTACCATTGTGAAAGCAAGAAGTGTGCCCACACTGACCTGCACAAAATGGCATTATCAAGAATATTCTAGCATTCACAAATAAAATTTGTATGTTTGAAAAGTGCTGAGGCTTCCCACAGTCATTGTTCTTATAAAAAGGAGAGCAAGCCTTTTTCACAGAAGAGGATATTTTAGAATAATAATTTCTAAGAAATTCTAAAATAAATTTTAATAAATACTAATTAAATATAAATTTTCATTTCTATTGAATCAGAATAGATTGCAACTCTTGTATTTTAGTTTTAGTTCAAGAACCACTTTAGTTGATCTGTACCATGCTCAGCAATAATGTTCCTGATTGGAGTGTTGCTGACGGCGGTGAATGCATAGTCTAGGTACTAATAATTTGAACGTAAAAGATGAGGTCAGACTATAACTGCAAGAAATATAAATCCATCTTGAAATTATCACCACAGATGGTTCATTGGCTCTTTCTTTGGGTTTTGCCTTCTTTTCATAATAATGGATTTCGAGGGGAAATCACTGTATCTTGGTGTAAGTAGGAAATATGTATATATTGACATAAATAATATAAGGAGCAGCATTGCCAAAGAATGAAGCGCTAAATTATTTTCTTTTTCAAGATATTGATTTGAATTGTTGAATGAGCTGGATCATAGAAACCAGTAACAATCTTAAAACAAAGGGGCAGGTCAGAGATAGGAATATATATATATATATATAACATTCCCAGAAAGCCACCTTTTTGTTTGATAACTTAAGTAACAAAATAGCTGTGGTCAACCCTCATTAACAGTTGAAGATAAGAGCAAAAATTCTCCTATTTCCTTGATCAGGAACTAATGGGTAAATATGACTCCTGACAGACAGGAAACAGGAAAGGGTGAGGTTACTCAGCCATTTCCCATCCCGTTGTCTTTCTTGCTTAGATTTGAAGTAAATGGGTCCAAGCAAAATGCAAGCAAGCCTCATCAACTACAACAATACTATATTACACATTTACTTGAAGATTCAAAGCTCACATACCATCCCAGCTAACTGTGAAACATCCATAAAAAATGACAATACTGCAGCACCAAAGCCAGTCACCAACGTGCTCTTAACAGGAACTTGGGTGCTTCTATTTACATCTGAAAAGAATGATGGCAGCAATCCATCTCTAGCCATTGCCATCAAAATTCGAGGCTGGGAAAGACAAAAGCTGTGTTAATTGATGACTAGGAGATAAAGAAAAGGTAAATACAATACACCAACAACAAAAAATCATCACTGAAGAACAGAATAGTACAGTTAACATTTGGTGAATCTAGTACAGTAAGAGGCGAGAAACAGATTAAGCATTTTTCCCACTAAGACAGGCGTGCACAATAATCAGCAATTAGAGAATAAATACAAAACACAGTTATCAACACCACTAATATCACATTCTTGCTTTAACCATCTATATAGTAGTTGTCCCCAGGGTTCATATTCAAGAACCCCTTTATGAGCCTATTGAGACAACCTTTTCATCTTGAGAATGGTGTCGACAAGATTGACAACAATGACTTGTTGCAGATTACAAAGCATTATAAGGCCTTACTCCTAATAATTGTGTTATGTCTCCTCGTAATAGAGAATATCTAAGTCAATCTCTTTCTGCATTGCCCTTCAGCTCAATATATGCAGCAAAGATTGTTTGCATTTGTTATTGTTGGGCAATTCTGAGGATGGTGGAATAAGTGTTGCTTCTTATGGGGGTGTCTTGGGTCGGAGAAAGAATGTAAGAACTATAGAGATGTGTTTTCTAGTGCAGTTTTTTGGTGCATTTGGAAGGAGGGCGGCAGAATTATCAATCATTACTTCACATCACAAAAGTTAACGTTGGATTGGATGCTCTTCCTGGCTTCTTTGTGGTGACTGTCACATAGCAAGTGCTTTTAGGGACATTTCCTGAACTGATATTCAGGGGAATTGGAGTGCTTTATTATTTTGATCTAGATTCCTGTGTCTATTTCACTTTCCAATAGGATTACTCTCAATGTCATGGTTTACAATTCCCTCTTTCTAATTAGAACTTCCTCATTTTATTAAAAAAAGAAAGAATTATGGCAGAGGAAAAATACAGAGTAGAGCCTACCGATAAAGTACTGGAATGTCCATATATTGATTCATATAAGTACACAATGTAAGTTTTGAAGATCAACCATATTAATGAAATAAAGGAAATCAAAATACACTCCTTGAACTAAAAGTCAAGTGGATGTAGCAGTCATGAGGTGCATGACCAATGAATAACAATCAAGAATAACATTCGTCATATGACAGATACCATTCACCATTCAGGAGCAGCAAGTCAGAAAAATATGGTATGCAAGCACCTTGAAGATTCTGTTAAATTACCTGAGGAAGCATTGACCCCATCAATGTTGAGCAGAGAGCCATAACTGCCCCAGCAGTTATCAAGTACCTGAACACACAAGCAGCACAAAGACATATAAACCAAGAAGGTTCAATCACTTCCATATAATTTTGGAGAAAAAATTGATGTACCATGCATTCGACCAAAACAACAAACTTACGCTGCCCATTGCATCCCATGAACAGCAAAAGCTGATGAGATGGGGGTATCGGGATCCATTGCATAATAAGGTACCAGACCAACAATGACAACAGAAACCAGCATATACAAAGAACAGCAAATAGACAGCGCGAGCCCAATGCCTAGAGGTAAATCTCGTTGTGGATTTTTCACCTGTCAGAAAATATGAAACATGAAATAAGACTCCACAAGTCACCATGTACCTATGAACATGAAGACTACACATGAAATAACTACAGTATAAGAGAAGCAGCAAGGAATAACAAAAACACGGGGGGTGCATACCTCCTCAGCAGTGCTGGCAACTGAATCAAAACCAATGTACGCAAAAAATACAGTTGCAGACCCTGCAAGCATTCCATCCACCCCAAAGGGAAAGTACCTGTGAGTTCAGAAATATCATATTAGTTATAAAACTTCTGCACAAAATGTTTCAAAAATGATTTTACAACATGAGATGCCTATTACCCAGTAGGAAGTCCATATCCAGCCCATCCAGTCTTGAAGCCGAGATAAGTACCAGCTATTATGATGAAAATCATGGCACACACATTTATGGAGGTTACTATGGCTTGTGCTAGTGTACTCTGCACAATGATGTTGCTCGAGGAGATTAATATAATAGCAAGGAAAGAAAGGAGAACTTTAACTCAGAATAATTGCTAGTCAAAAGGGGAAAATGAACATGATAAAGAATTACGATATGAATTATGATACGTACCTCCTTTATTCCCACACACAACAGCCCAGTGACAACCAATACCAGAACAGCAGCACACGGGTCAACCACAACATCAAGCCCGGGTATATGCTGACGAGCTAGAAATGTTGGTAGATTGTCCTGACCTCCAAAGAACAATGCCTACAAGCATAAAACGAGACAAGTAAGAAAAACAATCAATAATTTTAAAATAGACAGAAAGGGAAGCACACAGATTATCACCATTTCAAAAACATACAATGCCTAGATAGATAAGAGAGGAAAAGATAAAACAAGACTCTCATCGAGGGAAAAAAAGCCCAGTATTGACCACCAACTTGCTTGTCAACTAATCACAATAGAGTATCAGCAATTCCTCTTCTACTTTTTCTCTATATTTTTTGTTGAAACCAAGGATCTAACCTAAAGAACAGCACTAAGGCTGATAACTAGGGGCATCATAGAAATTTAATTTGTAGTGGTGAAAATGGAAGATCACTAATATGTTAGAACTTCCTGCAAAGGAAACAAGGACGTCCTAAATGACTCTTCAAGTCTTAATGTAAATGGAAACTATCAAAAAGCTCAAATTAAATTGAAGCTAGACTCCAATGAAAGGTATTGTCAATATAGCTTGACCATCTGAAAAGAATTACTTGCATGCTCATTCATACATCATAAAAGAAATGAAAGAATCGACAATTTTACTAATTTTCTGTTCTTCCAAAATTCCAATTTAACAAGAAGTTGCGATTAGCCACTAGGCATCAAGACAGCAATGCTTGAAAATTGGGAAATGTGTACCATTTTCATCTATAAAAAGAACAATGTAAAATAATTATACTCAAAACAATAAGATTGAAATAATTAAACCAGAAGAATTAAAAGTGCCAAATCTAAGTAAATTGAAGCTTGGGTAACAGAAAGTCACTGAACTAGATTTGGGGATATGCCACGAGCAACTGCTGAACCACCGATTGTGTATTCCAATATTAGAGCCCAGCCAATCAACCAAGCAACACTGCAAATTGAAAATGCAGGAATCAATAAGCAAAGGGCATTGCAGGTTCTGTCAAAAACTATATTCAATCCAAAAATGGAACCCAAATACAAACAAAGAACTATCCAAACACAATGCCTGAGGTATGCTATTATATAAATCAATAATCATATCAAAAACAGCAAGAAATGTGCCAAAAGTGGGTGCATCATGGTGCCAAATTACAACCAACCAAATCCCCCAATAACAAGTTGCTAGAACCAAAGTATCAGATTCCAGTTGCTCTCAGGTCCGTATGGTGTCTGTCAGCGTCATGAGGTACCTTTGCTTTGCTTTTCTTTGAGTTCCTCTTAACATGTCTGCTGTTTTTGCAGACCCAATCAACAGGTTCTAATTTGTCAACAAACCGGTCGACCAGCTTCCTAGCTGCTGTCCAGACAGTCTTTTTTCCGGATATATTTGAGTTTTCTTTAGCTTTTTGCTTTTCCCCTGCTGCCTAAGGTCAGATGGATTTGGGTAACGGGACGATATACATCTTAAGGTATGTCCCTAGTATTTTTGTATAGTTTTTCCCCTTAATACAATTACACATATCAAAAAAAAAGAGCAAAGAATCAACTTATTTATCCCCTTTGAATAAAGAGACAGCAGGATGTAAACCATGAACCAAATAGAAGAGAGACTGTCACAGAAGTAAATAAGTTTTCAAACAAGAAACAACAAATACTTACCCTTCTCCAACACATATATAGGAATAATGATACGCACTGCCGGCAGATGGACAACGACTTGCAAGTTCTGCGTAGCAAAAGGCTGAAAGAGCAGCAGCAATTCCAGCAACCAAAAAGGATATAAATAGAGCTGGTCCAGAATGCTCTCTAGCAACTGTTCCAACAAGAATATAAACTCCAGCTCCAATAGTTGAGCCAACGCCTGATCAGAGTTCAGCAGTCAGCAATTCGAAGACAGAAGGCAAGCTATAGCACAAGAACCAACATTCAAAAACTAGAAAACTAACACGAAAAATTGTTACAAAAAGGATAAAAAAAATAACTTTTCAAATTAGCATCAAGACGGTGCTTGGCAGGATCAGGTTTTGGCTTATATTTTAATAAAACTCAATTTCAATAAAAAAAAAGGTTAAACAAAGGAAATATTTTTCGGATAAGACAACAAGGAAATGATACATCCAAAGAAAAACAGGCAAGAAAGCTTAAAATTTCTGGCCAAAGCCTGAAACCAATTGACACGGTCAGCATCAACTCATCCATCCGGTAAAGTAGCAAACAAAAATGAAAGAAGAAGCACAAGACAATCAAAACCATGATCCAAAAAACAAAACCCAGATAAAATTATTTGGTCAAAGAGAAGATTAGGAGAAAAGGAACAAACCAATAGCAATAAGGTGAAGAACAGACAACTCCTTGGCTAATTGATGATGACCATGTGCTTTAGAATGAACAGAATCAACCTGTTTTCTCCTTGTCAAACTCCTAAAACAACCACCACCCCCTACTCCACAACCACCTTTATGTGAATCAACAAGAAAACCCATCAAATTTCTCTACTTTTTTTTTATTCCCTTGCAAAGACAACAAGTTTCGCTGTCCTCCTATCAATAAGTAATTTACCAGCTGCAACTGGGAATGTTTCTTACTTACAAATAAAAAGAAAAAAAACCTCAGTTTAATTCTATCATGTACAAAAACTAAAATCTAAGCAATACAAGCCCTGCCCGCATTCCCTCCGTATAATATAATCAAGTTTTATGGATTGGATCTGCCCTGGATGTGGGGAGGCGATCTGTTCTGGATATGGGAGGAGGGCAGATCCCAAAGACAGACCCCAAAGTGTTCGTTATTTTGGCAAGGAAATACGAGAGGCCTTCGTATGTGTTTCAGACCTCTAAATCATAAATGATAATACTATAATTGTTTCAGTGGTTGTTTCTATATATATATATATATAGAGAGAGAGAGAGAGAGAGAGAGAAACACTGCTTTTCCAGAGATCTTCACCTCTCTTGTGATAATGAAAATGTTTTTTTTTGACAAGTATATTCTTCAATCAACCTAGCGGCAACGTAATATATAATTTAAGTGAAATTTAAATTTTTTTTTGTTTTAATTTAATGAAATAAAGATTAACTATTACTCTTTAAGTTTTAGCTTCTATTTTTAGATTTTTTTAAATATATTTATTTTGAAAAAATATTAAATTAATATTTTTCAATAATTTTAATAAGTTAATGTCGAAAATTGAAAAATATAGAAAAAAATTATTTTAAAATATTTTCAATCAAAAAAAATTTAAAAAAAAATTACACTACAATATTAAACATATAACTAGTAAAGAAAATACAAATTACATTGATCCACTAGCTTTCAAAAATATATGTTAATTATTAAAATTCCAATCAATTCAATTATAAAATTATCAAGAATTTAACATCTAATAAGGGGAGCTATTTGTATTTTTAAATCATCATCAAGACTAATTGCAACAAATAATTGCATCATGAACTTCAATTATTTGCTGCTTTATTTTTAGTTTTTTTCTATTTAATTCTTAGTGTTTTATTTTTTTTACTAAACAATTAAAATTAGTATATCCATTGCCAACACATCTTACACTTAATTACTAACAAGTAAAAAAAAAAACTTTAAATGATTTTGTGTCTTTCCATTACTATTTAATGAGTTTTTAAAAAAATTCAGGTTAGGCTTAACTAGTAATTTATATTGTAGTTAGGTATTCTCCCGCAACTTTGATGTTTAAATTAATAAGGTGTAGAAGAAATTAAATATATGTAATAAAGAGAATGAAATGTGAAAGATTCTTTCTTCTAAGTAACTGTGTGTGAGGATTTGTTATGTCTCATTCTTAATGATTCTTAAAAAAATTTATATATCTAATTAGATGAATGCAGGTAATAAAAAATATAGTTGCAGACCTACTCTGCATCTTAATTTTTATCATGAATAATCATATAATTAGCATGTAAGACGGATTGTTGATGTCGATGCATTTACTATTAACTTATAGAATATATCATTCGAGTAGATGTCGGACTAATAACATGAAAAATGAAGATTTCATGTCAATAATTACAATTATTATTTTAAAAATATATTGACCCGGAACTCAATCGATCCAAAACCCAGACCAGTTTGGGGTTGACATAAGATTTAGTCGACCTTAAACCTAAACCTCTCTAGGTTAAAGAAAAAAAGCAAAAAGATATTGATTTAGTTTAACTTGGTTAAAAATTCAAATTAACTTGCATCCTAATAACCTGGTCAAAACATATTTTTTTTAAGGAAAAAAAACAAACATCATCGTTTAATCTTTTAATACCAGTTCGAGTAATTCAACAATTACTACTAATTATTCTCAAAATCACAAATTTATCACCAACACTACATTTCCTTTTAGTTGATTCACTTACCAATAACCTACCAACAACGACAATTATCATAACTCCTCGGATGATAAGAAAATCAATGAAAAAATCATATGAAGAAGTTAAAGTTGGTTCTCAAATTGCCCAAATCAAGTACTAATTTATTGTTATTCAATTTATTTAGAGAAGAGCCAACACCAAATAAAAAAAGAATACAACATCGATTAAAAAGAAAAGGAAAATTAATGGAATGGAGAGTGAAACTCTAACTCTTTTGTAAAAACAAGAAAACCTTTTTAAAAAGGAGGTTTGTATAAGTATTTAACAAGAAAATTCCTTGAGAAATAAGACTTGTGTAAGTTTTTGAGAGAAAAGCTTCTAAAAAATGAGTTTGTGCATTTGACATGAAAAAAATTATATTTTTACTTATTGAATTAAAACTTATAATGTTTCTATTTTTTAACAAAGAAGAGTTAGGGAGTCATTGTCATGATCCATAATGTTTTCAATAATATTGTATGTATTATTTTTTTTATTTAGTTTTTATTGTGCTATTATATACCTAATGAGATTAGAAAGGTTGTAAGTTTAAATATTATAATAAAAGAGAATGAGATAATTTTTTTTAAATCAAGTTTGTTTAATTATGAATTGATTTGAAATAGAATTGAATTGTAAATTATATTATTTGTGTTGAATTTCTTGAAAATTACATTGAACATGTCTATCTAAGTTTGTTGATTATTTTTGCAAGTGAGGTTCTAGCCTAGCGGTGGAAGGGGCTTGTCCCCTTCCTCTGCATCAGGGGTTCGAACCTCACCATGTACGCCTGTCACCCCCGCGGTGCCTTACCTGTTTACTGGGCTTGCAGGATGTTCAGTGAGCCGTGTGGATTAGTCGTGGTGCGCGTAAGCTGGCCCGGACATCACACGAAAAAAAAAAAAGTTTGTTGATTATTTTTTTTATATGTCAAGATTGCGCGCGGCTCACATGTATACTGCCCCTACGGTATGGTCCTGGGATTGTCAAGAAAAAAACAAAGAACTAGGGATGATTTCATCATTGGTCTGCGATCAGTTGTGATTCGGGAGATCTCAACTTGATTCGCTTGTCCACTGATTTCAAGGGACCGCACCGCTGTGCCTGCAAAACCTTATGGCAGCAAAATAATGCAACTTTTTGGTCTGTTTCTTTTCTTTTTTTATATAAAATAAAAATTTATATTATGACACTTAATTGTTATTTCTTATTGGGCCCACCTTACATCACATAAAACGAATGAGTATTAGCATGGTTGGCGAGTGTTTGGAGTCTAATTCTAGTTATTTTTAAAATAATTTTTTATATTAAAATATGTGTTAATATTTTTTTATTTTATAAAAATTATTTGTGATATTATTATATTAAAATAGCTTTAAAATATATTAATTTAAAATTAATTAATTAATTAATTTTTTTAAAATATAAAAATAAATAATACCAAGAATTTCACCCCGTCTAGGAGAGAATAACATAATCAGCTTCTCTTTTGAGTTTTTCAAATTGAATTTCCAATAATTTTATTAGCAACTAAGCATTTGGAACTAAAAAAATATTTGACAAGTACAAGATAGAGATCCGTTGACTTTTAAAGGAAATTAGGTGAGAGTCTTAGAATGGTCTAGCCACTTTAATAATTTGATTAATTTAGTTTGATTTTCTTTTCAAAAAACATTGGAATGATAGCTTTTGGATTGGTTATATAAACTGAGTTAATTCATACAAATTATGAACTAAATCATAGTATTTATTGGGTTTAATAATCATATTTTTATAAATTTTATTTTTTATTTAATTAAATAACTATCAAAATAGATATTTATAAGCAATACAATCAATAAAATTATGGTGGAGAAATATATATGTTCAACCTAAACTTTATTTCTTTATCAATACATCTTTTGATTGTTTGAATAAAAGAATGTTTTTTTTTCTAAATATTGCGCTTTAAATAAAAATCTATTTTCAAAATAATTAAAAAGAGAGAAACCCCCTCTTTTTCTCATTGTCAATATTGATCCTTGAAATCTTAAATTTTAAAGGTAATAAAACTAAATTTCTCCATCAAATATCAATCTAATGGTAATATTTTTTTAATATTATAATAATTTTAAAAAAAAATAAATTAAAATAAATTAAAAAAATAAAATTAATAAAAAAATTAAAGACCAGAACAAAAGAAAACCGAAAGGAAAAAAAGAATACCAAACACTACTCCACAGGAGATAACACACAATGTTTCTTCATGCAAAATTTTATATCAATCCAAAGAAAAAAAAATTAATGGTGAGATAATTTTATAAAAAATAAATTATAAATTTAATTTTAAATTAATGTAATATAAAAGGATAAAATTAATAAAAAAATTTAATGACAAAAAAAGAAAAACTAAAAGGACAAGAAAATAAATGCAGAACATGACTCCAATCCATCAAGGTATATGAGAGAGAAACACAGTGTTTACTCCAATCTATTATGAAATAATTTATTATATACTTTTGCCAACTATATAATAATAATATATATGACTAGTGGACACAATAATGAGAACACAAAATATTAAAAAAATAAATAAAAAATGTTATAAATTAAAGACATCACATAATGGCCACGCAATTAACATTATTATTATTATTATTACAGTGGAGAATGCGTGTAAGAATAGAAGTGAAGAAAAGCAGACAGCAACTTGTCAAGAAAATGGGCAAAGTTTTTTCATGAAGCGATGACTTTAAGAAACACAATCATCCTCTTTTTTTAATATAGTTAATAATGACAGGGCACGGAAGAGCCCAGATATTTTTTTTTATTAATAAAAATATTTGATATCTATTGTGGTTAATTTTATAAATTTTAAAATTAATAATTATATATATTTCTAATATTTATTATAATAATAACTTTAGGATTCAAACGTAAAATAAAAAAATAAAAAACAAATCCTAAGCTTTTATAAATGTATCATGCAATAACCCAGATGCTTTTAATTAACCACAAGACAGCTAAGCTTATGCATTGAACTATAAACCAGCCACGTCAAATATAATGATGACAAGGTGATTTTGGTTTCAATAATTTGACCATGCGGTGGTTTAAACTGTTTTATAAAAATTGTTTTTTTTTAAAAATAATTCAATATATTTTTAACTATAAAATATTTTAATATTATATTCAGTCTAATTCTGATAACTAATGTTTTCAAGGTCAACATTGAATTTGTTTCGGCTCGTGGAATGTGTTGAAACTTGATATCACAAGAATTCAAATCTTTTACCGATTAATAGTATAATGAATTTATTTTTTTATTTAATATTTATTTAAAAATATAATTATGGTTATTTTTTAAATAATTTTTCATGTTAAAATATATGTTAATAATATTTTTTTATTTAAAAAAATTTATTTTTAACATTTAAAATAATTTAAAAATATATTAATTTTAAAAATAATAAAAAATTAAAAATTTTAAAATACAAAAACAAACAAAACCCTAAAATTAAAACTAAAAATATTCCTAACACGAATGTTCTTCCCATCACAGGCATTCTATTCAAGTCAAGTTCTACAACCCTACGCTACCAACTGCACATGTGAAAGAAAAAAAAAATAGTTTTTATTTAATTTTTTAAAAATTAATATGAATGTTTAGGTGATATATTTTAATTAATTTTATAAACTTTATAATTAATAACTATATAAATTTTAAATAATTTTAAATTTTATAAAATTTCAACTAATAATTCCTTAAAAAATCCGTGTTATAGGCTTCACGACATTATTATTATTATTATTATTATTATTATTATTATTAATCTATGCTTTAGAATGATTGACATGACATGCATAAATCATTGCCGACGATTATGTCTCCTCAATTATACAAAACATCACGTCAACTTTTTCTTTAAAATGGCAAAGTGCTTGGAAGTTTTGGAAAAACGACAGGTTAGCAACGTATTTGAAAACGAACATGGTTTAAATGCATCTTCAATTCTAAATATTAATTTTGCAGAAACCATCGACGATTATGGCATGAGAAAAACACAAAGAAAGCAGGCAAAAAGAAAAGAAGGAATAAGTCATTAAAGTTCTATTTTTTGTACACTTTTAGTACTATTTGGAAGATTTCAATAAAATAATAATAATAATAATAATTAAACTTTATCATAAAATATCAATAAATAAGATCATAATTGACTAATGATCTTGTCTTGGGTTAATGCCTTCTTCCAGTACTTTAAAGTTTTGGTTAACAAAAAATGCTAGAATGGTACAAGACCCAAGAAGAAGTGCAAAGGCATGTCAAGGCTTTGGTATGAACGAAACAAGTTCAAATTTTCTCATGGTCCAACAAAGTACATTCAAATTTATTTTGTGTCTTCGCCTTCGGCTGAGTGGATCCATAAGAATGCTCTAATCAAGGATGTCCTGGGATTGAAGCTAAATTATGAGCAACAATATTTCTACCCCCTTATCAGACGTGCAGCAACAGTCTCCTCAATATCATCATAAAACATAGCTCCATAACCCCGAGGACTAAGGGATTCTCTGAATTCTGGGAGTTTTTTTTGTCACTCCTCTAAGGTAGCTGTTTTTATTGTCCCTTTCCTTCTTAGTGTTTTTTTTTTACTAAACACATCAAATTAGTATATGCATTACCAACACATCTTACACTTGATTACTAACGAGTCAAAAAAATACCTTTAAATGATTTTGTGTGTTTCCATTGCTATTTAATAAGCTTTAAAAATTTCTTGAGGTTAGGCTTGACTAGTAATTTATATTATAGTTGGTATTCTCTTCCAAAACATGTCCTATGTAGATTTGATGTTGAAGTTAGTGAAGTGTAAAAGAAATTAAATATATATAATAAAAAAAATGAAATGCAGAAGAGTGTTCCTTCTAGACAGTTATGTGTGAGGATTTCTTGTATCTCATATATGATGATGATACTTAAAAATTTACATATCATCAAATTGTATAAATTCACATCATAGAAAGACCTACTATAAACCTTAATCTTTATCATAATCTATTGCATAACTAGTATTTAAGATGGATTGCTCTTATAAAAACTTATATTATTAACCTATATCATATAGCATTTAAGTACATGTTAGATTAATAACTTGAAAAATTCATGCCAATAATTATAAGTATACAACTATAGTTTTAAAACCATATTCACTAGAAACTCAATCAACTAAAAACCTAGATTAATTCAAGCTTAATCTAGGATCTAGTCAGCCTGTAACTTAGACCTATCCAGGTTATAAAAAAAATGAGGAAAGATATTGAGGTAGTTTAACTTAGTTAATAATTCTAGTTAATCTATAACATGATAAAATTTAATCAAAACATTTTCTTCAAAAAAAAAAAGAAAAGCAAATATCATCTTTTAACCTTTTAATTCTAATTGAAGCAATTCAATAATTACTGCTAATTCTTCTTGAAATTATAAATCTACCACCACCATATTTCCTCTTACCTCTTAGTTGACATAGTAACCATAAACCTATCGATGACGACAGCTGCCATAACTCCTCAGATGATGAGGAAACTAGTGATTTAAATAGAAAAAGATGTCACCAAAAAAAGTGAAAGTTGGTTCTCAAATTGCCTAAATAAGATGCTAATTCAATGTTGTTCAACTTGTTTGGAGAGGAATTAATGGCGAGGAAGAGAAGAATACAACATTGAATAAGAAAAGGAGGAAAATCAAGAGTGTCAATCAATGTGGCTGAAAGATTCAAATTTTTTGGTGAAAAAAAAAAACCCTCCATAAAAGAAAGAGGTTTGCATAAGTGTTTGATAGGAAAGTTCTTTGAGAAATAAGATTTGTGCAAGTTTTTGATAGGAAAACTCTTTAAAAAGTGGCCTTGTGCTTTTGACATGAAAAAATTTATATTGTTTACTTATTAAATTAACACTTATGATGCTTCTATTTTTTAATAAGGGAGACTCAAAGAGTTATTGCCATAATATGAGATGCTTCTAATTACATATACCACTCTCTCTACTTAGTTCTTGTTATGTCATTATAGACTTGATGAGGTTAAAGAGATTAAACGTTTAAATATTATAATAAAAATATAACTTTTTTTATATATTGATTTCTTCATAGTTTCAAGGGTAAACACTCGTTAATGGGATAATTTATTAAATGTAATTAAATAATATATTATGAGAATTGATTTTATTGATATAATAAATTAATTGAGTTTTCTAATTATAAATTAAACTTGTTTAATTATGAATTGATTGGAAAGTAAATTGAATTACAAGTTATATTATTTATGTCGAATCAGTTGAGAATTATGTTGGATATGACTTTGTTGTGGAGAATTCAAAGGCAAGAAAAATACAATTATTACAACAATGGTAAGATTGCGCGTGTCGCACATGTATATTACCCCCATGGAATAGTCTTTTTTTGCTCTTATTAATATAATTAACAATGACAGGGCACAGAAGAGCCCAGATTCTTAGGTAACCACAACACTGTTAAGTTTATGCCTTGAATTACAAACTAGCCACGTCAAATATAATGATGACAAGGTGATCTTGGTTTAAATAAATTGACCGCGTGGTTAAAACTGTTTTTTTTTCAATTAATATTCTTAAATTGTTTTAATATATTAATATAAAAATAATTTTTTAAAATAAAAAAATATTATTTTAATACATTTATTAATAAAAAAACACTTTAAAATATAATCATAATCAAACTTACCATAAACACGAGGTAAACCTATAAATTATATCTTGAATTATGAAAAAAAATGAATTTATTAATGGAAAAAATAATTTTTTTAATTATTTTCATTTATTAATGGAAAAATATTTTTTTAAAAAAATATTTTTTTAATATATTTCTCATCAAAACATATTTTAAAAAATAATTATTATTATATTTACAATATCAACACACTAAATTTATATATTATAATAGCTAATATCTTTTACTGATTAGTAAAACAATGAATTTGGTTTTTTTTAAAAAACAAAAGTAGAGATACAAAGTTTGATCTCTATAATTGAAACCAAAAATATTTCTAGCACGGAAGCCAAAAGAGGTAATGTCTGAACGTTCTCCCCATCACAGGCATCCTGTTCAAGTCAAGTTCTGCCACTCTACGCTACCAGCTGCGTGGGTGAAAGAAAAGAAGAAAACAAGTAATAGTTTCTTTATTTTAAACCTTAATTGATGAGGATAGTGCTGTCGACATTACATCATCTATTATTATTATTATTATTATTATTATTATTGTTATTTATCTATACTGCCATCATGGGCATGGGTTGCGTTGGCATGATGTGACATGACATGACATGTTAGCATCATTGCCGACGTCTGTTTCTCCTCAATTATGCAAAACATCATGTCAACTTTTTTTTTCTTTTTTTAAATAACAATGTTTCTTGAAAAGTTTTGGAAAAACGACAGATTAGCAAATTATTTATAAGTATTCTCGTTGCATTTTTTAAAAAAATTAAGTTTAAATTTATTTATTTATATTTTAAATTAATTTTCAAATAATTTTAATGTAATATATTAAAAATAATTTTTTTTAAAATAAAAAATATTTTTTAAAATATTTTAAAATAAAAATCACTTCAAAAATAATCACTATTATATTTTTAAATACTAATTTAAATGCATCTGCAATTCTAAATATTAATTTTGTGAAAACATAAAGAAAGTAGACAAAAGAAAAGAAGAAGGGCAAAGGCATGCCAAAGCTTTGGCATGAATGGAACCATGTTCAAATCTTTTTCATGAGTCTACCAAAGTATATTTAAATTTATTTGTATCCTCGCCGCCGGCTGAGTGGATCAACAAAAACGCTCCAGTCGAGCATGTTCTGGGCTGGGACTGGATTGCCTCGCCGCTAGACGGCTGCATCATTGAAGCTAAATTATGAGCAACAATAGTTCTACCCTTTATTAGACGTGCAGCAAACTCCATTCTGACTAAATCTCAAAGTCACTTGTTTTACAAATGCAGCAACAATCTCCTCAATATCATCAGGAAACATAGCTCTATGATCCCCGAGGACCAAGGCATTCTCCGGATTTTGGGAAATTATTTTTGTCATTCCTCCAAGGTAGATGTTTCCTTGGTAGCAGTTTCCTTTGTCTTTCATGGCTAGTGGTATGAATTGTCTGATAAGAATTATGGTAGAGGTTGTAATTTAAAATGTTTTTTATTTGAAAATATATTAAAATATTGTTTTTATTTTTGAAAAATCATTTTTAAAATCAGCATATCAAAATTATTTAAAAAATAAAAATAAAATAATTTTTAGTAAAAAGAATTTGTATATATTTCAAAATTTAAACTAGCATAATTCACACAGCGTTCTTAAACAGACTCGAAGGTGGCTATATAAGCAAGCACCTTACTACAGCCATATGGTTTCTCAAAAGACGTGTGTGCTCTTGAATCCAAATTTATTGACGCCATGAAGAGCCTGTTTCAACTCAAGCGACGAGCTACTTGGACAAAGATCCAAGACCCCACTTAATAAAAACACATCTTAAGACATATTTATTAATTATATTTTATGAAATGAAAATTTTCCCTAACAAAAAACTCGGAGTGTAAAATGAAAATTACTCAGTTCAGATGTCATGCATGTAAAAAAGACGTCAAAATCATCTCATGGAATACTCTCTCCATTTCTTCCCCATCTTAACCACTTTCACTGTCACATGCGGCATTGTAAGAGAAATGTCACAAGTATCACAACAAAAATTTAGTAAACAATTCTTTTTTATTTTTCCCCACATTCAAATACTGCTTGTACCGCATATTTGTAACAACCATCACGTTTGAGCTATGAGGTATTTACATGTTTGCACAAGAATTATAGAAGAAGCCAGCTAATTAAGCAATACAACTATACAACAAAAGATTGATTTCCCTTCTATAAGCTAGAACCATGCACCATAGCAGCAAAAAAGCATCCAAGAATGCCTCAGATAGAGGAGAGATGGATGTGTTTATGGGGTGCATGCCTTGCCATGATCTACGCCAGAAGATCTGAAGAGGTGCGGTAGATCTCATCAGCATGGGCAGTAGGGACATAAACTGCATTCTTCAATGAGCTGTGGGTCCGACCATAAAATAAATAAACTAGTGCCCCTATTAGCAGCCATATGGAAACACGGAACCATGTGCCAGCCCTGCACATAGATGCATAAGATCAACATTACAGTCAGAGGTGGTGGAAAGCTTGGTGAGATTGACCTCAAATAAAAAGCTGTATTAGAGAGGGTGAGAGGCAAAGTTAAATGGCTGGACACTCACCCCAAATTAACTAACAAGTATGTGTTGACAAGAACGCAACCAACTGGTAAGAATGGAACAAAAGGACAAACGAAACCTGGAAAAAGGCCAAAAAATAATTCTGTAGATGATTATTGCATGCATATCGAACACCATTTTTAAATTGGAGGTAACAGTATCATACAGTAAATACAGGTAAGACTATAAGCACAGGCTTTCCAAAGGGCTACGGTAGTATGGTTTAGCAATGAATAATCATGTGATACGGCCAAGCAATTCCTATACTATACACCACCAGCTTTTCTTTTTCTTCCCCTCAACTACCGCACATGATTTTGAACTTTCAAGAAATTCTATCAAGTGATCTTGTTTACCAATTCATGTAATTTTGAGGGTTTCATAAGTTGAAGCAATGTTTTCTTCGTAACTTCATTCTGCACCAGCCATTTTAAGATTCTATACATATTAATCTGACAAAACTTCTTAAGGCAAGTAGTAGCCAAATGCCAGCAAAGCTTTGCAGTGGTAACGAGGTTTATGAAATTATTCACCAGAATACACAATAACCAACCTCAACCAATATCCTTTAACATTGTATTACACAAGCTTGAACATACCTCCTGAGTGTCCAAAGCTATGCCTGGCATTATCTTGTGCTAAGCATGCCAGAACAATCAAACTGCACAAAAGAATAGCTCCGCCCACTGTACACAACGTGAAGCGAAGAATGCTGGTAGAGTGAAGATCAAGTTACAAACCAGTAGAACCATATCAGTCACATACTAAGGTAAAACATGTCTTGGACTAACCCTATACTGCAGGAGATGAAGTACTTTGTTTTTTTTCAAGAATTGTTGTGCTGCATCTCCAGAGAAAAAAAACTTTCATTTATTGTTTATAAACATTGAGAACTCACATGCCAAAGGTTAAGAACAATTCTAGTTGAGGTAAGGGGACTCATGTTAGAAGAGTGAATCAGATGAAAGCGGAGGAGGTGATGGCCCTTTAGCTGGCAGACGGAACACCTTACAACCTAAAACACTTGAGAAAGCATAGAAAGAAAGCTTGCACCACTAAGTTGGAAAGTGAATGGATAAGCATTCCATCCTACAACAATCAACGCCAGGCCCACAGGAAGACACCCAAGTTTTGAGTGACCTAAATTATATATTCACTATACATAATCTGTATCCTAGTTTTTTGTATCAAAATTCAGTTTTTCCCTTTTTAACCATAATGCACATGCCATTTCTAAGCATGTATTGTACCAGGACTCTGGGAGCATTTCACCTCACTTGAATCATCATGAGCAACAGCCTCAGCTATCAATGGAAAGTTATAGAACTGCAGATTTTAGAGCAGATGACAAACCTGGGAATGTTTTCAACAGAAGCTGCAGATGCAAGGACAAAAACACCTATGCATACAAGAGCTATATTCCAAGCAGCAATTTTTCGCCTTTTTTGTTCATTCTGTTCACCTGTTTAATTGATACAAAACAAGAAAACTACTATCAATTTACATATCATATGGAATTTTTCAAGAGAATTTCAGTGAATATATTAATGCAGAAGTGTCTCCTTAAGTATTGTTTATTTAACTATGAATGGTAGAATATATCATTCCAGTTAATAATAGGCTTCATGATGCCAACTAAATTCAACAAAGAAATAAAACAAACACATGGACCATACACAAGCATCCACATGTACAGCCAACAAAAGAGGGGTCATTGTTAAATGAAAAGGTTAAGGCAACTCTGTATCACATAGATTTGGTGGATAGAAAGTTTACCAGATTTACCAAAACCTAGAAAATTAGGATACCTGGACTGAAAAGTCAGGTACAGTGTGGATTTGTGCCAATTATCAACAAGAATAATATTAGTCTTCCCCTGAAAAAAGGTCCCTTCAGATGGGCTTATACATGTCTAGCAATGAAGAACAAAGGAATGGCAATCATTGTGCTTTTCCAATTGGTTTCACGTTATGGGTTCAGTTGAATTAATGTACCGCAACAACTGTATGAAAGAACCTTTATGACACGTCCAGAAAAAGGATTCAAAGATTCAAAGCTCTCTTCTTCCTCTTTCTTTCTTCTCTCTGTTTCATATACAGAAAATATTGGAAATTTTTTTAATTAACATGAATTAAATAAATTATGGGTAAATAATAAATTAATTTCAAAGAATCCTTAGTTTTTCTACTCAAAGAACCTTGGTTTTCCTAGATTTAATTCTTGATTTATGGTGACTAATCAAACGTTGATAATTCTGGAAATTAATTCTTAATAATTCTTCAACCTTTTAGCTTCCAAAAGTCACTATAAAAGAAGATGAAATAGTTTCTAACATGAATTTTTCATATTTTTTCACTCTTTCTCACTTCATTTTTAGAGTTTTCATTCTTTTTTATGCTTTTGTTTTTTTTTCCCCAAATCTAGAGCTTCTGTTCATACATTGTTGAGAGATATTTGAGTTCATTTATTTTGGTTCAAAGACCTTTTTTAAAAGTATATCTAAACTAAGGTGGTGGTGTTAGAATCTTGAGAGAAATATTTCAAACAGTCTAGTTGCACAAGTACAGAGCAATAAAGTCTTACAAACAAAAGATTCATTCTTAACAACAATAAAAGTTCTATTCCTTTAAAGTAGGCTTTGATATTATATATATTACAAGTTTAAATATATACTTAGTATGTATGCTATTAATATTTTTATTATATTTATGTTGAAAGTATATTTCTCTTAGAACTTTATTTTGCATGTTTATAGATTTAAACTTGTATGCATTCTAGGCTTACCTTAAACAATCTTTCATGTTTGGTATGCTCTTGTTGTGATAAACTAAACATCTTTGCTCTAGTCTAATATGTAATACAACATTCTTTGGCCACATCCAGCCTGGATTTCACCTCCTACCAGTTTCATGTTATCTTGCCAAGGCTCATCAGAAAACATTGTGTCAGCACAGATGCTTACTTTATTTAATAATGTGAGTTCAAATAATGTTGCAGTATACCTTTTTGAGAGTACTCAGTTGTTTTGCACTGTCTAAGCACTTTCTTTGTTGTGCAACCTTGTAAACAACTTACATTAAAAATCAACATTTATGCTTTATAGCAGTTCCGCTACTTCTTGTTACGTATATGCATTTCAATGTCAAGCTAAGACATGACAACGAAAAAGTACAGAAATAACAGAATGGAAAAAAAATTCATGTTCAAACACTAAAGAATGCATTGGGTAGTACCTTGAGCCATGTGTTTCTGAATAAGCATGCATCCAATTGAAGTCCCTATATTGTCAAGTAAATGTTGACTAAGATCATAGTTGCTGAGAGAACCCTTAGGGTTTTGATATGCAATCTCCTGAGAATCATTATTGAACTGCAGTGATGGTGAATCAATCAGCTGCGGAAGTGATGGCTGAAGTGGCACCTCATTTGGTGGAACATATCTGAGTACTAGCACTGAAACTGCAACAGAAGTGAAAGCAAGAAGTGTACCCACGCTAACCTGTACCCAGGAAAGGGATTAGGAAGCCTTGCCTTCCTATATTTTTTATAGCAGAAGGTTCATGTAAATAAAAAATTAATAAATAAATAAACAGCAATGCATTATTCATCATAAACATCTCTAATTCAAATGCATAACATACCATTCCTGCCAACTGTGAAACATCCATAAAAAATGCCAGGGCTGCAGCAAGAATACCAATTATTACTGTGCTCTTCACTGGAACTTGTGTGCGTGCACTAATGTCTGAAAAAAAAGATGGCAATAATCCATCTCTAGCCATTGCCATGAACATTCGAGGCTGAAAAGAATTCATGGAAACAATCACTGACTAAATAGATTTATACCGTTTTGTATTTTTTTTAAAAAAAGAAAACAACACCGACTCCTGCAAAATGGCCTTATCAAGCAGCAAAATAACATGCACCTATAACTTAAAGTTAACATGTCTCGTGCAAAGCATATAAAAAACAAATGGCAATAGTAGTGATGCAACTTTTGTGCACTTACTGGAGCTCAAAGAAATTTGAGAGCTGAATCTATATCCATGCTACCACATTAATATGTTATAAAGGACTAAGAGTTATTCTAAATCACTGGAGAAACATGGATTACACACCTGAGGAAGAAGCGAACCCATTAAACTAGCACAAAGAGCAGTAACTGCCCCAGTTGTTATTATGTACCTGCAATTATAAAGTTACAAATCAGATTACAACTGACCTTGAGGGAATAACCTCAAAGTTAAATAACCAATCAAATTGAAAAACCAGTAGGAAAAGCTTACACTGCCCATTGCATCCCATGAGAAGCAAATGCTGAAGAGATCGGGGTGTCTGGATCCAATGCGTAGTATGGCACTAAGCCAACAATAACAACAGAGACAAGCATGTATAGAATGCAACATATAGACAAAGCAATGCCTATACCTAAGGGCAGATCACGTTGAGGATTTTTCACCTGACATGGTAAGAAAATGGTGGTCATAATGTAGTTAAAAAGCTACAAAAGAGGCCCAAAGTTTCACTCACTGAGGTTAACATGGTATGTAAAGATAAGATTAAACTACTAAATAATAACTCAAACAGAAATGACACAAATATAGAGATGGAATCAGATTAAGAATGATACAAAATTTTATCAAATTACATCTAATAATACAATATATACATGGTTGCCATCCTAGTTATGTATCAAGCATGGTCTCCCATAATTATACTCCTTTTTTCCTATCCTTTATAATGTCAAATTATAACACAAGTTTTCTTTATAGAACACAATAAGTCATATGTTAACAATCACGAAGAAGAAATGAGACCTTAAGATGCATAGCTACCAGTATGGCATGGATGATAGATAAAGAAAAACAATACATTCTTGCTTTAATAACTCCAAATTACAGACACTTCAACTTGTGCAAGGACATGAAGAAAAGTAAATGATTTTTCAAATTTAGTCATGTTCATGTATCCTAGGGGTTCATCATTCCTAAAGCCGCAGATTTGAATAGTAGAGTAGAGTTATTTAATACTCTTCCTACCAGGACCCACCTTGGCAAGACCACAACTGAACAATTGCCTTTAATAATGCCTTTTGAATCTTAGGTTAAAGAATGTAGAATAATTAGCACTGTATGCCCAAACAAGAAATCATATCAGAATGTACACATTATGTTGGTATTAATTTACAATAATAAGCTAAGTAAACCACATCTTCGTACAGGACAGAGGTAAGATCAGGCACACAAGTTAAGAGATCAGAGACCAGATTTCTGAATAGATTAGGAACTAATGCACAATGTGGGAAGTCAATGAATATCTGTTGAGTTTGCATCATAGGATTTCTACAAAGTTTGATTTTTAGTTTAGCAAGGAAGTAAAATGAAGAGGATGAACTGTGAATGCAATCTTCCTTTCTCATTTCTTCTCTTGATTCTTTTTTCACATGCAACACCAGTCATCAGTCATTCCACATTAAAAATTACCTCCTCAGCAGTGCTAGCAACAACATCAAAACCAATGAATGAAAAAAACACCACAGCAGATCCTGCAAGCATCCCGTTCACTCCAAACGGAAAATACCTACCAAACCAGAGGGAAAACAAAAGAAGATGAACTAGACCACTAGGGTAGATATAATGAGCCAAAGTAGACAAAATATACACTACTCACCCACTAGGAAGTTCATATCCAATCCATTCAGTCTTGAAAGCTAAATATCCACCAACTATTGTGATGAAAAGCATCCCAAAAACATTCACTGTTGTAACAACAGTCTGTGCAAATGAACTCTGCAAGATGTGGTATTTACTAAAACAAATTAAGAAACAGATGCATGCCAACACAAAAAACATAAACTTGCTAGTAGTTGAAAAGGAAAAAAAAATTACCTCCTTGATTCCAATGCACAAGAGCAAAGTGACAACAAGAATCAAAACTGCCGCACATGGGTCTACCACAATGCCAAGGCCAGGAATGGAGTGGCGGGCCAAGTACGAAGGCAGGTTATCCTGACCTCCAAAAAATAAGGCCTGAAAAGCCAAAGAGACAAGTGGTTTGAACCAAGATAAATGAAATAAATATATTATGAGAACCATAGATGTACAGCATCCAAGGAAACTATGTCACCTGATTAGCTTGTAAGTTTTTTTTTTTTTAAAAAAAGAAGGTTAAAACTGCAATGATAGTTATAATCTTTCATCTGAAAAATGATTTATGTCCAGAAAAAGAAAAGGTAGAAAAAATAATGCTGTATGTGTTACCAATCAAGATACAATAACATTCAGAGTGAGCATCACTGAGCCACTCTAAAGCTCATGCCACAAAGGACCAATAGTTAATCTTCAAACTGGGAAGCATTATACCACCATTTGGATACCTGGGCCAATGACCATTCAGATCTGGGGAAACTTTCTTGTATCAATTTTCACCAATGGTCTAAGACTAAGGAGATAGAGAGAGGCTGGAGGTTGGGTGGAAGCATACGTGACACTAACCATTGGCCAAATCTAACTTCATTTTGCTGCTCTTAAATGTTAAACACTGGCACATTAGTATTCATTCTATAAGATGTAAAGGCAAATAAGACTGCTTATTAACTGATTCAATCTTGGAGAACAACAATAGGAATAGCCTTAAAATGAGCGGGCCTATTAGTACTTTAATGGCACACCATTGTTTTGAAGAGAGAAAGGGAGTGCCATTAACATTTCATGGAGTGCTAGCAGCCCTACATCTTTAAAATTCATGGATCATGATAAATTACTACAGTTTCTTTAATATTGTGAACGGTGCGCATGCATGAACAAAATCACTCACACATCTAACACAAACACCAGAAGCCATAAAAAAAGAAACTCTATTAGACACTAGGGTTTAAATACATATTTATTGCATAGATGGAAGAGAGAGCTTCACGTAGAGAAGATCTACAGCACCAGATTTGGGGTTAGGCCACGAGCAATAGCTGAACCACCAATTGTATATTCAAGAATCAATGCCCAGCCAACCAACCATGCTGCGCTGCAAGACAATATGTTCAAGACCTGATAGGGGCATAGCAAAGCATATAGATATAGATTTACTAATCTTCCATTTAATGAACTTACTGATTATGTCCTTTTGCAATTTAATCTTCTTATCAAAAGCAGTAACTTACCACCAAGCTCAACTATCAAGATGCCTTTATAACAATTCTTAAGCAAGTCATTTTATAATTCAAAGATGTATCAAGTTGTGCGATCTGGATATTTTCAGACAGGGATTGAAACCTCAAATTGTTGTTTCAATGTCATCTTTCGAACACTAACTTAGAAATAAATAATAATGTGCACAAAGACAAGAACTAATATGGAAAGCTTAAAATTATCTAAGAAGTTGAAAATACCCTTCTCCTATGCAAATGTATGTGTAATGGTAGGCACTCCCCGCTGATGGGCACCGGCCAACAAGTTCAGCATAACAAAATGCTGAGAGAGCAGCAGCAATTCCAGCAATGAAGAAAGAAACAGTAAGGGCCGGTCCTGTCTGTTCTCTAGCAACCGTTCCTACAAGAATATATACTCCAGCTCCAATTGTTGCTCCTACTCCTGATTAAAAAAAAAAATAGAACCAATATTAATATCAACATGCATAAAATCCTCCCCGGCTAAACTGGATAAATTTGAAAGGAAATAGAATCCCACCCAGCAGCCCAAGATCCCCATTAACTGCCGGTAATTAATAAGGGAGTAAATTCATGACTGAACTGAACAACAAAGAGGATTCGCATTTCAGACTTTCCAGGATATAAAATATAACCAACATTTACTAGGACACAGCCACAAGCAATAATTGTATTTATTAAACAAAACCTTAATGTTAACGAAAACACTGACAGCTAGCTTCATTACAAAGAGAAAAACAAACAATACCGATAATAAAGGCAGACACCAGACACGAGACAGGACGGACGAACATAAAATTCACATAGAAAAACCTTGAGACTTTCAATGCAAACCAGAACAAACGCAAGAAAAAGAAACAGCATTTCAAGGAAAAGCAAAGATGCCTGCATAGCCAATATATGAAGGAAGGAAGAAACTTCAACCATGAGAAAAACAAAACCCAGATGGAAAAAAGGAGAATTAATGGAGTTAGTTACGAACCAATGGCAATGATGTCAACAACAGAGAGAATCCTAGCTAATTGTTGGGTTTGGCCACCGCTATGGCTGCTGACACGAAGAGAATCCACTTGTTTTCTCCTAAAAACACAGCTCCTGAAGCTGAATCCCTCATTCCCATTCCCATTGCTTTGCATGTCAGCCACACCCATAAACAAACTGACTTAAACTCTCTTGTTTCTTCTTCTTCTTCTTGATGATAATAATAATAATAAAAGGCGGCGTGGAGAATGAAGAAGGGATGGGAGGGGGGGTGTTGGCTTTTTGGGTACGTTGAATCTGCCCTGAATTTGAAACTAAATCCAAAACTGAGAATTGGAGGATCGAGAGAGGGAGAGAGAGAACAATATGTAATTATTATAAGTATATTGAAGAATTTTGATCCATCATTGACACTCACACACTGTACTTGCGTGTATCTTCTTTGGATTTGCTTTTGGATAGCAACCAAAAAAATGTAACTAATTTTTAAAACAAAGGCAGCGTTTGATTATTGTCAAATAATAGAAGAGACAAGATCAAGAAAACAGATCAAGACAATATATGAAAAGAAAATTAAAACAAATTGTGTTAGAACCGTTTGCCTCCGAGTTAGCATTCATGTTTCTTAAAAAACGCACTAATTAGCTGTTTGATTATAAATTATTAAAAAATAAAAAATGTGAATCTTATCATTTATTTGTGACAGGAACTCAATTTTTAGGAAATAAGAAATTTACCTTTTTAAAATTGCTAATTGTACTATTTAAAAAATATATTTTTTTAATAGTTTTTTCAAATTAATTTAAAGTAAATTAAATTCAATCGTACTGTAATATGAATTTTTTTTTGAGAAACTAGTACATAGACTATAATATCAATTTTATATCTAATAATATTTTATTTAATTTTATTACACATCCAAAAAATTATAAAAACAATAGTTCTTATTGGATAAATTTTATATGTAATAAAATTATAAATAATTTAATGAAATAATAAAAATTATTTTATATAAAGTATATATTTTATCAATATTAATATATATTTTTTTACATTATTTAATAAACTTAATTTCCAAAGTATTCTTAATCAAACACGTTAAAATGTTTTTTCTTCAACCTCAATTTCAACCATAGATTTAATTAAACATTTATTTTTTAAAATTAATCTCAATTAAAAGTACTTTTTATAAAATAATATTTTTCAAACCACAACCACAACAACGAATTGGAATAGATAAGAGTGTATAAAATAAAATAATTTTTTTACATTTATTTAGTTATAATAAATAAAATATGAAAATTTTTATTGAACTTTTAATATGTTAATAAACTTATATATTTTCAAAAGTAATTAGATATTTTTTTATTAAAAATTAAAATTAATAATATTATAATAACTCTAGTTATAAAATTAGAACTTACTTGATTCATTGCTTGGGGCTTAGACTGGTTCGAATTTAAGAAAAAAAATAATTGATTCGACCTAACTTAGTCAAAAACTCAATTCAACATGGGATAAAATATGGATAAAAAAATTATTGATTTTTTTTTAAAATAATTTTGATGAAAACAAGATTGTTTTAATTATTTTTAATTTTTTTGTTAGTTAGGTTGACTCTCCTAACTAGTAACCTAAACTTGTATTAGGTTGACTCTTGAGTTAAGTTTTTAAACTATGATAATATCATTTTTTATCCATGTATTCACTCGGGTTAACTCATGTTGGCCCTCTCGACATATGACCTGAACCCTACCCTAGTTAACCATCGAGTCATGTTTTAAAACTATAATAATAACAATTTTATTATTCCATCCACCTAGGTTAACCCTAGTTGACCTTTCTAACCCGTGACCCAAACCTTATCTAGAGTTAATCCTCGAATAAAGTTTTAAAATTTTGATAATAACTACTTTTATTAACAATAAATTGTTTGACATGTGACCTGACATTACTTCAAGCTAACTCCCGAGTCAAGTTATAAAACTATATTAATAATTATTTTTATCCTTACACTCGCCCTATTCAACTATTAACCTTATTCATAACTTAAGTATTATCTCTGTTCAACTTTTGAGTTAGATTTAAAACTATGATAATAATAACTTTTATTCGTACACTAACTCGGGTCAACCCAGGTAGTGATTTGAGTCTAGACTAGTGATTTTGGATTTGCTCTAAATCGATTATTGAGTTAGGTTTTAAAATTATAATAATAATTATTTTTATCCTTAGATGTTTTAGTTAGATAATTTTGGAATTAAGAGTTTTTACAAGGATATTTTATGAATAAAAAATAATAAGTAATGTCTTTAAAGACATGTTTTCTTTGTACATCTTATTTTGAAAGTATATAAATTCAGTTCAAAATTATCTCACAGATAAATTTATTTTTATCTCTCTATCTTTGTTTCTTCTATTATACGCATTATTTTCTTTATTGTCTTTGTTCCTTTTATCTAAGGACAATAATTAAATGTTACCTAATAGTTATAATATAATTATATATAAAAAATAATTTGTAAGTTGAAAACATTATAACTATCTTACAAGACAAACAACTGTAGACAACAAAAATATTTTTTTTATTAGTTTGACACAAAAATCAAGATAGGAGAGAGACCAGAAAAATAAAAATTAGTCATCGATGTCGTATTGCTTACTCATCGCTAACATGCGCCATCCTAGGATAGAAAACTCATTAACACGATTCAAACATCACCAATAAGGGCCACGGATAAAGCTAGGAAGAAGTTGCTTGTGCCGCTTAAATGCACTGGGCTTTCTCATACGCTAATGATTGCAACACACACCTTAAATATTATTATTTTTTACTCCATCCCTTCTTTTCTTCCCAGTTTGTCCTTAATTAGGCTAGGATAGGATGAAATCTAGAACTAAATTGACAATTTATCATAGAATTAAAGACCAAATAAAAAAAATTAAAATGAAACATCGATGGCCAAATTAATTTAACTTATTATGATCGTTTGACAACCTAAATCTTAAATTTAGAAGGTTAACTTGGATTGACCATGTTAATCCAGTATGACATCATCTTTTTGTTTTAATTAGTAAATTTTTTTATTTTATTCTATTATTTTACAATTTATTGTTTTGCATTTGAGCCGAATTAGATGAATTAAAGGTTAAAATAACAACAACTTCAAAAATAATTTGGAGTGAGATTAGATTATAAATGAGGCGACTGAAATATATGTGGGCTTGTTTGTCAAACAAGTCATACAAAGTCCACTCCAACATGGTTAGAGTTGAAACCTAACCCATATAAAGGATTAGTAAAGCTAGATAAAAAAAAAAAAAAACAAAGGAATTATGCTAATAAGTTATTTTTGTTTCAATTCAATTTTTTTTCTTTTCAAATAAAATATTGACACATTATTAAATAAAGATATTAAATAGAATGACATGTCACAAGATCATGTTTTTTTTTATCTATATCTAATACTTAATATCTTGATTTAGTCTTTGTTTATCATTAACAATTCTTTTCAGTATTTATTAACTCATATGGTGATCAATTATTTTTATTAAACACATTAATTAAGCTTTCAATGTGCATTTGAGATTTTTTATTGACATAAATAAATTTAACTTGACCCATATATTTTCTATGCTTGAAAGTGATTTAGTTTGCAACATACTATAAATACTAAAATTATTCTAGTGTGGATTCTCTTGATAAAATTACCATTTTATCCTTTAAAAGATAAACCACTTCACTGGATATTAAGGGAAATACAATTTTTTTTTATGGAACTCATTAGTTATTACAAAATTAAATAGGGGTGAATTAGTCTCTTTTTTTTCATAATGGATTTATTAAATTTCCCTTAAAAGCAAAAAAAACATTTGACTTACATCAAAGATTTTTTTTTTACTTTTTTTGCACATTTCAAATATTTTGTTTTCAATTTGTCCTTAATTATTTTTCTTGGTTAGGAATTTGATATTGTTATTTTTTCAGGTTTGTTTTTTACGGTGCAATTTAGTCCTATGATCCATGTCCTAGGTTTTGAAGATTAGGCAGAGCTGACTTCAATCTTTTTAGGCTATTTTTAATTATTATTATTTTTAATTTCATCCTTTAAAATTTATTTGGTTGGAGATTAGGTTTTATTATTTTTTAATTTTTTATGAGATTATTCTGATCTCATCTTCATGGATGCGGTAGGTGTATTAAAGTTATTTTAAATTTTTTTATTGTTTTTTATTACTATTTTAATTTTATCCTTTAATATTAAGTTGAAATGATGTGTTGAACCATTCTTGGCATGGTTTGGAAGATTGGGCAAGTATAATCTTTAAGTGAAGAATGGTTTTATTTATGTGCACACTATGTGTTTGATAAATTGTGTGAATGATTATAAATAAATATTTGACATGTTGAACATTTGTTGGTGTGTTTTAGAAGGTTGGACATGTCTAATCTCTATATAAAAAATGTTTTAATTTAAAAGGACATAACGTGTTTGATAAAATGTATGAATAATAGATTGAAAAGATATGATGTGAGATATTGAATTGTATTATAAAAATGGGTAATGATAGGTTTAGAAATTAAATTGTATTACAAAAATGGATGATGATATAATTGGACATTGAATTGAATGAAAAAAATAGGTGATGATAATTGGACATAAAATTCTATTACGAAAATATATGACAATATGTTTGGACATTTAATTGTATTACAAAAATGATGATAATATGATTTAGTAAAAGTTATAAATGGACCAAAGAAAATTGGGTATTGATTTGAAATATTCTTTTAGAATTTAGAGGGATATTTGACGTGGAACATGTTATAAAGAGAGCACATTCCACAAGAGCTTCAGGTACGTGTTCACTTATTTTGCTCGCCCCTAATTTAGTATTCATATCAAATATTTTTGCAGCGTTGCTTTACCGTTATTTCAGTTTTGAATGAATCTCACAGGTTGAAGAATATGAGAAAACCACCTTTTCTGGAGAGAAATCACAAAGTTCTTGGGATAAATTACAAGTTCTTACGAAAATGTCATCGGCTGTATTTGCAACACCGAAGGAGGATACACAATTCTATCACGGAGACAATGTTTTCATACTGTTCCTTGTCTTCCTCCTACCTCATTCCCGGTTACTTGCCCATCCCTATCCACCATTGTCAAAACACAAATCAAGGTTAGTTTCATGTCATTCTTCTTGCCTAGGACTCCTTCCATTGCTATTTTCAGGTTGAGCCCACATGTTTTGGCTCCTTTCCCCTCCATTTTCCCATGGTTGCCTGATACTCCTATCATTTGTATCACCTCCATCTGAGAACTGCCCCCAAACGCTTGGGTTCTTTCCACCTCCACTGACATCCTCCTCACATCCTGCCACGGTTTTTAGGAGCTCAGATTGCAGCAGTGGACAGTTCTCTTTCAGATACTCAAAACCATCAGACTGCACAACAGCTGCATCAAATGATACAATCAGAACAAGCAAAGCAAACAAATAATTAAACCCTGAGAAAAGCTTATATATAATAAAAATCCTAAGCTCCAATCCCTTTCCAAGTGACATAGCCTTGGGACCTCCGGCACAAAACAATCCCATAGGAAAAGAAAATGTGCCGGTCTCAGTTCTATAATTACATCATCGCCCATTCACATGCCAGGCTTTAAAATTAGATAAAATGAGAAGAAATTATATTTGCTACCATTTCTTATACCTGGGCAATCACGAAACACACAAGTAACATCAGCAGTGAAAATATAAGTTATTTTTGGTGGCTGACAGGTAGCCAAAACACAAAATAATATACATATACAGAATGCAAGGTTGGCAAAAAAGAGCATTTTTATGCTCTTCATTGGCAAAGAGAGTTATGGGAAGGAGTTCAAATATGGAAAGTCGGCAAAGAGAGGTAAGGGAAAGAGTTCAAATATGGAAAGCAAGACAACTTCCTTGAAGTCTTTTCATCTCAACTAAATGTAAAGATCGAAATTTTGATCAAACATAATGCAGAAGTGCTAAACACAGTCCATGGCCCTTGGCTCAACTATACTTCTGTAAATGGGATATAAGACAGCATCACAGCTGTATTTGAGAAAAACCGCTTTTTAAAGCAATTCAAAGGACAAAACATAAAATGACTCATAAAAATGATAAATACAACTTTATCAACCCCTTTATGTAAGCTCACTAAGACTATAGCATGGTTATACAAACCAGACTGTCAAACCACACTATAGACAAGAGCTTTTCCAGTGGCATTTGTAATATGGCCAACAAACTTTGTGATGGAAGTTGGAATTTGCTAAAATTTTACAAGTTTATTTCTATTTAACTATATCAACTAACTAGACTATCATTTGGTAGTTTGGGATGAAAAGAAATGGGAAAGATAGTGATGAAGCAAGGGGTTCTCTTTGGGGGGGGGGTTGTGCACCTAAGTGCATGCAAATAAAAAAGTCAAGTGTGAAAGAAATAGATATGGATAAACTAATGCAATGTTGAGAATGCAAAAACTTTGTTTTTTTTTCTTTTTTTAGTTTTCTTTTCTCTAATAAATGTTCACAAAAAAGATAATGGATGCGTGCAACAGGAACAGGAAATTCTATTTTTAAATCATGTAATTAAGTTATTATTTAAGAAGTTCCCAATCCTAGTATTTGCAATGAACAGGTTTTTATTATTATTGCTAACTTGGTGGGGAGTTCTATGTCAGGATTTCCTTTCTTATTTCAATTCTTAAACATTTTGGCGTGCCTACAAAAACAGAGGCCATTTAATAAATGAAGATGTGTTGTGAATTTCCTTTATTCTCATGGATTTCATAAGCATAGCTTTAAATGGATTCAAGAAGCACCCCTATTGAATTTCAAGAGTTTAACATTGTGGACTCAAGGTTTGTACCTTCCCACTCCTTATCCTACTCAAATATTTCACTAGATCCTCGCTGAAAAGTAATAAATATATGTTGATAAGCAACAATACTTAGAAATCCATACAAACATGAAAATTGAGAGAATAATTTCAGGATGGATAAAGATAGAAGCTGGCAAATTTTACAGGAGCATACATGAAATAAATAACTTTGAAGTTGAATAGAATTACAAATCTTGCCATTGTGTCTATTCATGTCAAATTTATTAAGTTTTACTCGTGATGTGTAGCATTATCCTTTAAAGATTCTAAAACTTGTTGAGAATTTGGTAATGCTGCTCAAAAAATAAATAGCCTTCAGAACAACCGAGATCCAAATCATTTGAGAATAGCTTCTGGTCTGATGTACAAAAGAAGGTTGCAATACTGAAAGGGGTGCTGAGAATTTGTTTAATGAAACAAGGCATGAATTGACATCCATTAGGCAATCAAAAGATTCTTTGTAAAAAGGAAAGAGAAGAAAGCAAGCACATGTTACAATAGCTTGGTGAGATAATTCTTAATTTGATCAATTTCATGTTTTCTAGCAGCTTAAGATGATTTTTTTATGTCCCATATAAAGGCCATAAATAAGGAAATCATGACCATTGCAAATCTAAATTAATTTCTTTAATGAGTTACAAAAAGGAAAATGAACACTGAATTTCCCTCGACTGCAATTTGCTAAAAATAAGGAAATAATTGGCTGTGATATTACAAGCATTTTTTTTTTCATGTCTATATTTTATGGGTAGGGTTGAGAGAGGGAGGAAATTAAAGAGCAGCAAAACCAAATTAGTTGCCTTTAAATATTTTATGCAACTCTCAATGCAAGTATGTGTGGGTGTGCAAATTTGCTTGCATGCTGGATGTTGCTGGTGGTGGAAGGAGGATAGCATGGAAGAATTAATTTTCCTAAACACATAAAAAGTAAACTGAGAAAATATTCTGAATTTGGACAGGGAAATTGCTGGGTGAAATCTTAAAAGCATTTGTAAAGGCTAAAAAAAGTAATACAATTGATTTTGGAAACAACAAAAGCTACATCCCCCAATGCTCTTGTTAGAGAATAATATAAATCATTTCTTCATGTCTCACCTAACAATTTAAACTTTTAGGTTGAGAGGTTTTTTGACATAGTATCAATGACTTGACCAAACAATCATAAGTTTAAATCTCACCACCTTCATTCTATCTTCTAATTAAATTAATTTATAAAATAAAGTAGTGTGATCATATACAAATTTTGAAACTCAAAAAACTCACTTAAAGGAGTGAGTTAGAGAATAATACATATTTTATCTAGGAGACTCACCTAATATCTTAAGTTTTTTAGTTGAAATTGTTCTTTGACAACCCCCACTCATAAAAAAATGAGATGGTTCTTTGACATCCCCCACCCAAAAAAAAATGAAAGAAAAAAAAAAACATAAAGGAAATCACCTACCCACCACATATGGGTGCCAAGCTATATGAAGGCTCAATCTCTTAGAAGCGATAAACCTTCAAAGAAGGAACAAAATTGATAATCTTTCTTTTTACCAGTTTAGGAGGAGAAAGAAGGTGACACAGTATATCCTCTAGTTAGTTAATGGAAACCATATAGGATCAGCAGATTTACTATAAGGAAATTTCATAAGTTAAAATTATGTTGTTGATAAGAATAACTTCTCTAAGTGAATATTCAACAAACATTTCTTTCCCTTTCAATCTTTAACCACCAGTTTAAGGAGAACTAAATAGATCCTGAATGTATAATGGACTGCCATCCTTTTATCATACTACTTATGATCCAGACAAGAGGTGATGGTTACCTAAAAACCTTATTCATTTCTTTAGATCATCCTACCAAGCCAAACATGCTCCTAGATATGGCAATGTGCAATACAGTTCTCATTCAGGCCATATTTTTTTCACGTGATTTTTTCTTTTTAGGTTCTTTTCAAAACAAAGACTCACATATTAAAAAATTTGCCTTTATATGAAACAATTTTGGGTATAAATAATATTTTCCAAGGAAATCAGCTATGATAATTCATTCTGAAAGGCTATACTTAGTATGCAGTTTTCTGGTACTAGATATTGCCTCTAAATTGCATGTCCTGCTCATTTCAAACAAGCCTTAAATATAAAAACTCACCTGTATTTATACTTCATTGCATAAAATCATGTACAACAGATAAGTTACCCTACATCTAAGTCAGTTGGTCAGCATGAAATGTGTCTAGAATTCCCCACCACTAGATACAGCTTTAGAAAAGACCCCTCCCATCTCTACAAATGCACATAAACAAAGGCATGCATCAGTGGAAAGAAAGAAAAACAACCTTTATGCATCCCACCAGAGAAATGAAGTAGTTTTCTTGAAATCCAAAAACTGTCCCTCCAGCCAAAATTTCTTTTATCACCACATGGCATTTGCACTTAAGCTGTATCATTATCATGCGAGCAACCTAAACTTGGTTATAATTTCCAAGGTTGCATGTGACTTACTTGCTAGACCATCTAATCCACTCCAACAACAATAATTCAGCATTTAAAGAAAGAAAAAGAAAACTGACAGGTTAGTAATACTCCCCCCTCTCATGTAAGAAATTCTTATGTGCTTTCTATTCAAGAAAGCCTAAATTAGAATGACTGCAACAGAAGTAGTCATAATTCATTTCATCTCTGTAAGAATGACTTCGCCTCAAATAAAAGCCAACATTGAAGAGAGAAAGAGGGAGTTGAAAACTATAGTCTATAAGCCACAAAACCAATCCCAACGTTGATGCAAGAGAGGATACAGTAACAGAACAAATAAATCAGAAACCATCACATGCTACTCACAAAAGAACTGCTTTTTAGGGCCACAAACATATAAATGTTGCTAAGATCATTGAAATGATGGTCTAACTGAGTACAACCTGAATGTATGCAACAGATATCCCAAGTGTGGCTAGTCAGTTAATCACATGAACAACAAAAATTCAAAAAAAAAAACATCATTTTTGCAGTTTGTGTAAAGCAATGTCCAAACTGTTCTGTATAGAAATCTTCAAAATGAGAAATAAAACAAGAACATACCTACGAGATTTTCAGCAGAAAATTTGAGGCAAACAGACTTCAAATCCATAGCATGGTATCTATCAGCCAGGGCAAGAATCTTGGCAACAGAACTCACAGATATATCCTTGCAGAGCACAGCCTCACACATAAGTCTGAGTCTAGGTAAGTCATGTCTGTCTGCTGCCTCCAACAATTTTGCAGTTAATGTGTCAAACACAGATGTCACAGAAGTTGAACTAGAAGCAGAAAGTTCCTCATCTTCAATTAGATCATCTTTGTATATGAAATGTAGCAAAGCCTGGACAATAGACATGCAAGAAGATATTAAAAAACAAGGCCGAAGAATTCTCTTTCCCTCTATTGGAGGCCAGACATATATTTACTATGAATGGCCCCATATTTCATGATTTTACAGGTACCAAAACTCATTCCACAGCTTAAATTTCATGTCTGCTTGTTGTTGAGACAAGCATTACATTGTGAATAAACATACTGTTCCTCATACATATTTCATGACACATTTCTTTACAATCCCATATAAGTCTCATATATGTCATCAAAAACATCTATGAGCGGGAAATGATCAAATTAAAATCTTCTCTTGTCATTTCTGATCCTCAGCTCCATTCAGCAGTGAGCACCTTTCGAGATCAAATCAAAGGGCTTCCGAACTCCATGGGGTAACAGTAATGATTTAGCTTCTTTGTGTTTTTCTGCTGCAGAGACTTAGCAAAATTCCCTAGCTTATAAACAGCAGGACTGAGAAGCTCATTTGTTTTGGTACACTGTTATTTCAAAGGATACCTTGCTCTCCTATTCTGATTTTTATAAAATTATCATCCTTTGTAACCCAAAAAAAAAGTAGAAATAAAACTCAAGTTGAAGGATGTATCTTAGTGTAAAAACTCAATTGTATGCATTACAAGTGGATGATTAATAGAATATTTTAACCAAACTTGGAAGATTTTGAATTATATGTCTGATATTTTGTCTAAATAATTACTTAACTGACCTAAGACAAAACCTTCAAACGCTAACATAATCTTTAGAGCAAATAATTTCCACGCCTGCACCAAAAATATCAATACTCGGAGTAAATTGAGCTCTAAAATAATGCATGCTTCAAACATATAATTCATTATTTAAAGGTAAAGCAGAACACTCCAAGAAATGATATATCAATACTTGACGTAAATTGAGCTCTAAAATAATGCATTCTTCAAACATATAATTCATAATTTAAAGGTAAAGCAGAACACTTCAAGAAATGATACCTTAAACACCTTAGGTTCTATATCCGAAATAACTATTTCGCTGTTATCTTCCTCCATTGCATCAAGAAGTTCATTTTCGAATACAGGAGACCGAGCAACCAATACCAACTTGTGAGCATGAAACTTTTGCCCTTGCACATTGAAAATTATATCAGAACAATCTTCATTCTCCAATAGCATACCAAAATGGTCTCCAATATCTGACTCAGGGACCTTTATAGAGTGCAATCTCAAGCAATCAGTTGCAGAAACCACAACACCAACAGTGCAGTGAATTTTCAAGCAATCATCTTTTAGAAAATCTGACGATTCAAGCATTGCTCGTCTGAAGAATCGCTTGTAACCCCTGGAGAGGGGACACAAAGGGCACACATTTAGCTATAGGAACTGGAAACCATTCCATACGCTAATAACCAATTCCAACAAAATAAAAGGTAAAAACACTGAAAATTGTATCAGTAAAGAATATATAGATCACTTAAAACTTTAGATGTTCTCAACCATAAAATTGAAAATACAGAAAATTCCATTTTATCACCAAAGTCAACCCTAATATTCCATTTCAATAAATAAAACAGCATATATCCTCCTCTTAATAGTATAGGAGAGGTTCCAAATAGCTGAAGAGCATTAATCCCACAAACTAAACCACACAAAGGAAGGCCAAGAAAAAACCAACAACAATTTAATTGGCAGCGTCTCATCTGCAAACGGGGCTCAGGATTAGATCACTCGGAAACTGCAATCGTACAAATTAGCACAGCTCATAAATCACATCAACCCTCCCGCAAACAAACTCTATTTTAAATTCAATCACTCTACTCTATCATGCAATTGATTCTACTCAAGATCCCAAGTTCTTCCGATGCCTAATTAGGAAACTACAATAAAAAAGTAGAAAAGAAAAAAAGAAAACCCAGAATCTTATTATACCACATGCTGCCGCGATACTTGAGGGTATAGGGTCCACTCTCGAGGGAGCGATCAAAGTGACTATGAACTTTATGTTTGCCTTTACCACTCTGATCAATCAAGGTGAGCTCGAAAAGGGCACGAACATCGGTGCCTTCGCTAGCAAGAGCGATGAAGACAGAGACATAAGAGGAATGGTCTTCAGGGTTTTTGCCATCTGGATAGAAATAAATTGCCCACTGATAACCACCAACAGTGAAAGTCTCGCTAGCTATGTGTTTCCCTACACCAATTCCTTTGGCTAATGAATAGCCTTGAATTGTGAATTTGTGGGACCCGTTTACTGTTTCTGTTATGGAGAGCGAAGAGGTCGGGGATGTGCATGGCAGAGGTGACGAGGTGGTGGGTGGCATTGAGAAAGGAGAAGGGAGCGTGTTGGGTGCAGGGAATTTGAGGGGAAGTTGCTTTCGATTTTTGAAGAAGAAAGAGAGGGTGTGGTTAATTTTATAAAGAGGGGGTGGGGCCTGCCGGCCTGCATGGTGAGGAACGATGGTGGGCGTCCTTTCTTCTGAAGTTGTTTGATATTGACATTCCCATGCCTTATTTTTCAAGAGAATATTTGTTTTTATTTTTAAAAAATATTTTTAAAAAGATTAAAAATATACATTATTTTATTTTATTTTAAAATTATTTTGATGCTTTAGTTTTTCAAAAATAAAAAAAAAATATTTTTTTACTATATTAAAAAAAAACTTTAATAAACTAATACTATTTCAATAAACCTTTTAAAATTAAAATCAAAATAGCATTTCATTACTTTTTTAAAAATAAATTTTTTCACTTTCACACTTCAATATTCCTTTATCCAATTATCCAATTGGTTTTGAGATTCCAATATCTAAATGTCAAAATTATGATATTCATTACTTATAATTAACTTGTAAATAGAATGATTACAAGTTATTTAGAAATATAGTTATAATTATTTTTTAAAATATTTTTTATTTAAAAATATATTAAAATAATATTTTTTTATTTTAAAAAATTATTATTGTTATCACCACATCAAAATAATTTAGAAATATTAAAAAAATTATTAATTTAAAGCAAGTAAAAAAATTAATTTTTTTTAAATATAAAAATAAACAAATATATTCATTTAAATATAAAAATAAACAAATATATTCATAGATAGGTTTGACACTTGAAAGAAAACTATTTTTCTTTTTCTGCCTCTCGTTTCTTGCTTTTGCTTTTAATACGTGTTTTCTATATATATATATAGAAAGTTATAGTTAAAAAGTATTCTACTCTATAATTAAACTTAATTATGGCCATTGACCACAGCCACAAGCATCAATTGATGGTGGAATCAACTTTTCCTCTTTAGTGTAGTGGGATTAGAGGCGCCTCCCACCGCATATTACCATACAAGCAAGCAGAAAGTAATCAAGAAATAACAATGGCTTTCCCTTCTGTGCACAACTGTGATTTTTTTACTTACAGAGGTAACCTTGCATTTCCTCAGGAGATTAATTCTGGAAACAAACTGTTAATCAAAATGGTTAGCTAATCCTAGAAAAAAAAGCAGTGATCCCTGATTGCCACCGTGATTTCTCTGGTCCAGTCACTGCCGATTAAAAAGGCTGAATAGCTTGCCACTCCCAGCAACAGTCTCGCCTGTCGAGTCTGATTCACTTTCCACCATTTCTTCTGAGCTATAATTACTTGGAAGGAGTTCAATCCGATCAGCATTCTTGATGATCCAATTGATGACTTCCGGTGACGCTACCCATTCAGCCACAGCTTGGTGTGTTGTTCCCCTGGTGAAATCCCCCCGCTGCTTCTTTGTGAACTTCTTTCGCTGTGGTGTCTTGTGGAAGGTTGAGTAGGAATCCTGCTTAACTACTGTTGCCGAAAGAGAAGATGGTGATACCAAACCTGCCAATGCCAAGAAAAGAAACTCACACGATGCTACAAGGTTGAGAAATGACAAGGATTCAGCACCTTGCTGAATGATCCAAAAACATTAGAAAAGAAAGACAATAGAAAATAAATGAAAAAAACATGTCATCGATTAGAAGCATAAAAAAATTGCTCAGGAAGCATCTGAATTTGCTATTTTATATCCATTCGAAGAACTGTGCACTTGATGTAGCAGGGAATGTAAGCAGATCAGTTATCTACATGTACATTCTATCCAAGTAAAGAGTAAATAACAAGATTTTTTGCCGTGAAAAATATCAACAAGAATTTCCGGTCATCATCAGGCAAGGAAACTCTAAATGTTTCTGAAACCTACTGGGGGGCACATTTATAACAGAATTCAAGGATATAAACAATTACGAACCAATTCTATCAATAAATCTTTCAGGATAAGCACGGAATGGTACATATGGAGAATTGTTTGGGGAAAAGAAAATGAACCATATCAGTTTTAGCTCCAATAATGAAAAATGCCAATGCAACAACTAGCACATACATGAGATATGACCAAACTGATAGTTTGATAGCCAGAGAGCTGGTTTAATGCAGCAATATAAATACAGAACCAGCAAAAAAAAAAAAAAAACCAATGATGCACCATAACACAAACCCAAAACAAATAAATGTCAGATTATTTTTTGATTCCTAAATTTTGTCATTGTTTGATTGGGTACTAAAATATCCAAAAATACAAAAATATTTTATTTCCATTTTATCCTTTGTAGTCTTAAATATTTATTTAACTCTTAAAATGGTTTGGTTCTTGAGTTTATAAAAGTGTACAATTAACTCTTTAATTTTAAAATTTAGAAAAAGAAGTAGATACAATTGTAGAAATCAATTTGGTTTGTGTTAATCGCTAATTATATCATAACCTAATCATAATTAAGTGTTTTCTAAATAAGATAATAATATATATAAAAGAATTAGGCTCATGTATTTTGGACTCTTATTCATTGAATCAATTTTTTCTTAAGCCCATTTGGTCCTTGACTTGAAGATTTTGGCCTAAATTCAAGAACAAACTATAGATAGATACATAGATAGATGGATAGATCATATAATAATAATAGCATTCAGGATAACAGTGTACAAATTTAAATATTTTGGGACTGCCTTGTATTGTCAAAATTATTTTTAGAATTCTTTCACATTTTTTTGTGAATGAAATAGGATTGTTTTATATGAATTCTTAGTTCAGAGATTGTTTCATATTTAGCATCAGAGCCTATGGCTAAAGTGGAATTGTAGAACAAGGACAAAATAAGCAAGAAGATTCTAATCCATTGGCTCATATTTACTGTGTGACCAATTTGTGCACCAAAATCGTGTAACTGGATTGTGGTCCTAACCACTCACCTTTAGCAGGGGAGTTGGTCCAAGCAGAAGAGCTTCTTGGACTGTTGCGCATCTTCCTCTGGGAGCTCATTTCTCCTGACCTGCTAAGGAATTCAGCACGTCTATATCTTGCCACCTGTCCTGTCAGCTGGAGCCAAGCACGTGCACCCCCAGAATCTGATTGATACCTGCATGAAATCACAGTTGAGTTCTGAAGTTAAATGCTAATACACGAAGTAAAATATTTAGAACTCATACAAACCAAACAAGTCTTCCACAAGCACTTTACAAACAGAGAATAATACAACCTTGTTTATACCATCTGAAATGTGTCCAACTTCACCTGTTTTTTTCAAAAAACTTCAACTCTACTATAGGATGTCAAGATGACAATGACCAAATTCAACATCTGTTGATTAAACTTTATGAACAAGGAGCATGGCAACCACTGTAACGTTTCCAATTTTTCCGGAACAAATCACCTCCAAACACACAAGCAAACAAGGAAAAAAAAAATTTATATACATAGTTTTCATATAAAAGTCTTTTGAAATTTCGGCAAAGTCTCCTCTATATCGGGAGGTCCTAAGTTATCGACATATAACCTGTTTACACTTCAAATATCCTCCATTTCATAACTCAATCACCACTCATCATCCCAGGTCTCAATCTCACAACCATCATCATTATCTCAACTACTATATTTATAACATACATTAAACAACAAATATCATTATAGAGGGATAAATGAGATAAACACGCATACATGGAATATGGTTATATGAATTTCAGAGTTAAGGTCATCTATTCAAGTTTAAACATTAATTATACAAATTAAATTATACAAATGTTTCACTATTACAAAATATAAGGATATACTCCCTAAACTACACAACAAAAGGTGAACAAAAGTTAGAATCTACTCCTGTCGTGCATGCGATGGTCCTGAAATAAAATACATATTATTAAAACATGAATATCACAATAAGCATAGTAATGCAAATATCCAATAATTTAAAAAAGGTAGACATGTATTCTTATTCTATTCACTTCTCTATTTTTATTTCCATTGGAACTTTTTCTCATTCAAATACTAAAACTATTTCATCTTTCATTTCCAACTTCCATTCAAGATTCCATAAAATCAACCATATCCATTACCGCCTAACACATTGTCGATACCAATTTCACTAGTATCATCATCACCACCTCATAGGCATTAATGCATAGCAATCTCCTTACTTGAGACCCTAACATACACTAAATGTATGTTAGCTAATGCACGGTGATCCCCTTACCTAGGATCCTAACATACACTAAATGTACAATAGTCCATGCTCCATCGGCATCAATGCATGGTAATCCCCTTACCTGGAATACTAACATACACTAAATATATGTTAGTCCATGCCTCATAGGCATCGATGCATAATAATCCCTTTACCCGAAATCCTAACATATATTAAACATATGGAAGTTCATGTCACATATCACACTTCTCATATTTTCTATGTCAGCGATACTTCCATCGCTTGGCAATTCATACAAAAGACCATTCACCTTGAACATATATACATTCAGGATACTATCCAAAATAACAATATCATTACGACTTTCATTCTTTCATATAATATCTAACATTCGCTAATTCACATTTCCCCTCAATAACATATTAAATCATAAAATTTAACTAAGAAGCATAGGTGTAGATCACCTACTTGCAGTAGAAATTCTACTCGTGCTTCGTTGTTGTTGCTGCTGCCGTTGCCGCTGCTGCACCAAGCCTATGGTCCCTCCTGTAATCACAAGCATATCTCATAAATTATCCTCATTCAAGGATACATTTCATAATAACCATATTAACAACCAATATAGGTCATTCTTTTTTAAAATTTGAACATGAATTTCTTCAATTTTATTTTTCATTTATTTAGTTTGCAATTTAGGCAAACATTTATTTCCCGGGATTTACAACCACCCCTCCAAATAACTTTTCTTAAGACCATTGTGATGCACAATCTAGATAATTTGCTAAAAAATGTTTCACAAGGCAATTAATTTGTTTTAGATTCCAAATACTAATTTGATACAAAATTTGCCAACTTTTTAGCAGAATGCATCCACTTCAAAACAATAGTACTAAGAAAAAAAAAGGTAGGGACAGAAAAATTATAGTACTCACATTCGATACCAAAACTTTAAAATAAGAGTGTAGATCACCCAAGAAGAAACCAAGGCAGCCATTGCTAAAAGAGTATCAAGAGTGCTCTGAGAAAGAAGAGGAAAACAGGAATATGAAAGGTCACCTATCAGTCATCACTCAAATCTGCTGTCAAACAAAATTTGTCCTTAAAATAACTACAAGAGATTTACTTTAATTGCATCGGAAGATAAATGAGCTAAGAAGAAAAAAGCTAAGCTAGTAGACACAAGAAGATTGTAATAGAATGGCAGTGTACACGGTGCCTAAGGCAGTGAATGATGATGGTGCTTTTTGAATAAAGTTGAGTCTATACTACATGAATTCTGGAGTGTGAAGAGGATGTATGCAAGTTCATAGACTCATCTTATCCCATTGTCATAGGAAAATGAGGCACAATTATTGGAAGGATCGAAGAATTGCCTTACAGGGCTGAAACTAAGGCCAACTGGCCACAACAGAATTCAGCACAACGCAGAACACGGAGAACAGAAAAGCAGCTTTAACCAACACAAGTACACAACCCAAGACATAATATAATTATCTAACATGATCTAAAGGTCTGGCTAACAACAATCAAAGTCTGCTGAGGCATTACCTCATCCTATATAATATTCTTTGTCCAATAATAGTAGTAACTTAGGGAATATCATACAATAGAAGCAAGTCACGGATAACCAATTACCATTGTCTCACTTTCTCTTGCCAAAACAGAGAACTGGATACCTATGAATAGGTACTACGGTCTTGTTAAGTGATTAAAGCTTGCATCATTGACCCTTTAGTAGCCTCTATCTTCCCCAAAAAACTTTTTTCTAGATGATTTATAAAGCTTTTCTTCTTTAATGACATCTTCTACTATCCAAAACATTAAAGCTTTTTTGTGTTCATGCACTAAAGTAACCCCCGCCCCCCTCTTTTTTTATATATAAATTAAACAAGTCCCCTCATGCATCTGTGGACTGTGGCGGCATAAGAGATTTATCCATGCAACAAACGGAGGGTATTCATTGTAAATAGGTGAACTTCATTATCCATGCCATCATCATGCATGGGTTCTAGTTGTATTTATATGTGTGGATGTACAATGGGGCAAAGGTACATCTGTAAAATGCTGCAGCTGTATGATGATTCTTCAATTTTGAGGCATTTGAACGACTTTAGAAATCTTTGCTTAGTTCAACATTCAGCAATGGAATCAACCTGAACACATGTCATACCTTGAAAATAAAGGTGGATGCAATAATGCGTGTTGCCCATTTAACAAACCGAGCTATTCCATCATCCACGCTCCCATCCTTTGAGATTACAAATTTCCTCACCATCCAGTACCCTAAACCAGCTCCTGCAAGAACAGTCCCTACTAATACAAATATGCAGACCTGTAGTGAAATAGGGAAAGGTCAGAAAATAACAGTTAGGAAGAAGCAACTAAAGAATAAATTTTATGTGAAGAATAATATAGTAAAAGGACCACATGCACACAATTGGTTCTCCCCTTCTTTTCTTTGTGTGAGTACTTTGAGAGAAGGGGATTTTGAATTAAGTAAAAGCTGTATCTCTCTTTTTTTATCAAAATTTTTAAATACTATCAGAATAAATCACATTTATCAAATAACAAAGTAATGCCAAATGTGTGTCTTAAGTAGCCTATTAGAACAGCCAACGTAGCTTGTGGATAATTCTGTGGATATTCCAAAAGAAAATATGAGAAATTGAAGCTGCTGGCATTAGGTACCCAAAAGATTTAATGCAGTATCAATATGGGAGTGCTTGCATGGTGAGATGGTGTTCGTTGCAGGAATGGCTCTAGAACATTGATTCCCTTGAATCTGTAATTGCAAGTAAGCTATAAAACTCAGCAAAAGTGAAAGGCTTACTGGATAGTGCATCTCTTCACTCAGCCCAAAATTGACAAGAAACGAATTTACCAGAATTGAAGTTTGATGTAAAACAAAAGTGCCAGCTCCAAGCTGCACCAGAAATGGATAGAAAGATAGCCATGCATCACAGACAAAAGAAAAAAGAAAATTATCTAAACAAAGGGAGCAAGTGTGAAGAAATGATAAGAAGATATTGGAACTTACAGCTAAAGTAAAAGCAAACTCACCACTGATCCATATATGAAAAGATAGAAAAAGTTTTTCCTTCCAGTTGGCAACAATTTCATTCCCTGAATCATTAAAGCAAAGGAAAACATAATAGTTGTACCTATAAAATGTTGAGCTGAAAAATTAAGATGAAATATAGAATCGCAAAATTGCAGGCATTGAATTGTAACTTGAATATATTAAAAGCATATTAATGTTCAGGAACATCTGTGATATGACAAAACCAACATCAATGTTCCAGAGTGATGCTATTTGAAAATAATATTCCTAAGCAATATTATAAAATGTTGTTTTAATTACCAAAAAAAAAAAAAACTGTTCTGTCATAACTTCCAACTTTTTTTCAATGAATAGATGGAGGCATGGAAACCGAAAGCCAGCCAAACTAGCACCTTCTTGAATCTTGAGTGATAATCAACCTCTACAAGGTTGACCTCTTGCAACATATTAGTTTTAGCATCAAATCCAGTGGAACTTCAGAAATTCAGAACAATTTTTTTCTTGGACAGTATATGTTGATAACAAACACCCACAAATCAGTGAAATGAAATAGCAAATGGATTCAATTGAAGAATAGTCAGGGAATCCAATTTTGAAAATTCATGAGAATGCCACTAAATATCCATTCTGACACAAGGACGCTGCATAAGGCACCATGCATGCAAATGCAGTTACATACAACTCAAGTCCCTAAAAGCAGCTGGCTTAGCTAACAAAATATCATGGCAATCCCCTTCATCATAAGCTCTAGGTGTGAAGGCCCCGTTTGGCTTGGTGCATGTTGGGTAGAACAATCAACACAGAATGCAAACAGCCCATTCCATGAAGAAATATTTCATTCCTTCTGGGACAATCACAAACACTTTATTGATTATGGATCTACTACCAGAAATTCAATGCTTATTCCTAGCATCAAATGTGTATCCCTAAATAATCTCATATTTCAATTATTCAACATTTCAGTTTACCAAGCTCAATTTTAGTCAGATTATTTAGCATTTATATGTTTCGATGCAGCAACAACATGTTATTTGCCAACATTTATATGTTTTGTTTGGGACATACACGGGTTCCATATCTATCACTATTTATCCACAACTCAATCAGGGACATACTGGCACATTTGGAACCTTAACCAAAATTTCAAGTAAATAACATCAGTACTCGAGAATTTTTATTGAAAACTGTTTTAGGGTTATGCATTTGAAACCAATTTGATGATACCACATTGGCAAAGAGAGAAGAAAAAAAAAGCATTGGAGAAAGGGGGAGAAAGATCTGAAAACAACAAAACCAAACTTATGTACCTGAAAAAGAAGGAATATAATGACCAGAAAAACCCCAACAGCCATTAAAGTGCTATAATAAAAGGGAACCCAACTGCTGACAATTGATGCCAGCAATAATAAAACAAATCCAGCTGCCAGACACACGAGGCGCCATTGCTGTAAATCTGCGGAAACGACAATTAATCAGAATCAGTAAAGGAAATTTCAATACAGTGAAAACACGAACATGACAGGGAACAAGGGAAACCAAACCTTCATCAACAGCGATTGAGACAGATCCAGAAGTATCACCAACGAACTTTACATCAACATATCTCTCCTCATAAGGAGACAAGGCAGTTCTCCACAGCACCTTCTGAACAGCCTTCCAATCATCCTTTTCACACTGGCATAATCCAAGGGAAGCATTCCTGCGAGTGCTCCATGGATGAGACATAAAATTTTCACTCTGTAATAGGAAGTATATCAAACAGAGAAAGAAGAGAGGAAGTAAAAGAGTCAAAAAATTCACTTACCGGTGAAAGCAAACCTGAATTTTGCTATGCAATCTCTCCGGTATTACTGCAGATGGAGCCAAAGTAACTCGAAATGAACTAGCATAACTACTGAGTTTCCATCTAGAGTGACCAGAAACTTTAACTCGTTCACAAAAGAAAACATCATGGCTAAACACATGCCCATGCAAGTGACATCCAGAGCTGGATTCTCAGGGTCAAGAACTGCAATTGTAGAAAGCATTGTTAAGAATCAATGATTCAAAGGCCAAAAAAAAAATCACTTAAAGTACAATATAAGGTTAGAGATTTCAAAACAAGTGTTTGTTTTTTTTTTTTTTTTTNTTTTTTGAGAATTCAAAGAAAATGCTTTCAGTCACATGAAGAAAAACATAAATTAGCCAACAGCACAAGGCAAGCTAGAACTACCAATAAAGACCCAAAAGAAAACACCCAGATAAAAGAGTTTTCTTCCAAAGTTTGTGATATCAAGAAATTTCATACCCCTTTAAACCTTCCAAAACTCAAATGGTTATGGCATCAGAAAAAGACACCTATTCAGCCACAATACAGCAACATTTCTTTATCGAACGAAATATTTTTACGTCCATCATCTGATTTAAATATCAAATCCACTAAATAATAATACAAAGCGTGCCTACCTGTGGCGATTTCTAACAAAACCCCATAAATAAAAATTGATATCTTGTAAAACCTCATAAATAATCCAATTAATTCTTCTTCACTATACTACAAATATCACAGCGTAAAATAAATAAATAAATAAATAAAAACATTAAATCCCATTAAATAATATACTGTACGGACTTGAAATGCCAGCGGCCTCATCCCCAAAAGCTTGAAAAAGAAAAGGAAAAGGACCCGACAGCGACATGCAGTTTAATTTCCAAATATCACAACTGATCGTGATAATCAATCAGAAAGCCAGCAAAACAAAGTAAGCAAGAAGGTTGATTACCTTTGAGAGTGGCACGTGAGAGGAACACAGAGGAGGCAAATATCAAAGAGTAAAGAAGGGTAAGAGAAGGAGAAGAGGAGCCCATTGTTTGCTGCTGCTGCTGCTCTCTCTCACTATTATTTGCGCGGCTTTATTATTATTATCTATTAATTAAGGAAGTTTATATAATAAAAAAAATTGAAGAAGCGGAAGGCAGTGAAAGCTTCAAATCGGCAACGACTCCTTCTGAAATTATTCCCATTCGCCGTTTTTTGTGTTTTCGCTGTTTGCGGTAGGCGTCGTTTTTAAGCTTTTGATAATGTTTGGAGGTTCCGGCGACTTTTTAAATTATTTTTTATTATAAAATAAATTAAAAAATTATTTTTTATTTTAAAAACAATTATTTTTAACATTGCTACGTTAAAATAATCTTAAAACATTTTAAAAAATTAATTTAAAATAATTTTTTTTAATTTTTTCAAGAATAGTTTCAAATACAATGCAAAATACAACCTTAAATGCTTTGAACTTCTACTTTACACTTGTCTGTTCATTATCTAGATTTGCTTTTTGCGCTGTGCTACAACAAGCGAAAATAAAATTCAATATAAAAAATATATTAAAATGAAAAAATTCAACAACTAAGTTATTAGTTTAATTAATAATTTAAATAATATAAAAAAATTATAAAACAACAAGATTTAAGTTTATCTAAATTATTAAAAAATTAAATATTAAAAGGTAAAATTATAAAAAGAAATTGTTAAACTTTATAATCATGAATATAAAATTAAAATAATTTTATAAAAAATTAAAAAAATAAAGTTTGATTGTTCATTTTCAAGAAAACATCCATTGATTCTACTTCTCTTTGTAATTGTGATGGAAAAGCACTCGGAGCAGGTTGGTTTTTTTTTTTCTCACTTTGTAATTAAACTTTTGAATATTATACTTTATAACTGAGTTTTAAAATGCAGTAAAAAAAATGATGATTGGTTAAATGATTTGGTGGTTATTTTTTTTAAAATAAATTTTAAATTTTATAAATAAAATATATCATTATAAAAAAAAGATTTACTCTTTAAAAATCAACCGGGATTTAACTGAGATGTAAGCAAACTAATAGGGTTTAAATAAAAAAAATTAACAAAAGTATTTATTTAATTATAAAATTACTATTATATTTGAAATAATAATTAAAAAGCTATAAAAGCTTAGAAATAACAAAATACCACTGTAAAACTTGGAAGAGAGAGAGAGCGCAGTCCTTCTCTTCCATCTTTACCGCCGTGAACCACGATTTCTAATGTCAAACCACCAAAAATACAAGGAAGCAGCCCTCTCATCTTGCTAGTCTCTTTCATCTTAAAAATCTTTCTAACCCGAAACCCAGAAAATTAACAGCAGCTAGACTGAAGCACCGGTTGCTGATGAGGTTACCTGTACTCTTAACGTATCATTCACAGGGTCCAACACATTCTAATTGTAGTCCTTTTTCAGTTACCACCCTCTAAAACCCGTTTACTCCTCGTCTTTTCACAGAGAAGCTTGCAAACTCGGGATGCCAGTAGAAGAGACCCAGCCTCTTCTGAGGCATGCAGGTACAATCTAACTGTGTGATTCTCTCCGGAGTAGTTTTAGCAAGAGGTCATAAGGAAAAGTCTTGGAAGTTACTGGATTTGTGCTTGGCTTTTTCCTTTGTGTTTTTGACAGAGAGAGTACGAGAGAGGAGAGCAAGCGATCACGAAGAGAAAAAATGAGTTACCTTTCATGCTTTGAGGATATTATTGTCATTTTATTAATTTTCAAAATTTACTTTAGCCCAGGTGTGAAATGTAATATTTAAAAACTTAATTGTAAAATAATTAAAAATAATAATTATAACATGTATAAAATATATTTTTTTAATTTGGAATTTTTAATTATTTTTAATAAAAAAATCAGATTTTATTGTATAAAATTAAAAGTGAACTAAACATTAAAATATTTTTTATAAACAGCAAAAACCTCGTAATAAATTAATTAAAAGAAATTATCGGCTTTAAATCAAGTTGATATAATATTAAGGTTGAAATTGAAGAAAGAAAATATATAACAATTAAAATTCAAAAACCTTTTAAAAAAATATTATTAGTATTTTCTCTGATGACAATAGTGTTTTTCTAATCCATTTTAGATTTTTTTAAAATTGTACTATTACTAAACCTTGCGTTATTATTTAATACCTGCATGGATTATTGCTTTGTAGTTAGGTAAAAAAATGAACAATTATTTGACAGTTTAATGGCATGTTTAAGAATATAGTTGTAATTATTTTAAAAAAATTATATTAAAATGCTATAAAATAATATTTTTTATTTTAAAAAATTATTTTTAGATACAAAATATATAAAAAATTAATTTTTTATATAACACATTTTACACCGCATTTTAAAGCTAACTGTGTAAGCTACATGTTTGGTAACATGAAAAAAATTGTTTACTATATAGTGTTCTTATAACTTTTTTCCTCAAATTACGTTTTGTATACGCAGCTGGGAGCTGTTTCTCTTGCAATTCACCTGGGTATTGTTCATAACAATACCCATGTAAATTATAATTTACTTAGCGAGAAGCATTCATTTAATACTGTTTACGTTCAGGTGAAATTTTTTTACATTGTACATGTGAACAGTATTTATTGGATTGCGTCAAACCTATCAAAAAATTTAATCTTTTAAAAATTATATTTTACTAAACAAATTTAATATTTAATATTATTCAATATCACTACATAAATTAGAATAACATCGCATAATAACATGATATTTATAAAATTTCATCATAATTTTAATTTTATTTTTAATAATATTTTACCTGATTTTATTTTATACTTAAAAAATCATAAAAACTATAATTCTTGTCAAAATAAATTTGATATGTGATGGAATTATAGATA